>JAWPEI010000038.1:600000-781251 GCA_035578085.1 Solanum pinnatisectum
GGCTTTTAGGTCAACTTCAAACGATCATATCTTTTTGAACAAAATGAATTAGGTGGCCCATGACCTATCAAATTAAAGATAATTGAATTTTCTTTCCAACGCCACCGTGTTTGCTAAAGTACAAGCTAGGAGTAAAAAGTTATGCTTGTTTTAATGAAGCCTTGTTGGGCAGAGCATGAACGATGACCCCAGTCGACGGCCGGTTGTCCAAACAATGGTCCGTCAGTCCCACCGTGGATGGCCTTCGTCGGCATTTAAGTCAGGGTCATTTTTGTCTTTTCCCTATGCGTTGGGGGACTTAAACTATGTTGGATGCTTAAACTACGTCATTTTACTAATTCTAAGCCTAATAACCAGTCAGACATACCCAAAACCCTCATTCTCCAAAAATCATCCAAATTAGAATGAAAAGAAGAGAAAGAGGCCCCAGTTTCTTTCAAGAAAAAGCAGTAGTGTTCTTCAAGTTTCAGTCCTGAAATCCAAAGGATTTCTCCGTAGATTTTGTCACCAAGTATATGGGATTTTACTAATGGGTTCCTTTTATCCACTAGGTCCCTAGAATTCAATCAGTTCTTTGATTCTACATAGCTTGTTTAGACCTAGGGTTTGTAAAATCTTGGGAATTTGTTGTGATTTCAGCTGCTGGAGAATCCATAGTCTAAATAATAGATTTTCTTTGAAACGGTGCATAAATCTTTGTATAAAACTCAGAACCTTAGTTTGTATAAATTCTCTTATTTCATGAATTATACTTGCTAGGTCAGTTAAATAGAAAATCATGCTCCATATTTCAAATGTCACATTCGCTGTATATAAATGTTGCATTCTCAGTTAGCATGTCAGTATTTTGAGCTATTCAATATTTAGTGCATTTTAGCTTCATACGTGTTCAGTTGGGAGTAGACTTAGCACTGAATTGGACTAGGGTTTAACGTACCCTTATAGTCCTAAAACTGCATGCCCGCATAGGATTTTAAGTCCCCTCTGTTAGGCACCATATTTAATGATCACACCACAGTCATGCTTTATACCCCTGGCAAGGTATATTGGGTCCTCTCGATAGGTGTATACATCAGACTCCACGTTTAGTTCATGTGGTTTATGTCGGTTAATAGTAGCTTCCACAGTTAGACTTTTAGTGCATTGACCAGGTTTCCAGTAAGTGCTTCAGTATACAGTTCAACATGTTACCTTAATGATTATTACTTTGTTATTGCATTTAGTTTTAGTTTTTCAGTTATACTTTAGTACATATCTATATCTTTGTTTAGATTATATCATTGCTCAATTATATATTGTTCAGCCTATATACTTTATTAAGCTTAGTATCTATATCATGCATGCTCAGTATATTCCAAGTACTGATGCATACTATGCGCTATATCCTTTCATGATACAGGGTACTCAGTATCTAGATCACGCATAGATCGATTCTCGGTACACATTCAGCAGCTTCAGTGGTGAGTCCTCATATTTCGAGGATGATAGACATGCTTTTATTTTAGTCTTTACTTTCAGTTTTCAGATTTGTTAGATTTAGCTAGGGGCATGTCCCAGCAACTTAACTCAGTTAGAGGCTTTTCAGACATAGTAGTAGATACAACTAGAGTTGTTAAGTGGTGTTTCACTCATCACTAGAATTTCATTATATTTTATATATTCAGACTAGTTGGGTTTTCCCCCACTTTATGTTATCCATTGTTTTAGCTTCCGCATAGTACATGTCTTATTCAGTTATTCTCAATCCGCTTGATATATGCAAGTCACAGGGTTAGCTTGGGGTGACTCGTGATTCTAGGTCTTGTCACTACTAAAAAATTGCTAAAAACGACGGAAGTAAAAGCGACGGACGGCGTCGCTCCAAAAAGCGACGTCATTAGCCACATTGTCCGTCACTTTTTAATTAAAATAATTTTTTTATATATTTTTTTAAAAGGCGACGGACGGCATCACTTAGTCTGTTGCTTTTTTTTGCGGATTTTTGCGCCAAATATATTTATAATCAATAATTAATTATTTTTTATAAATTACGACGCAATCCATCTCTTTTTATTAAAAATAAGTATTTATAAATTAAAAAAAAAGCCACACCATCTATTGCTTTTTATTAATTTTAATTATTTAATTATTTTTAAATAAGCGACGGACAGCGTCTTTATGTCCATCGCTTCTTGGTCAAAATATATGGTCAAATATTTTAAGAAAGTGATTGACAGTTTCACTTAGTCCGTCATTTTTTGTCAAAATGTTGGTCAAACATTTTTAAAAAAAAGCGACGGACATAGAGATGTTGTTCGCCGCTTCTTATTAAATATCTAAAAATAGATCTGCGATTTCCCCCCATTTCTCCATTTCCCCATTTGTGAAATCTCCTCCTTCTCTCCACTCCTCACCACCACCACTGCGTCGCTGCTGCCGCTGGACCCGCCATTCGCTAGCCGCCACTGCCGCCTGCTTCTCCAGAGCTACTGGACCAGATGCCACCGCCGCTACCTACCTCTCCTCTCTCTTCAATGTCTCCTTCTCCTTTAAGGTTAGGGTTTAATAATGCATCAATTTTTTTTTTCAAATTGAACTATATTTTGATTTTGTTAGCTATTTATTTGTAATTAGTTTATTGAATTTGTGTTTATTGATTGTTAGTTTGAATTAGGATTATTAGTTAGTAAGTGAACTGAAAATTTTAATGTTAGGGTTAGTTTGAATTAGGGTATCTTAGGATTTGTTTGAGTTTGGGTATTTCTTGAGTTAATTAGTTTTATTTTGGGATTGTAGGATTAGTTTGAATTAGGCTATACTTTAAGGAGTTGTTTGAATTTGGGTATTATTTGAGTTTGTTTGATTTTCAGATTTTAGGACTAACTAGAGTTTGAATTATTATTGAGATTTTAGGACTAATAGTTTGAATTTGGGATTAGGAATAGCTAGCTAGTTTGAATTTAGGATTTTAGCACTAGTTAGATTTTAGGATTTTAGGACTAGTTTGAAATTGTGATTTTAAGACTAGTTTGAATTTGGAATTTAGGACTAGTTTGAATTATACTTGAGATTTTAGGACTACTAATACTTTGAATTTGGGATTTTAGCACTAGTTTGATGTTTGAATTGTAGGAGTACTTTGAATTTGTTATTTTAAGACTAGTTTGAATTTGGAATTTAGGACTAGTTTGAATTATTTTTGATATTTTAGGACTAATAGTTTGTATTTGGGACACTATCTAGCTAGTTTGAATTTGAAATTTTAGGGATTTTAATTAGAACTTATAACTAATTATAACTTGAATTTACTATAAATTGAACTTAATTAGGAATCTGAACTTGAAATGTTGTGTTAATGGTTGCATGTTGTTTTACAAGACTGATAGTGAATTAGAAAATTGTAAGTTTTGTTGACATGATTGTTATAAGAGGACTCCGGGTGGAAAGATGGTCCCAGTTCAGGCGATGCGTTATCTACCTCTCATTCCTAGGTTAAAGAGGTTGTATGCATCGATGAGGTCTGCCCCACACATGAGATGGCATCGTGAATGTAGAAGGTTGTCGGGTGTCTTGTCTCATCCATCTGATTGTGAAGCATGAAAGCATTTTGATAATGTATATACTGATTTTGCTAGTGAACCAAGAAATGTTAGATTGGGTTGTGTTCAGATGGCTTCACACTATTCTCTAATAACGCTTTGCCTTATTCATGCTGACCAGTATTTTTTACTCCGTATAAACTTCCTCCTAAAATATGCATGACCAGTCCCTACATCTTCTAAGTTGTGTTATTCCAGGTCCCCATAATCCAAAAAGTTTGATTGATGTCTATCTACAACCATTGATAGATGAGCTCAAACAATTATGGTTTGAAGGCGTTTTGACTTATGATATATCAACTAAGCAGAATTTCGTTATGTGTTCTTCTTTAATGTGGACTATTAATGATTTTCTTGCATACGGGATGTTGTCTGGTTAGATGACAACTGGAAAGCTAGCATATCCGTATTGCATGGAAAATAGTAAGGCGTTCACTTTAAAGCATGGCAGAAAAAATAAATGGTTTGATTGTCATCGCCAGTTCTTACCAATGGACCATGAGTTTAGAAAGATGAAAAATGCATTTAGGAAAAATAAGGTTGAAAGTGACCCCCCACCTCAATTACTCACAGGGCATCAAATTTGGGAGAGAGTTTCTCAATTACCTAAAGTTACAGAAGTTTCACCTTCTAGAATTCCTGGATATGGTGTTGAACATAATTGGACCACACAAAGCATATTTTGGGAGCTTTCGTATTGGAAGGACAATCTGCTACGACATAATCTAAATGTGATGCACATTGAAAAAAATTACTTTGACAATTTGTTTAACACAGTGATGGATGTTAAGGGTAAGACAAAAGACAATCCAAAAGCTAGAATGGACATAAAGGAATATTGTAAGAGAAAAGAGTTATGGCTGCAGGAATTACAGAATGGTAAAATAGTTAAACCCAAAGCCAGCTTTTCATTCACATAGGATGAGAAATGTGAAATTATTGAGTGGGTTAAAAATTTGAGGATGCCGGAGGGCTATGCTTCGAATTTAGAAAAGTGGGCAGATATGAATGAAGGAAAATTGATAGGTATAAAAAGTCATGATTGTCATGTATTCATGGAAACTTTAATTCCTATCGCTTTTAGTCATCTACCCGAAAGGATATGGAAACCAATTACAGAGATAAGTCTTTTTTTCAAAGATTTATGTTCTGAAAAGTTGTTGGAGAGTAGTTTAGACAGGATGGAGGAAAATATTCTTGTTACTACTACTAAGTTGGAGAAGATATTTCCATGTGGTTTCTTTGATGTGATGGAGCATCTTCCAATTCACCTTGTACAAAGGCCCGCCTCGAAGGTCTGGTTCAAACAAGATGGATGTATCCATTTGAGAGTATCCATTTGAAATATTCACTAAGTTATATATATTAGCCAAGTCTTTTATATATTAACATATATATACATATATACATGTAGAAAAATTGGCAGTTTGAAGAAAACGATTAAGCAAAGGGGAAGGATCGAAGGATCGTTTGTTCAAGGTCATATTGGGAGAGAAACTGGTGATTTTTATTCTTATTACTTTGGTGATGATATGTTATGTAAGAGAAAAAGGCCCAATCACAATGATGAAGGTGATATTAATCCTTTATTTCCACTAATATCATTTTTTTAATCAAAATGGTCAAGGATCTAAAAAGCGTGGAAAACGAGGCTTCACTGATCTGGAAATGCAATCAGCTGTGACACATATTTTGCTTAATTGTCCAGAGATTCAACCATATGTCAAGTAAGTGCTAAAAATATGTTATTAAAATACATACTAATAAGTGATCATTAACTAACGAAATACTTGAATGTAAAATGATCAGCTTGCTCGTAAACACATGGGGTAATGAAGCCATCTATACAGAATTTTCCAAATGGCTGAGAAACTATGTAAGTGTGCAATCACTAAGTATTTAATAATATATTCATGTTATACTAAATTATATTACTTTAAATAACAATCACGTAGGTTTACGATAAATACTCAAGTGTCCAAAATTGGCAATTAGTGAAAGAAGTAGCAGTTGGACCTGAATCTCAAGTACTGACAATAAATAAGTATTGTGTCAATGGTTTTAAGTTTCAAACTGAAGAAGTTTCTAGGAACAAGAAAACAAATAATAGAGGTGTCTACATACAAGGTGATGTTGATGGTACTGGTCAAACTATTGAATATTATGGTGTCATTCAAGAGATTATTGAAGTGAGGTATTCAGGTTGGCCTAAGAAGAAGATTGTATTGTTTTGGTGTGAGTGGTTTGACCCATCACATAGAGGCACAAAGGTGGACCATCAACATAATATAATTGAAGTTAAGCACACTAGGAAATACAGAAGTTGTGATCCTTTTATTATTGCACAAAATGCTAAACAAGTGTATTACGCTCCATATCCATTGCATAGTGACAAAGCTGATTGGTGTGTTGTTATAAAAAGTAAGCCTATGGGAAGAATTGAAATTGACAATGTCTTAGATGTGGCGTATCAAAATGATGTTGCAATTGTTCAACAACAAGTTGATGTTGATTTGGAAACCACACTACAACATCCTCAACACATATTAGAAGAAGTATATAATGATGAGATACTGAATGTTGAGGAAGAAATATCCGAGAATGACGAAAATGAATCATTTGATGATAAAGAATGGGACGATAATGAAAATGAAACAACTAAGGAGAAAGAATGGGAGAATGATGGAATTGAAACAAGCAAGGAGGAATAGTGTAGAATGAAAGCTAGCTAGTATACATATGTAACTGTATTTTTCTAATTTTATTTAATTTATGGTTTTTATATATATTATACATGTAAATTTTCATACAAATGTCATTAGGCGGTGACGGTGATAGATATCGCGAGCATCTTGGAGTTAGCCAGACTAAACAAGCTAAGAAGAAGAAGTCTAGGAGACCCATAGATGCTGAGGATATTGCAAGATCTATTTCTTCTGCGCCAGGGCACATCAGCCATGATACTCATTTATTTGTTGTTTCTTTTGGTACGACGGATCCTCGACAATATTATCCTAATTATCATCGACCAGTTGGTGCTTCATCTACTTCACAGGCATTGCCTTCATGATGCTACAAGGACCTACCTTTACAGGCTATTCGTCGAGCACGACCCTTATCGGCAGGTACTCTATATCCCACAGGTACATCTCCTCAGTTATCTGCTATGAGGATTGGAGATTCTAGTAGCGAGCAGTCAGATGCTATGGCCGGTACGCCTCCATTGACTCAGTATTTTGTGCATCCTAATGTATCACCCTCGTCTACATCTACACCTAGTGCTACACCAGATGATACGATGCCTGCTCTAGCTCCTGGCCAGAAAGACAGACTTGGTAGAGTCATGATCGAGCCGGATAGATCATCGCAACTTTGTTTTGTTATCTATTTGTTAATTTATTTTATTTATTTTTTATACTTTAATATATTATTCATGAACTAATATATTTATTATGTGTTTTGCAGGTGGCATCCTACAAAGGATGCTGCCCGAGCTTTAAAAGATTGTGTTGGAAGACTCTACACACAGGCTTATCACTCTTGGAGTGAGATTCCAAATAGTATACGCCAGGCAATGTTTAATAACTTTAAGGTATTTATTTTTTAGTTAAGTTTAGTATACTTTTTTTTTTTACTATCGATCTAATTAACGTTATTCATTTTTTTTCAGACTATGTGTACTTGGGAGTCGAGGTACAATTTGGTCATTGGGACCACATTTGAGAGGAAGGCATCCGCCAGAATGTCTAGCTGGCTAAAGAAAGTTCGGGATAGTAGTGAACGTCCCGGTTGGATGTTGCCTCATATTTTTTATGAATTGGGTCAATATTGGAACACAGACAAGTTTAAGGCAATATCAGATCAAGCCAAAAAGGCTAGAGGCAGTCTTAAAGGTAGCTCATTGCACACCGGAGGTGCAAAGACGGTTGGAACAATTGTACGAGAGATGGTAAGTTCTAATTCAAACTTTTAAATAAATAATTAGTTGATTCATATATATCGTTATAAATTTCAGTTTTTATTTATAAGAAAAATAATTGGGATGCACTCCCATTGAACCGGAGGTTTTCAAGAAGACTCATGTCAGGAAGAAAAAAATGAGTCGAATCCGGATGTGTGGGTGGAGGAAAGGGCCGAACGAACTTTTGTAAGTTATTTAATATGAATAATATATATTAATAGTGAATATATTTATGATATGTATATATATTGATGTCAATTTTTATATTTGATATGCAGAATGACTTTCATCAGTACGTCGCTGAGAATCTAGATAGTTCGGTCCAATTGACACCTGAACTGTCCACCCAAATTTGGAAATAAAAAGTAGTAAGGGAGACACACAAGGGTAGATGCTATGGTCTAGGATCTCGAAATGATGTTAGACGACTCTAGTCAGGCCTAGAAGGTAGTAGATAGTCATGTCAAGCTGAGGCACTTGACAGTGTTCAAATTGCTGCTATATCGGATCAAATAGCTAAACTTACAGCGACACTAGTAGAGTCGGAGCGGAGAAGAGTAGCTAAACAAGAAAGCATGAGTTTGACCATTCAGCAAATCAAAGAACAAGTGATGAACCTCACTCATCGACCTACTACTTCGGCCCTCGATGACCAGAGTGATGAGGATGATTATGTAGATTCCACTCCCTAGTTTAGATCTCTGGACATTTATGAACTTTTTGAAATTTTGAAACAAATTTTGAAAGACTTTATAAGTCTTTAATTTGTGATTTAGATACTTTTGAATGTTATTTTAAGTTTGTTGTTTTATGTTTTGTTTAGATTGTTTATAATTGTGTGTGTTTGATTGGGCAGAATAGTGTATAATTGAATTGAATTGCATTTGCAGGTGAGCAGCAGAAACTGCAGTTTCTACTGTGAAAAAAATTGCAGAAAAAGCGACGAACAGCGTGGTTTAGTCTGTCGCTTTTCTGGGTTTTAATTTTTTTAAAAACCTAGAAAAGCGACGGATAACGTGGCGTTGTCCGTTGCTTTTATGGGTTTTTAACAACTTAAATTACAGAAAAGCGACGGACAGCATGGTTTATTTCATTGCTTTTCTGGCTTTTAATTTTTTGAAAAACCCAGAAAAGCGACGAATAGCATGGTTTTGTCCGTTGCTTTTCTGGGTTTTTAAAACATTAAAACCTAGAAAAGCGACGGACAGGGTCCTTTTGTCCATCGCTTTTGTGGGATTTCCAAAATTAAAATTTCCACAAAAGCGACGAACTGCGTCGCCTTTTGGAAATTTAAAAAAAAAATTAAAATTAAATGTGAGCGACGCAGTCCGTCCCTTTTGTTAAAAGATTCAAAAAAGAAATGGTAAAAATGTGACGCTGCTGTTGCTTTTGAAAAAGTGTCGAGCCAAAAAGCGACATAACTGATTGTGTCGCATTTCCGTCGCTTTTTGCCGAAAAAGCGATGCAGTCCGTTGCTTTTTTTCGTCTCTTTTTGATAGTTTTTTAGTAGTGCGTTTTATGCCAGGGGGTAGCCTCGGGGCATGACATGTATCTCACAAAATAATATAAGTGATACAGTGATATATACATGATACATATAGTCAACTTAAAAAATCTAAAAATACACTGAATGTAATAGGCTCGCCAATATTCAATGTATCCAACAAGTTCAGAAAGTGTGGATATATCTTGGATGAGCAAAAGATACCGTGTATCCAACTAAATTAACTAAGAAGAATGACACACTAACGTAATTCAACTAAAGTAAAGCATGAAATATGAAACAAAATAGTTACAAGCTTTACAAATAGGTATATAATGATAGCAAAATACTGAAATAAAATACTTTACTTTCTTGGAGAGTTTCTCTCAATGACAATCATCACTAGGAGTCTCGTGACGATATAATGTCTTAACCATGTTGCCAGAACCGCTCTATACCTTGCCGGGGTATATGACACAACTTAACTTCTGGATCCATCTAAAACACATCTTGAGGTTGGTGAGGAGTCACCTGAATTACAGTATGATCTTATTTTTGCCGGTGTCGTTGGTTATGGGGTTTGAATTGTCACAACTCTTATCCAAATTTGTGCTCAATTCTATTCCCAAAATATATGTATTAATGCTCATATATAATACTCATTGGATTCACTTAGTACCAAAAAGGCCAACTTTAAGGGATAACTGATCTTCAGACTGAAAAATCTTCTGAAAAGCAAAATAGCACTTCTTAACATAGGAACACTTTTCGCAATACAAAAATAATACTAGTCCAAAATATTACACACCATGAATGTGTTAGTAATAACACTATGGGTTCTCTTGTTTTCTATTTTGAAAAATACCAAGTTTGTCATTTGTGTTGGGATTTGTAGAGAAAATGAGCAACGAGCATTGGAGATCTTGAAGATAGAAGTAGATGATCCCTCAGATATTCCCTCTTCTTGGGTTGTCGAAAAAGATTGTTGTGAACGGGAAGGGGTTGTGTGCAACAATCTAACTTGTCGTGTAATTGAACTACATATAAATTATCTAAGGATCGATAACCTAGAGTGGTTGCCAACTCTTTTGAGTCTTGAGAAGCTGGAAATGTATCATGTGGATCTCCACGAACAACTAACTGGCTACAGGTTATTAACATGCTTCCTTCTTTGGTTGATCTAAGTTTATCCAATTGTAGTCTTCATAATATAACAAATCTACTTCATCACAATTTTTCTTCACTTGAAACCCTCTATCTTTCTAGGACCAAGTTTGATTCACCTATTCCCAAGTGGGTTTTCAACCTTGGCAATCTTGTTTCTCTTAATTTGAGTGATTGTAATTTTACTGGTCCGTTTCCTGACTATCCAGTTAACTTGACTTCTCTCACAACCTTAAAGGCTTTTGAAAACTCTTTCAATTGTCTTTTACCCGAATGGTTATTTGATTTAAGTAATCTAGAACATCTTAACCTCCGTTCTAGTGGTATTAAAGGTGCAATACCAAATAAGAGTGGAAACATAACAACACTTAAGTATCTCGATCTTTCTGATAATAACCTTAACTCCACCATACCAAATTGTCTCTATCAATGCAAAGATCTAGAATCACTTTACATTAGTGAAAACCGTCTTGAGAGAGTAGTTTCAAGTTTGATTTCAAATTTGAGCTCAATAACTAATATTTACCTTCATGGTAATATGCTCTCTAGAAAGTTACCAAATGTAATTGGAATTTTAGGGAAATTAGAATTTCTTTCTCTCTCAAAAAATCAATTTGAGGGACAAGTATCTGAACTATTCAAAGGTAGGAGTATTTTCTTTTCAAGGGGATTGGGAAATACTTCTTCTTTGATGGATTTGAGACTACATGGTAATAAGCTTACTGGAACTCTTCCAAAAAGTCTTGGCCAACTTCCTATGCTAGAATACTTTTTCATTTCTAACAATAAGTTGGAAGGTGTTGTAACAGAAAGTCATTTCTCTAAATTAGCGCAATTACAACTCTTTTCTGCATCAAGAAATAATCTGACTTTAAAAGTGAGTCGGAATTGGATTCCACCTTTTCAAGCCACAGACTTTGCAATAAGCGGCTGGAATATAGGCCCTTTGTTTCCAATGTGGCTCTGAACTCAGGAGATGATAATGAATGTTGACATATCAGATGGTGGAATACAAGGTGAAGTTCCAACTTGGTTTTGGAACTTATCTTCTCAAATTGTGCTTCTCAATATTTCTCACAATTAATTTATTGGTGAGGTTCCAGTCTTTTCAACAGCTTCATGGTTAGTTGGATTAGGAGGTCCTTGGTTAATGTACTTGGGTTCCAACAATTTTAGAGGATCACTATTACGTATTTCAACGAGTATAAATGAGCTAGATCTCTCGAACAATTTGTTTTCAAAATTTTATCCAACTTCTTGTGTGAAGCAAAGAATGTATCTTACAATTTGGAGATCTTAAACCTCAACAGAAATAATTTATCAGAAAAAATTCCCAATTGTTGGATGAATTGGTCAAAGTTGAAAGATTTAATCTTGAGGGAGAATAATTTGATTGGAGTCATATAAAGATCCATGGATATTTTGAATAGTTTGTTATCCCTGGACTTACAAAGAAACAGAGTTAATGGTCCATTTCCTTCATCCTTGAAAAATTGTACGAAACTGCATAAAATAGATTTTGTCGAGAATGAAATTGTTGGTGGATTACCATCTTGGTTGGGAATGAGGTTTTTAACCTTAATAGTATTTATCCTTCGGTCCAATAAATTCAATGGTGAATTGCCTCAAGAACTTTGTCGACTCAAAGATCTTCAGATTTTAGACCCTACAAACAATACATTTGTTGGAATCATACCAAGGTGTATTGGCAATTTTAGTGCAATGGTCAAAGGAAAAAAGGAAGTGGAAGATGATGATGAGTTAAATTATTCCTACTTTTTTGGAGTTTTGAGAGAGAGTGCCATAGAGACGAATAAAGGCAATAAGTACCAGTATGACACCATTTTGGCGTTTAATTTTTCTAATAACAACCTAACTGGTAGGATTCCAAATGACATTGGTGACATGAAGTCTTGGAATCTATTGATCTTTCAAAAAATCAATTTTTGGGTCAAATCCCACAAAGCTTTTCAAGTTTATCCACCTTGAGCTTCTTGAATCTATTTGATGATAATTCGTCAGGTATGATACCATTGAGCACTCAACTTCAAAGCTTTGATCTCACGAGTTTTCAAGGAAACAAACTCTGCGGACTTCCACTCTTGATGATCTGCAATTTAGATGATAATATTCTAAATCACGAATATGAAGATGATGAGAATGACAAAGAAGAAGGGGATTGGTTTTACATCTCAATGGCTATAGGATTTGCGCTAAGCTTTTGGGGTGTTTGTGGTTCACTGCTTTTCAAGAGATCATGGAGACATGCTTATTTTCATTTTCTAGATCGTAGCTGGGAAATGTTGCTTGCAAAGATACCAATATGGTGAGAGATGTGAATAGGATATTGCTATCTTCGGAAGATGGTTTGTATGCTTACACTTTTTATGTTACCAGTCATGTTGTTTGATTTTGTATTCAAATACGTCTATATATGTCTTTTAACTCCTTAAATAAATGTTTCTTAATGCAAGATGTTCTAAAATGTTGTTTCTTCCATCTAGTTCACTTCAAATTAGAATAGAGTATTTAAATATTTGTGAAGTTAAAGTGTTAAAGTACGTACATTTGATTGTCAAGTTTGAGGATAATTTTATGTTTTTTTTTTAAATTTCTAGAATAATATTAATTGTTATATAATAGTTGTCTGTGCAAAAAAAAAATGGTTTTTTTTAAAAATTAAGAGAATTTTATGTAAGTTAGATCTACTTGTTTCAAGAGCGATGTTGGTTTTAGGAGCATTTTAATATTTTAAACTGTTGGTTTTAGGAGTATTTTAATATTCTTAAAATTATGTTGAAGTGCTCTCTCCAATTCCACGGTTTCATACCTGTCAGAAATTAGACCATTATACCTTAATTACTCAGCATGGTGCATTACTTCCCCATTCTTTATTCCTCCATTATACCTTGTAACTTATGTAACTTCTAAGACCATTATCTTCAATATTTACTACTCTATTATCTTCCTATTCATTGCTAGGAAGACTTTTTCTACTATAAATAGTGATGGTCTTCATTTGTTTTACACACAAGAAAAATATAGAGTGCATAAAGTTTGTCAAAAAAGAGAGTTTTTACCATCTCCAATCCATCTCTATTTTACTCTCCATTCTCTATATTTGGAGAGTAAAATAAAGAATGTCCACTCCAACCCCCCCCCCCCTCTATATTACTCTCTATACTCTATTTATAAAGAGGTGAATAGTAGTTCTCCAAATTTGGAGAACTATTATTCACCTCTCTATTTTACCTTTTCATTATTTTAATATTATTTTTATGATATCATTATATTTTTATGATATCATTAATTAAGTCTTTATATTTGTAATTATTTTCTAATGTAATAAAACATCTAAAAATATATTATTTAAAAGTTACTACTTCCATATGAATTAATAATTATTTTATTTATTTTTAAAAAAAAATTAGCACTTTAAATATGTAATTTAAAATTATTTTAACATTATTTATACTATACAATACTATTAATTAAGTCCCTAATAATTGTAATTATTTTCTAAGTAATATAATATTTAAAAATATATTATTGATAAGTATACTAATTCCATCCCGAATTAACAGTTTTTCTAATTTGATTTTATAAAAGTTTTTGTCACTTTAAATATGTAACTTAAAATTATAATTATTTTTCACAATGAAGAATGCACAACATTTACATGATAATTCAAACAATCCACTTTTATGTTATAGTGATAAATGATTAAACTACACTTTTTAATCAGCATGAAAATACTTGATGCAATAGTTTAAAATGGAATAGGAGAAGTAAATTAGTATACAAAATAATTTGGATACAAGATGAAATCGTTAATTTAAACAATTTTTAGCTACAAATAAAAAAAATAAGGACAAATCATTTTGAACTATGTAATGCATTAATAGAGCATTTGTGGGAGAAACGTAATAGTCTTGAAAGTTGAATATTTATGTCAAATTTAAAATAATTTTTATGATAATGCAATATTAATGATATAATTGTAGTTCATCAATAATTTCACTTTGATTTGAATTGATCACTAATATGTATTATATATAATATTTGTCGCATTTATGTTATTTAGAATAAAATAATTTTTATTAAATAAAGAATTGGAAAATAATAAAATTTCATATTACATGAAAATTATATAGATTATAGGGTGATTATTTGCAAAAAAAAATAAAATTGATTTATATTATGAAATAAGGAAATAAAAATGAAATGGAAATAATAATGTAATATTGATGAGAGAGAAAAAGATTTCTTAGAGAGTAAAATAGAGGATTGGGTTGGAGTGGATTGTCTGAAAAAAATAGAGAACTCTATATTTAGAGGGTAAAATAGAGGGTAGGGTTGGAGATGCCCCTAGTTGAAGGGAGGTGTTCTTTTTGTAGAGTTTTGGACTCAACTCTTGCCAAGAGTTTGTTGAGTTACACTTTGTGATTAGGCTGTTGTATCTTGGAGGGGAAAAGTCAAGAGGACTACTGCTGGACCGGTGAAAAACATTTGTTGTAGTGAGCTTGAATCTATTTAAACAGAGTGAGATATCTTCGCCTCAGCCTGAAGCAAATTTTATTTCTTCATTTGATTTTCCATTGTCATCTTGTAATTATGTTATTTTATAATTTTTCACTAACAATTTTTCCGGTGATGAAAATTGACATGCTATAACAAGAGTTATGAGATATCTAATTGGAACAAAAAATTGTGATTTGTTCTATAAAAAATATCCTGCTGTACTTGAAGGCTTTTCTAATGCAGATTGAAACACCTTATCAGGATCAGATTCATGTTCTACTAGTGGTTATGTCTTTACTTTAGATGGTAGTTTACTATTTATTGGAGATCAAAAAAGCAAACTATAGGTGTTAACTCTACCATGGAGGCTAAACTAATTGTTTTAGCTTCAACTAGTGAGGTTTATTATTTCAAATACCTTATTTTGAAAAATTAATTCCTCCTATTTTAATTCATTGTGATAGCACTGCTACAATTGGTAGAGTTCAAAACCGTTATTACAACGGTAAATCCAGACTTATAATGAGGAAACACAAAAGTGTAAGATCGTATTTGACAAATAGTACCATTAATGTTGATTATATCAAATCTTGTGATAATAGATCCTACTAATTAGCTGTATTATCGATTCTACTAATTAGTTATATTATCGATTGAAAAATATTTTTTTAAAAAAAAAAAATCAGTTATAAAAATTATTAATAGCTTTGTATATCAAAAAAGGAATTTAAAAAATACATTTCAAAACATATATTTAGAATTTAAATGCATTTAATATCTCTTTCACTTCAAAGTATTTTTATTGATTTTTTACTTTTGCGTGTTATTGTAGTTCTATCAAAAGGCAAAAAGCTTCTAATAGTAGTATTAGTTACTGATTATTTTACCGATGATAGTGATAACACATACGTTAGTTTTGTAATATCACTTGATAAGAATCGAGTTAGTTTAATGAAATTTAATATGCGAAAACGTATGTGTAAAAAATAAAGATATATAGACGCGCAATTTTAAGAAGCAAATTCAAGAACTTTGGAGATATTTCTAATACCTTCATTGACTAACTACTAACACCCTAAGCTAAATTCTAGAGAAAAGTTAATTCATGTGAAAATACTACAATTTCATACTAAGTTCTTTCCCTTTCAAATCTCCATAAGAATTCATGCAAACTCATTTAAATAAGTATAGAATTTGAGTAGAAATCACAAGAATCAAATGGGGTAATGAATCTGCAATTATGTATAGTTGGGCAAAAACCCCAACTTCATAAATCATATTTATCCAAAAAGGAGTCTGAAGTTTTGGGGATAAGGGCGAAGAAAACCCTTACAGAATACCCACATACTTGGTCAAGAAATCTACGGAGAAATCCTTTGAGAATTGGGGCTGAACTGAAAGGAGAGCTTTGCTTATTCCGGAGAGAAAATTGACACTTCGTTCTCTTCTTTTCTTTCTAAACTTGATGATTTTAGGAGAATGAATGTTTTAGGTAGTACAAGGATTGGTTGTAAAAGAGGAAAGTAGCGAATGAAATGTCAATGAGGTTAGAAAAGTCACTGTAAATATATTTATACCACACCTGACCCTGAGCCTACTTTACAAGCTAAGAAAGTCATTGATGATCCTAATTTAACAGTTTGAGAGTCTAGGTATTGAATATAAGGGTAATTCTATGGTATTGTGCATGTACGATATTGAATTCGATTGTGAGAGTGTGCGTATATTCAGTCCCTGTACTTAAAATATATAACAATATATGTGTGAAGAACGGTACTTCTTTATGGTAAGGACAAAAGTTATGTTATCAAAAAGTTGGTATCTTGGTTATTGTTATCTTTGTATGTGAAGGTATCCATTGGTATATCTATGTCATAAAATGATTTGCATGTGTTAGCTTGTTTTGAACTTAATGATTATATTGTAGGGGCTGGTTTGGGTGTAGGTGGGCCGGGGATAAGAGCAAAATAAATTGTTTTTTTTTGAAAAAAAAAAGATTTTTTAAAAATTTTAGTTAATTTTTTTTTTTTTGAATTGGAGGGACGGGGTACGAGGTGTGGTAAGATAAAAAATTGTAATTTGAGGCCGGAGGAGAGTTTTGAAAATATTTTTATTAAATTTTAAAGGGAAATCATTTTCCTTAAAACCAACAAAATATATTTAAAAATTTGTAAAACATTCCTTCATACCAAACAATAACATACCCTTAATGAAATTGAAAATGCAAAAGCATATATAATAAAATAAAGTTTACAAGTATCATTACATATCTACCTAGCTAGAAAGTAGTTAAAGACAACTAATTTACAGTCTTGTCTTTCAATCAAAAGAGTTTGAGTAGTTCTTTTTTCAGACTTGTAACATATGATATGCTTATAAACAACAATACCCTATAAATATGATTGCATACATCTTATTACCCTCTCAGCCAAGCGAACACATTAAAGCTTCTATTTTCTTAGTTATTCAGAGAGCAAAATATTGAGCCTGTGCTCAGTACGGGCATCACCATCTAGTACCCAAATATACAAAACTTATGTAGGTCAATTCCTAATTGGATTAGAAAAAATAAATTAAATAAATTTCAAAAATAAAATAATTATTTAGGGTCAAATAATGTTAACCTTTTTATTTAGGCACCTATGTTTTAAAGCAAGATCTAAAATCAATGTGATATTTTTTTATTGAGAAAACACAATCAACAACATTTTTGTATATCCATGAAAAATAATATCTTATAAAATTACAAAAATGAAGAAGTTCTTGCTATACATGATATTGAAAAATATTATTTTATTATATCAAAAATTTTAAATTACGAATTTAGTAGAGTAATTTTACAAAAGAAAAACCTTTGACCTTATTGATACAAAAAGAAATTTAATAATTTGTTAAATAAATTCTCATAATTGAATGATCTTTTAAGATATTTACATGGAGATAATGTCAAAATAGCTAAACATAAGTTTGCCAAAATTTGGTGACCAAATCTAAGTTGTAACTACTATTTAGTAAATTATAAATATTGGTTCCTTTTTTATTAGTGTACTTACATGATAAGAATGACATGTGAAAAATGGAAAGTTATAATTAAACAAATTCCAGTATAAAGCAAAAAATCAATAATAAAAAATTTCAAAGTATAAAGAATCAATTGTTTGTTTTAATTAGTGAACTGGGTTGCATCGGGATGGTCCACTACTAAATATACTTTTTTAGGAAAATTATGTAATTATATGATTTAAGAGAGTATAATTTTTAAAATCTCCACCATTTGAATTAATTACAAAAATCTATTTTTTCCTTCTCTATATATTAACATCTAGAATTCCGGATATATCACTCCATCTTTATCAGATACATTACGACTTCGTTTGTTAACAATGTCTCTGGTACAAATTTTATTATTTATACATAACTTCAATTATTTCAAAGCAAAATAAGTATGAATCTTGTTTATAATTATATATCCGATACATAACTTGTATATCATTCGGTAGGTATCTAGCGAAGAAGCAATGTATATGTGAGTTCTGAAAAATTCAAGATTTTTGTAATTTGAGAAACCCTCAAGATAATATATAATTAGCACCCAAATTATTGAAATTTTGTACTTAATCATAAAAAGATAAGTCTTGCACTATATTAGTATATTTTTTTATATTTTATTAAGTTGAATAACTTTTTTAGTATACAGTAGTCACTATTTTTATGTAGATTAAAGTTTAAATAAATCATTTAATAAATCAATAATAAAAATTTAATTATTTTGATGATCTTATTAACTTATGAGTTATAATTTCACTTGATTAGTTAATAACGATATTTAATCCTTAATACTTTTGATCATTGAATTACCTAATAAATCAAAATAATAATAAAGCAATAAACTAATAACTATTAAGGAACACGTACTGAGTATTAATGAATAATAATAACTTATAAGTAATAACTAAAAAGTAAAATTGTAATAATAATCTTGCTAGCATTTTCAGAGAAAAAATAAATTAATAACCAATAGTGATAAGTTATATAAGTATTGTTATTTAATAATAATTTTTATTAGCACTTTAAGAAAAATAATAAATTAATAACTAATAAAAATAAGTAATGGAGTAATCAATAAGTGATATCGTAGAGATATGAGAATTAATGAATTTTGAGAAAGTTGAAAGTAAATATTAAATTCTTGAAAGTTAAAAGAGTAGAGAAATTAAGAGAATATGGAAATATATTTATAGATTAATGGGGAGGTTCTTTTTTTTTTGGAAAAAACTTTAATAAAATATGAGATTAGATTTCTGATTCTTTTTTAATCGTTAGTGGGCCCCACAGCGGTCAAAAGAATGATAAAGAGATTCTGTAAAAGTTCGTGCCTCCAACAGATATTTCTTTGTCTTGGACTAGTTTGATATGGGCTTCTACTGATTTGGGCTTATTTCGGATGGACCCAATCCCATACGATTGACACCTTAGTTTGAATTATATAAATGACTATCGAAAGGTAAAATATTTAACAACACGGCAAAAAATTAAAATTACTAATTTGTGTGAGAGTTCTTGAGTTTCTCTTTCAGGTATGTTTAATTTCAAGTTTCTTTATTAAGTGTGACATGTGAGTTTCTATGTGCTTTCATTTGAAATTATTTTTAGTCTTTTACAAAAAAAATAAAAATAGTCTTATGCCCTTTTATAAGATATCTTCAATTTTTTTCAGATCTGAAAAGAAAATTTTCTTTTATTCAAATAGTAAGAAGACAAGAGATCTCATTTTCTTGTTTCCATGTATGCTTCTACAAACACATTTTAAAACTTATATATGTACAAATTCTACTGCTTTAGATCTCTTTGTGTTTGTGCATTTTATCTTTTGAACTATTTGAAATTCATGATGGACTGTATGTAAAATTTCTATTTGAAACTCTAGAGAAATGACATAACAAAAATGAATCTAGCATTTTAAGTGAGTTTGAGAGAGATAATTTTTTAGTCCTTTGTAAAATTCTTTTTAGTTTTATAGAATTTTTATAAATATGAGATTTTTTATTTTTAAAAGATCTTCATTTTTATACATAAGAATTGTGAAAAGTGTCATTTTCTTCTATTTAAATTGTAAAAGGGCAAGATATCTTATTTCATGTAAATTCCGGAGTCATCATTTGTGAAAGTGGATATGAATTCCGAGAGAAATTATTTTCTAACTATACAATTTTCTTTTAGTTTAATAACCTTTTTTATTAATAGATATTCAGTTTTTACACCTAAGAAATGTGAAAAGACAATCTTTTAAAAAAATGGTAAAAAGGCAAAGATAAATCATTTCCTTCCAAGGAAATTTAGTACAACTGTCATAAATGTATGTTCATCCTTGAAAACAAAACATGTTTACCAGGGAAACATGTTCAAAACATGTTTAGCAGGGAAACATGTTCATTAATAGCATCTTTAATTCAATTTATATGGGATATTAAGACTTTGGGACTCAAAAATTTCAAATAGTGATGATAAATTCAGGTATAAAATCTATAATGTTTTCAAAATAAAATTATATATTCAAAAGTTATGTAAAAATTACTATAAGTCAAGTAATTGAATATTCAAAAAATTTGAAAGTTGTATGAAAGAGTCACGGTCAAAACTTTTTTGACTCTCAAAACTCGAGAAGCCACTTAAATTGAGACTAAGAGAATATTTTTTTCATTTCCTTTTTATCCTTACTATATGGAATTTTGGAGTTGACAGTTTGAATTTAGTTTGTTTATTTTTTTTAACTTTGTGTTAGGTCAAAAATCATATAATCAAGTTGACAGAGAGAGTACATAAATAAAATAATTTGATTACTAATGAAGTGTATATACATGCCTGATTTAATGGACTTTTTCTGCTTTTTTGTTTGTTCTCTTTCATGAAGCAATCGCCTCCAAAGATGAGTTTCACGAAAATGAGAAAGTCAAAAAACTCTCAAAAATTGCCAGAGGAAAAAAAACAACTTAATGGGCGAACGTTCTGTTGTCTTGCTAGGTGTTGTACATATTTACATAACATACAATGACGCCACAAACTCATCTAGTGATGAGGAGAAAAATCTTCAAGGAGAGAAGTCCAAACGACATAAAAAGATTTGTAAAAAAATTATCATAAAAAATGGAAAGACCAAGGTCATTTCAAAGATGGTATCGTCCAAATAGAAAAATGATACAAAACTGCTTCAAGAAAATGTAAAGAAGTACAGGGAGTTGGACAACGAAAATGGGGAAGATGGGTTGCAAAGATACGAGATGTAAGAATGAATAAACGGCGTTGGTTAAGAAGTTTTGACACCGCAGTAGAAGCTGTTTTGGCTTATGACAAGGCAACCATTGAAATAAAAGGTGTTAATGTCACGACCCAACCCACCGGGCCGTGCAGGAACCTACATACTACCACCTAAGTAGGAGAACCCTCATATCTCAATAGTTAAAACATGCGGAAAGTAAATAAACAAATATAAATAAAATGACCGGGTTACATAATTAAAAACATTTAAAACAATTTCGAGTTAAGACTTGCAAAGTAATTAACACCCCCAAAGATCTAGTCTAAACAGGTACAAGAGCTACTAAGAGTACAACAGGACATAATAATAAAAAGACACAGCTTCCACCATGCTTCAAGAAAAGTAGAAGCTGCTAGAGAATTCTTGGTCTTCACCTAATGAAACATCACCAACCTGCATCCAGTCTATGCCCAAAAAGGCATAGCAAGAGTAGGATCAGTACAAAACCACACGTACTGGTAGGCATCATCAGTCAACCCGACGCCCACCACATAACATAAGAAATCAACTAGTAAGAATATGCCATAAGTCACTCACTTCTCCACCTTTACCTTACTTGAATACCTCAGAAATTACACTAGTGTCTCGTACTACTAATCACCTCCTCATTCAACCCACTCACTAGTTTCTTAATCATAACCTAGCCATTCTAACACATAAAAAAGTCCCCAATACAACTACAAGCATTTCAACTAACCGCTCACGTCATACCCTTACTTCCTCTTCATATTACCCAGCCATTGCCACATAGTACATTACGCCAAGCTTTATAACCATTAAACACAAATCCCTTTCTCCAAAGTGAGATCCACTTAAGCATTTACATCACGTACTCTACCCCCGCTTCTCGCCATTACAACACACGACACCCTTTACTCGGACATTGACAATTCTTGAACTGTTGACTCCCCACCTATCGTATCACATCTCGGTTGGGTTTGCCCTTACCGGTTCATTCAACATCAAGGTACATATCAAGTTTACTCAACATAGAAGATCAATCAAGCATAAGTCCTCATAACCATATAACAACTCTGGGGAAATACAATATCAATTATCATTACGAACAAGGTACAGTTTCACAATCCTCAAGATATACAATTATGTCAAATCATTGGTCCTCTCATGGAATCCAAACCCAAACAGTTACCATACCAGAACGTGATACTCGATCCAATGTTTATGCAGAAACGTGGCAACCGATCCAATATTTATGCCGAAACATGGCAATTGATCCAGTTAGTGTGTTGGAACGCAAACCCAATCCATTCAACAAGCCACAATCACAATCACAAGTATATTCTCATAATCATATAGACAATTCATGATTTATGGCATTCATCATTCATATATCCTCTTTTATAATTAATGTGACTAACAATGAAACATTCGCATATATACATATATCATAATGAAGCAAGAACGAACATACATTACACAATCATAGAATCTCAACCATCCTAATGAACTATTTATCGATATATATCACGTGAACATTAATTCGGCCATACTTAGCCCTAGTTCATCATCTAAGGCTTCTTCCTAGGATTTACTCATCTTCGTTCGGTGCACAAAGGTCTACGCATAAATCGTACCATTGATTTACATATATTATGCACTGAGCACAGATTTATAACTACTCAATTCATAAAACCTAACCTACCTGGGCGCCAAGCAACTACACGGAGTTTTGGCTTCGATACCTATTTTCGGGCTTCATGACGATGATCTTAATCGGAAATCTGCCATCCCCCGCGCTCCTTATGCTGGAAATCTCCTTCTCCTTCCTTCCCAAGCTTAGAGTAGCTTTTTGGGGGTTTCTAGGGTGTTTTACGACTATTTAGGTATTTTTGGAAGAAGGAGGAAATGGGATTTCACACTATTTACATTATGTCTCGCCTATCCCGCTCTAGTGTCAACTTACCCCACTGTGGCGCCACCACCCTAGCGGCATCTGGCCCGCCCTGACAGGAAAGTGGCCCAGTAAATTTCTGAATTTTTTGCTTTTCCTAATTAACGACGGTTCGGATCGTTACAGTTAATGCTTTGACAAACATTCTTGAGCCACCACCGAAGGAAAGCAACCCCATCCACCACTAAGGAGGAGAAAAGGCATGCAGATCCATATATGTTTAGTTACTTTATTGGTTCAACTTTTCATAGAATTATCTATTTCACCTTTAAAATTATGAGTTCAAAAGTTGAACTTTAAGTAGTTGAAAAACATGAATGTAAATAAGAAGGTTTTGTTAGGGGGGAGAGGCTAGGGGCTAGCCCCATATCTTTTTCCCCTTATTGGTAGAAGTTTTAGTAATTGCATATAACTATTACTATTTGTTGCTTCATTTTGCATTGTATCTTAATATTTTACCGTCATTTTTTTTCATATGGAAATTTCTTTTTCCTAGTAACTCCTCTTTTGAGCTGTGGGTCATTGGAAACAATATTTCTTCACAAAATGAAAGAAAGGTTTGTGTATATTTTATTACTCTCTCCAAACTCTATTTGTGGAATTACAGTGTATATATTATTATTGTTGTTGAACTAATGAATTGGAGGAACATAAATAGCTATGATTTATGTATAGATGACACATAGTTGTTTTTGTTGTATTCCTTGTAAAGATTTGCTAAAAAAATATTATCTCAAAAATGCAACTTTTGCTAGATAAACCTTTGGGTTTAAAAAAAAGTTTAGACAATATATTTTTGATGTAATTGAAATGTTCAATATAGTTTAACATATATCGTAAAATAAGTAATTGAAAGATTTTTTTTAAATAGTTCACTTGAAAATTTTCTGAAAAGCTAAATTATTTACATGAAGCTAGTAGTTCTTTGCTCCCTTAACATATCGTGAGGAGCTTGACATAGAAATTTGATCAGAGTTATTTTTACGTTGTTTTATATCAAACATAGATTGTTACTCATTTTCTTCATTTAAATAGATTAGTTGCATGTTTAGGTCAATTTTGTACGGTTCTCACAAAATATAAATTCATTCTTAAAATGGATTAAGGAGATACCATTTTTCTTTATATATTAATAATAATTATGCTTTAGTTTCAAACATGATCGAGTAAATAGAGACGTTCTAATAAGACAAATATATACAAAATCACATGGTACACATTTAATTTTTGGGCTTGATTTTGGCATGACAAAAGAAACAAATTCATGAGGCTGAATAGACAAAAGCAGACTTTTCATTGAAATCCCCTCAACATTTCTATTCTTAATAATGATTTTCTTTTGACGTACCTATTCACATCGCTTTGACTTTTCCCCTATGACCTTCCCTTTATTCTCGTTAGACGGGTTCGTCAGATTGTAGCCCCACTAGTTAACTCCAACACGATTGTGCAAGATAGAGGAATATCTTTCGACTCAAACTCTCTATTTTCTAGTAATATATTCTTTTGAGGGCTTTTTGATGACCTTGTTTTATGATTCTTGAATGTCATGGCTTTACGAAAAGAGAAAACAACAAAGAACGTCACAAGTGTGTTAAATAATTTATAATAAGAAATTCTTTCTTTATTATGTGCATAGAAATATTCATCGATCATTTTATTAAGACGAGACAATTTGATATACCCTAACCATTCTTAAATTTGTAAAGGAAATTGGATACTGATCTAATTTTTTTTTTTTTTTTAAAAAAACCCCGACTTTAAGAACCACTTGTCATATATTTATATGTTTGCATAACAACACATGTCTTTCCATAAGTAGCTATCATAATTCAATTCTGAAAATATGTACATACTTAATTTTCTTTAAAGACACATATGTATGTTTATTTTGCATTACTTGTCATAAAGCACAAGCATTATCTTTCATAAAATTCTAGATCCGCTTCTGTCTGGCTCTCCTTTAGTTTTTTAAATAGAAAAACAAAGACGTCATAAATCTATTAAAGAATTGTAAATAGTTCAAAGACCTAAAGCATCATAATCTAATATTATGTTTGTGTGAAAGTTTCTCTTACTATGTTTTTCTTCATTCAATAATGGAGCAAAGAAAATGATTATCTTCATTCACAAAAATATATTAGCAATGTGCTATACATGGAAAATAAAATCGGCATTTGATCATAGATTAAATATTTTCCACTGGTGTTACTAGAGTTGAAGATAAAGTTGAGTTAGATTATTCAAATATTCAAAATGGTGTTTGTGCTTGAATATCATACTTAAATAGATATCTAAAGTAAAAACTGAATTGGCAAAATAGGTTATGAGTTATTTTCTAAATTTGTAATACACTTCAAGTTGAATTTAGATATAATTTTCATGGCCAAAACACAATATTTTCAAATAAAGTAAAAACTTATTTCCAAAAGAAACAAATTCCTGAGGTCGGATAGACCAAAGCAAACTATCATTCTATGAACTTAAAATGTGACACATGCATGGATAAGGTGCTATGACACAATGTAACGACCGGGGTTCCGTTGTTATAGAAAAGCCAATGGGAAAAAATTTTGGGTCAGAAAACTTTTTCGTAGTAACTTGAAATTTTCCAACCTAGTCCAGATTTAGACGAAATCAGAGTCATTAAGGTGTAGAGAAATCTGGTAACAATCGGGTAAATTATTTGTGATCTTGATTACATGAGTATTTAGATAAGGCGTTAAAGAATTCGTACGACTTTATGGAATTGAATTCGGGTGAGTAGAACTCCCGAAATCGATCTTAGCGTGAACGGTACTTTTTGAGCATTGTTGGTTAAAGGTGTGTTGTGAAATGGGGGTCTTGGAATTATTAAAATAGCTCACTAGTTCCGTGCAAGCCGCTGGGGAGGGAATTTTGCCTCCAGGGTGGGGCCATGGGGTAGGCGGCGTATGGTTCAACGCGACTTAAGGTCATAAATAAACCCCAAAATGTCTTTATTCTGCACTTTTCGATTTTTAGAGCTAACAAATGAACCTCAGGCGACTCTTGACAATTTTACACCATTCTTGAGGCTAAAGGTAAGCTTTTCACTCCTCGAATCTGTTTTTCATTTCGTATAACGTAATAGAATGAGTAATTATTGATTAGGGAGGGTTTTGATCTAGATTCCATGGTGGAAACAACCCTAAATTGGGTACTTGGGATCATGGGTATGATCTAGGGTTGTTAGAATTGTTACTAATCCGGGTAATTAGTGATTGTTTATTGATTCCCGTGTTATTATGATTGTTTGTAGACCAAGAACAAGCAGAACGAATTTGGAAAGGGAAGTATCAAGTTTATTAGAGTTTCAAGCTTGTTTCGAGGTAGGTGATGGTTGTGATTTTATGATACTGTGATGTATGTTTGTTCTTACTTCATTATGATACATGTATGTATGTGAATATTGCATTATTGATCACATTAATCGTAAATGAGGATAGATGAATGATAAATGCCATGAATCATGACTTGTTTATATGATTATGAGCATATATTTGTGATTGTGATTGTGGCTTATTGAATGGATCGGTTGCCATGTTCCGGCATAACTAACTTGGATCGGTTGCCACGTTCCGGCATAACTATGGGATCAGTTGCCACATTCCGACATAATTATTGGATCGGGTACCACATTCCGATATGCTAACTGTTTGGGTTTGGGTTCCATGAGAGGTTCAATGATTTGATGTAATTCTGTATCTTGAGAAATGTGAAACTGATCGTTGTTTGTAAATGTTGTTAATATTGTATATGCTCGATATATGCATGTAATTATTATATTGTATTGGCTTATATATGTTGCACTTAGTGGAATAGTCGCGTGATCCTACCAGTACACTGTGGTTGTGTACTGATACTGCACTTGCTCTTTCTTTGTGGAGTACAGGGCATCTTCAAGCGGCTATTGACAGACCTCGTTTAGAAGACTAGTGATGTCGCATCAAATCAAGGGTGAGCCAGTTCTTCCGAAATTCCATGAGTTCTCTTTCCATCTATGTCCACATTCCGGACTTAGATTTGTTCTAGTTAGTATTAGTTCATTAGTTTGGGGTTGCATCCCTTCTTGTTTAGACTTGTTGAGCTTTAGATGTTTTGGTACATTGACTTTCAGGTTCTAGGCATTACTTCCGCAATGTTAGTTTATTATTGTTAGACTTTGGTTAGAGTTTATGGGAACTCTATTTATTTCCTTAGTATTTAACTTGTTTCGTAACTTAAATGCCTTAGATTTTGGTGTAGTTGCTTGGTTTGGGTTGTAATAGTGGTTCTCCCACCGGAGAGTTAATGTGGGTGCCAATCACGATGGTCTGAGTCGTGACAAAATTGGTATCAAAGCCTAGGTTCATTGATCTCGATGTACCAAAATGAGTCTAGTAGTCTCGTGGAACGGTACGGGGACACCATTACTTTTCTTCGAGAGGCTGTAGGACTTTAGGAAATCTCTCTATTTTTCTCTTGTCTCCTTTCATGCTATAACTTGATTCCAATTGGTATCTGTCGATTCAAATTGGTATCTAACCTTCTTCACTCTTCTGTCCGTAGATGGTTAACACTAGATACAATGGCGTCAAGCTCATAGCCATCAATGCTTCAGCTGAGGAATCTATAGCGAGAGGTCGCGGTCGAGGCAGGGGTAGAGGAAGAGCTAGAGGTAAAGGTTGTCGAAGAGTAGTGCCTGCTAGAGATGAGGTACCGGTCGAAAATGTTCCCCAAAATGAGGCCCCTCCCGTACATCATGAAGAGATAGAGGAGAATGTGGATATTGAGAATGTTAATAATGTTGAGGAAGTTGGACAAGAGGAAGAGGTGCAGGCTGAGACTACCAGTGTTCCCCTCTAGACCCAATGTTAGCCCAACAAATCATGTCATTCTTGAAAGGATTGGTTGGTCTTGGAGTGCTTCCTTCTGCTCAAGCAACTCAAGCTCCCGCCAATCCTCCTATTTCTATCACTGTTCCCAAGGTGGGAGGGAATGTAGGTAATGATGTTTTCTTCCGTCCTTTGTTGGGTTCTCTTATGACTAGTAATGAGCATGAAATGTTGACTAAGTTTTTGAAGCTAAAGCCTCCTGTGTTTCTTGGTTCTGAGAATGAGGATGCTTATGAGTTTATCTTAGATTGCTATGAGAGGCTTCATAAGTTGGGAATTGTCCATCAGCATGGGGTTGAGTTTGTGACCTTTCAACTTCAAGGTGAGGCTAAGCAATGGTGGAGGGCTTACATGGAATGTAGATCTTCAACTTTACCTCCACTTACTTGGACACAATTTCATGCTCTGTTTCTAGAAAAGTATGTGCCTAGAACCTTGAGGGATCATAAGAAGGATGAGTTCATGGCTTTGGAGCAAGGTGGTATGTCGATGGCTGCTTATGAGGCCAAGTTTCATGATTTGTGTAGATATGCTACTCAATTGGTGACTACTGAGGAGGAGAGGATCTGTTTATTTATTAGGGGACTAAATTCTGAGTTGCAGGTATTATCTATTAATATGACCTCTGCAGGGAGGACCTTTAATGAGGTAACAGACTATGTTAAGAAAGTGGAGGGGGTGAAGCGAGACGATCGGGCTAAAGCATTGGCAAAAAGGGCCCAGAATTTAGGGAACTTTCAAGGTTCTTATTACACAGGGAGGCCAACGCTTGCAGCCAAGCCAATTCAATCCACTATGCCCGTCTCTACAGGTAATTACTCAGGAACTCCATCTCATAATTTGATTCAGGATAGCCAGGGAATCAAGCCTTCGACGGGCGGCAGACCATCTTTTGATCGTACTTGCTACAATTGTGGAGAAGCTGGGCATATCAGGAGAGATTGTCCCTACCCACGAGTGTTACATTCTGCGTGGCAGTAGACTAGAGCAGTGGTACCCGCGGGAAATGGTAATAATGGTAGAGGACGTCCACAAGGTGGGCGAGGAGGTAATCATCGAGGCTGTGGAGGTAGAGGAAATTGTAATGCAAGCAGGGGTAATGTGCAACTAGGCAGGGAAGTGGCTCGTCAAGATGATAGGGCTCAGTGTTATGCATTTTCGGGCAAGAATGAGGCAGAGGCGTCTCACGCAGTGATCACATGTATTATTCTTTTTTGTGACCGGATAGCTAATGTGTTATTTGATCCGAGTTCTACTTATTCTTATGTATTCGTGAGATTTGCCTCTAAATTTGATATGATTTGTGATATATTTGATGCCTCTATCCATGTTTCTACCCAAGTTGGAGAGTCAGTCATTGTCACGCATGTCTATCGTGCTTATCCTATTTTTGTTTATGGGTTTCCAAACTTGGGTTGATTTGGTCATTTTGGATATGACTGACTTTGAACTAACGCTTCCACCTGCATGCAGAAAAGTCTTATTCTCGAATCAGTGCAGCCAATTTATATAGAATGGTGTGAATAAAGTAAACACATTAGAGGGCAGATAGTAGTAAAATCAGCACATAAACGAGTTGTACAACATAACAGGAATGAGCAATGTGAAGCAATGAGATGATGAAATGATGGGATGTTGTGGTGGTACCAAGGTCATTGCATAACCTATTGTATGATCCTTGCCGAGAATTCAGCTTTCAGAAGGACCCATGGGGAATTCGCAGTCCATATACCAATCTCATAATCTCAATATATCATCAACTTGCCACTTAGATCATAGTCAAGGATATAAATAAGGTGTCATTTTCATTCTAAAAAAGATAGTATTTCTCCAGTTTCTCATATTTCCATGAACATTAATGATGTGTTGTAAGAGGGTGAATGCATCACAACACATATAACACAGGGCATAATCAGTTCATTAGGGATTGCAAATAGTATCTAGTTCCCAAAATCAACAAGCCATGAAATATATTCTCAAATAATAGGGCTAGTGAAATCAATCTTTACCACTTAGAAATTTATTTTTTTTTCATTTTAAGATGTTCAAAAATAAACTCAAGCCCCTAAATCGGGCATCTCAATGACAAAAAAAAAAGATAAGTCACAAAGTTCTCGCTGAGGAAATTACTC
Organism: Solanum pinnatisectum; assembly: GCA_035578085.1. Lineage (NCBI taxonomy): Eukaryota > Viridiplantae > Streptophyta > Magnoliopsida > Solanales > Solanaceae > Solanum > Solanum pinnatisectum. The sequence goes on from JAWPEI010000038.1 coordinate 629,963, forward strand.
AAATATCATAGAAATCTCGCAACAATTACAGATATCACACAAGTCCCCACACATGCTAAGCATCACAATTAGGCATCATACGAACTAAACAAGGAGGTCAACATTTATCAACTTCTAAGACTCATGATACTATTCATTTCATAGCTGATTTCCTAAAATCAGTTAATTACTTGTCTCAGTCTAAAGGAGGGAAAATCAAATCAACCTCGAGGCCAACAGTTCACTCTAACAACTCTATCAGAGCACTTCCTCAACCAGTCGATCACCAGAATAATCCCCAACTAACAAGAATGGAAAGAGATCATAAAAGGAAATCAACGATACCCATATTGGTATGATGAGAAACCTAGCATAAAATGGTCCAAAAATCACTTCAAAAATTGAAAGGGTGAAATCAAATTTTTAGTTGAAATACACATTCTACAAGTCAAGAGGAAACCGTGGTTGAAAACCCCATTAAAATTGATTAAGAACGAGTTCCTAATCATAAAAATACAATTTCAACAATATAGGGGAAGAACCCCAAATCCCACTCTAAAATCAAGGTTTAAAAGAATTTTTTTGAAAGGTAAATCTTGACGGAATCGATAAAGAATAAGAAAAGGGAGCTTACCCATACAAGAAATCAAAAATGGCAAGCAAGAATCGCTTCTCAAAGCTCCAAGGGTTTGAAAAATGGAGGAAATAGGAATTTTGGAAAGAATCTCAAATTTGGGTTCTATCCGTATGTGAATTGGTCATCACGATTGTGAGCCATGTACTCTCGCAATCAGAAAGCACACACAAGAAAGAAATCGTGATTACGAGACTCTTGTCTAGGGTCGTAGTTCATTACGAACGCGATCCTAGAGGGCCACAATCGTGAAGACCACAAAGGAGACACATTGCGATAGCGCACCTACACGCCGTGATTGCAAAGGTCCAAATGACCTGCACCCGAATTAGAAAATAAATTGTTCCAACTTGAGAAAAAGTCTCCAAATGGACCCTCGAGAATTGTTTGGGATTCGATAAAAATAAACTACACGTGCTACCCCACAAAAATTGACATTCCAAAATCAATGGAATAGTTGGATTTTCCAAAAGGAGTTCAAATTATGAAATTACACTGGACCACTCTTAAGGCTTAAAACTCAACTTCTCACAACGCCCAAATCTCAACCTAAGGCCTCAGAAACCTTACCAACCATTTTACTAGCTCAAACTCGATGTTCCGGACGTGATGAAACAAATGGAATTCCCATCCGATGCTCGGAACTAAAATTGTTAACCGAAGTCAACCCTATCAAGAATTCTGAACTCAAGAGGGACTAAATCACCAAAAGCACGATTGTATCGGGGATCACACTAATCATTTCCAAAACACATCTTACGCATGAAAACGCTACAGGGAATAGAAAAATGTTTATTTCATAATTAAAAGTAAAATCACAAGAAATAAGATATTATAGAAGGGAATGTGAGATCTTATCCAACAACAATAGGCATCGAGTATTTATTCAATTGACATCAGAAGAAAGAGAATAACATTATTGTTGGAGCTTGTACCAAGGACACTTAGGTCAAGAATCACACTAGTAGACCCGACTAGCTCCGGAATTGTGAGACTAGATATCATGTTGTGATCGGTTAGGATAAGGGCAAAACTCAATCATTACCGAAATATTCCATATCTTTTTAGTAATTATGTAACAGACACAGATTGAGTAAATGAGAGTCTCTTTGGGGTCGAGCTTTGTTGATAATTATCCCTTGAATTTTACTATCAATAGTCTTCTATTTGATGAAAAATGGAGGACGTGACTATAAATAAGAAGATTTCGTTATGTGGGAGAGGCCGGGGCTAGCCCCATATCTTCTTTCCCTTATAGTTGAAAGATTAAGTAATCACATATAGTTCCTTATTCTTCAATGTGTATTTACTATCTGTTGCTTCATTTTGCTTTGTATCTTGATATTTTACTGTATTTTTTTTGTTTTGCAATTCCTTCCCCGAATAACTTTTCTTTTGAGTTGAGGGTCATTAGATGTATTATCTCTACCCCACAAAACTAGAAATAAGATTCCATACATCTTATTACTCTCTCTAAATTCCACTTATGGATTACAATAAATATGGTGTTATTGAACTAATTAGTTGGAGAATCATGAATGGTTGTGATTCTTATCGATTCCAACTTGCTGGATTGATATGCAATTATTTTTTATTGTATTCCTGGTTAATATTTACAACAAACATTATCTGAAAAATGTTACTTTTGCTAGTTTTTTTATTTAAAAAAATTAGAAAATATATTTATAATCTGATAGAACTTCACAACAACTTTGAACTTGATAAAATAAGTAATGGAACGATTTTGTTGAAATTCTTCGTTTGGATACGTTTTGAAAACTAAATTATTTATATGAAGTTAGTTCCTTGCTCCTTTAATAGGTTGCATAACACTAAAATTCGATAAGAGTTACTTATTAAGTTGTTTTATACTTTTTTTTTTTTTTCATAAAATGAATTAGTTGTATGTTTAGGTCAATTTTGCACAGTTCTTACAAAATGTCAAATCTTACTTGAAATGAATTAAGATGATATAATTTGCTCTTTTGAAATTAAACAATAATTATGACTTGATTTCAAATATCATGCCAACAAAAACACTTGATAAAGGGTGTGCCAGAGAAGGTAGACCACTGTAAAAAAAACATACTAACTTTTACATTGACAAACTTTTGAAGAATGAGTCATACAAATATGAAAAACACAAGTGAAAAGTGAAATACTAAATAGAACAAATATAAAATCACATGGTACATATTTTTTAGGCTCAAAACTGAAATACTAAATAGAACAAATACAAAATCATACGGTACACATATTTAACTTCAAAAGTGAAATACTAAATAGAACAAATACAAAATCACATATTACATATTTTTAGACTCGAAAGTGAAATACTAAATAGGACAAATACAAAATCACATGGTACATACAATGGGCTGAAAGTATATAGCATTTTGCAATGACAATTGGATTGAGCATTCATCTGTGAAGTAGATATGACCAAATATACAAAACTTATGTAGGTCAATTGCCAATTGGATTAGAAAAAATAATTATTTTGGGTCAAACAATGTTAACCTTTTTATTTAGGCACCTTATGATTTAAAGCAAGATCTAAAATCAATGTGATATTTTCTTTATAGAAAAAAGAACAATTAACTTTTTTGAATATCCATGAAAAATAACATCGTACAAAATTTCAAAAATGAAAAAGTTCATGCTATACATGACATAAAAATATTATTTTATCATGTGAAAATTTTTATATTACAAATTTATTTGAGAAATTTTACAAAAAAAAAAAAAAAAAACTTGTGACCTTATTAATACAAAAAAGATTTAATTATTTTACTAAATAAGTTTTCAAAACTGAATGACTTTTGAGATATTAACTTGAAGATAATGTCAAAATAATCAAACATAAGTTTGCTAAAATTTGGTGACCAAATATACGTTGTAATTACTATTTAGTAAATTATTAATGTTGGTTCCTTTTTTATTGATCCACTAACATTAGGATAAGAATGACATGTGAAAAATGGAAAGTTATTATGAAACAAATTCAAAAATAAAGAAAAAAATAAAAAATTTAAGTATAAAGAATTAATTATTATGTTTTAATTAGTGGGCTGGGTTACACCGAGATGGTTCACTACTAAATATACTTTTTAGGAAAATTATATAATTATATGATGTAAGAAAACAAAATTTCTACTATTTGAATTAATTACAAAATTATTGTTTTCCTTCTCTCTATCTTAACATCCAGATACATCACTCCATTTCTATCAGATACATTATAATTTTATTTGTGTACAATGTATTTGATACAAATGTTATTGTTGATACATAATTCCAATTATTTCAAACCAATATCATTATGAATATGGTTTATAATTATGTATCTGATACATAACTTATGTATCGTTTGCTATGTATTTGGCGAAGGAGCAATATATCTGTGACTTCGAAAAAATCAAGATTATTGTAATTTGAGAAACTTTCAAGAAAGAATGTAGTTAACGCTCAAATTATTGAAATTTCTATACTTTATGCAAATTTTTTGGTGGTCAATATGTAATATTTTATAATCATGAAAAGATAAGTCTTGTACTATATTGGTATATTTATATTTTATTAAGTTGAAATATTTTTAGAACGCAGTAAATATTTTTATGTGGATTAAAATTTAAAGAAATTATTTACTAAAGAAATAATAAAATTCTTTAAATAAAGTACTATGAACTTTTTGAATATAATTAATAATAAGACATGACAAAGAAGAAAACAAAAAAGGTAGAAATAAAACCTCCTGAATTTCTACTTTTACCTCTATTAGTATTACCTCAGACAAACATTTCAGCTTTTTAAATCAAATTCATTGTGCTAATTTAATTAAAATAACAAATATATATATATATATATATATATATATATATATATATATATATATATATATATATATATATATATAAAGCCTAGCGACGAGTTTGATCCTCGGTCAAGAACTCAATCGGTATACACCCCACAGAGGAAATTAAGTTGTGAAGTAAGTGACTATATTCAACAATCACTTGTCAATATCGTTTCTAAATATACAATAATAGAAAGCATGAAGAACAAATGTAAAGCGAACCTACATCCTGGACGTGGTCGGCACTCGAGAACCATTGCTAGCCCCAAGCGAACCCTTGGCCTGGTCAATACTCAGCGGAAGACTAACTCAATACAAGATGAACTCAAATATAAAGCTTTAACTCAAAAGTCTCAAATAATTAACTCAGAATATAATAGAATATTCAACTAGCCAGAAATAGGCAACTCAAGTCTTTAAAACATATAACAAAAGAAAATGAAACAGACTTCCCAAACTCTATTGTCTATCTATGAAGCCCATAAAAAACAAAGATAGAAGTCGGGACAAGACCCACGACATCCTAACAAAACTAAAAAGTAATTGAAATCCTCTGGAAGTAAGGAGGCTCAACAAAACTAACTCGAACTGCAAGTGGTATCAACGAAGCGCCTGTTGATGACCCTAGTTACCTGTATCTGCATCATGAATGTACAAGCATGTAAGGGGAACACTGAACATAACATAAAAAGTTGAACTTGGAAAGAATGAAACATACTCACCTCATCTCCACTCAACTCAACATCAACTCATGGATACTCAACTCAATACAGTATAAAAACAACAATAAAGATGCAGTTTATATAAAGCTTTTAAAACAGTAGATAACAACTCAATGTATTTAAAAATACATTAATAACTCTTGTTTGGGAGATTCTTTAATCGAAAACCATCACTATGAGCTCTGTGATGATACAACGTCTCACCTACCCTGCCAAAACTGTCCTATACCTTGCCGGGGTATAAGACATCCTCAACTAAGTGGATCAACTAACCTATGCTTAAAAAACAATAAAGAATCATCAAAAAAGTATGACCCTTTCTACCCACGTTGGTTACGTGGTTTATGAGGACTTTGAATTGTTTGAACCCATCCACATATCGGTGCTCAATACTACTCTCTATAATATAACTCAACTCATATGTTTAAAAACATTTCCTCATCCTCAAACTTTGAGATTCTTACTCAAAAGATTTCTCTTAAAAGAAATAGTACTCAAAACTCCTCACTAACTCATTTAGAAATCGATGTTTCCGTAAAAACATTTACTCTTGGGAATACTTAGTCCTTATATATTTATTTTTAAAAATGAAACTCAACTCTCCACATCCTCATACTCAAATTCTCAAGTCTATGAACAAGTTTTAAAAGTTTTTAAAAGACTTCTCAAATGACTCAAAAGAACTTCCTCGAACTCTACTCTTAACTCGATCTTGAATTTGAATTATGAATTTAAGAGTTATGATTTGAATATGACGATTTCTTAATGATTAGATGTAGTTTGATTAGTTATAATTAGTATGAGAGAAGGGATACATTTTAAAAGGACTTAGAAGGAGCAAACAATGGAAAATGAGTAGGGGCAGGCAACCCTGGCGCACTGCTGGCGTAAGGCGCCAACCCCTAAACTTCAGAGGACTCATTATGGCGCACTGCAGGCGCGGCACGCCAGACCTCCTGGCGCATCAGTGGCATGTCGCGCCACCCCTCCCCAGAACAATTCAATAAATTTTTCTTCTCATTTTCTGACCCTAACTCGCCTAGAATCTATGGTTTTCCTTAGATTCAATTACCCAATACAAGTACACAAGAATCTACTCATTTATCCTCAAGAACAACTCTCAAAAATCGAAATCCTCACCTCAAGAATTCATCAACTCCATAAATAAAGCATGAAGAACAAAACCTCAAGAACACCATCAAGAATTCAAATCGTTCAACCTCAAGAATGAAATTACGGATGGAATTTACATGATTGGTGTGTGGGTGAATGAACCCAAAACTATTAAAACTTATATACCTTAGTTTGGCGAAACAATTCCTCGATTTTAATCTTGGCGAACACTTGAACTCCTCCTTGTTTCCTCCTCTTGAACTTCTCTCTAAAATCCTAAGTGTATTTTAGAATTGTGAAAATTGACCCAAATCAGTTTAGACCCCTAAAATATTACTAAAAACATTTAAAGTTGATGGGGGTAAGAAAAAGACCAAAATACCCCTCATTAATTCGGGTAAATTTCCTTAATTGGACGGTCTGACTTCAAACAAGCATAATTCCTCCATTCGAACTCTAAATTTAGCAAACTCGGTGACGTTGGAAAGAGAATTCAAAGATATTTCATTTGATATCTTATGGGCCACCTAACTCGCCCTTTACTGAAAGTTATGGTCATTTGAAGTTGACCCAAAACTCACAACCTAAGCATAACTTGCAAAATTCGTAATTTGGGTCTTTCCAATTTAGTTCTTTCTAAATTTAGCTCTTTCTAAGGCCAAGGTGTTACGCCAAATTTCTGTAACAAAATAAATACTTGAGTCGAATGGTAGCATAGTTTCACTTAATTAGTTAATAATGATATTTAATCCTTGATACTTTTGATAATTGAGTTACCTAATAAGTCAAAATAATAATAATAAAGTAATGCCAAGGTGTTACGCCAAATTTCTGTAACAAAATAAATACTTGAGTCGAATGGTAGCATAGTTTCACTTAATTAGTTAATAATGATATTTAATCCTTGATACTTTTGATAATTGAGTTACCTAATAAGTCAAAATAATAATAATAAAGTAATAAACTATTAACTAACTACTATTAAGCATTAGTGAATAATAATAACTAATAAGTAATAACTAAAGAGTAATATGGTAATAATAATCTTGTTAGCATTTTAAGAGAAATAATAAATTAATAACTACTATTAAGCATTAGTGAATAATAATAACTAATAAGTAATAACTAAAAAGTAATATGGTAATAATAATCTTGTTAGCATTTTAAGAGAAATAATAAATTAATAACTAATAATAACAAGTTATATATTATAATAATAATAATAATAATCTTATTGTCACTTTAAGAAAACAATAAAGTAATACCTAATAAAAATAAGTAATGAAATAACTAATAAGTGATAATAATAATCTTGTTAGCATTTTAAGAGAAATAATAAATTAATAACTAATAATAACAAGTTATATAAGTAATATTATAATAATAATAATAATAATAATAATCTTATTATCACTTAAAGAAAACAATAAAGTAATACCTAATAAAAATAAGTAATGAAATAACTAATAAGTGATAATATAAAGATATATATTTCTAATATGATAGAATTTAAAACAGCTTTGAGCTTGATAAAATAAGTAATTATACAATTTTGTTGAACTTGCTCCCTTAACATGTTTCATAACACTAGAATTCGACCACAATTACTAATTAAATTGTTTTATACTCATTTTTTTCATTAAATGAATTAGTTGCATGTTTAGGTCAATTTTGCAGGTTTCTCACAAAATGTAAAATCTTATTCAAAATGAATTAAGATGAAATTAAACAATAATTATGGCTTGGTTTCAAATATCATGTGCACAAAAATGACCTTGATAAAGGGTGTATCAGAAAAGGTGGATCATTGTAAAAAACAAACAAACTTTTACACTGATAAATTTTTGAAGAACGAATAATACGAATATGAAAAACACAAGTAAAATATGAAATACTAAATATGATAAATACAAAATCACATGATACATATTTTTAGGCACAATTATGGCATAGCAAAAGAAACAAATTTATGAGGTCATTGATATAGTGAGCTGAAGGTATATATCATTTTGCAATGACAATAGGATTGAACAAAACTTATCTAGTTCAATTGCAAATTGGATTAGAAAAAAATAAAATAAAATAAATTTCAAAAATAAAATAATTATTTAGGGTCAAGCAATGTTAACGTTTTTATTATGCCACCTATGTTTTAAAGCAAGATCTAAAATCAATGTGATATTTTCTTTATTGAGAAAACACAATCAACAACATTTTATATATCCATGAAAAATAAAACTATAAGCACTTTAACAAAAATAATAAATTAATAACTAATAAAAATAAGTAATGGAGTAACCAATAAGTGATATCACAGAGATTTGAGAATTAATTAGTTTTGAGAAAGTTGAAATTAAATATTAAATTCTTAAAAGTTAAAAGAGTAGAGAAAGTAGAGAAGCTAAGAGAATCTGGAAAAATATTTATAGATTAAGGGGGAGTTTATTTTTTTGGAAAAAACTTTAATAAAATATGAGATTAGATTTCTAATTTTTTTTTACCGTTAGTGGGCCCCACAATGGTCAAAGAATTGACAAAGAGATTCTCTAAAAGTTTGTGCCTCCAATGGATATTTCTTTATCTTGGACTGGTTTGATCTGGGCTTCTATTGATTTGGGCAGATTTTGGATCGACCTGATCCCATACGATCGACACCTTCAGTTTGAATTATATAAATGACCATCAAAAGGTAAATTAACAAGGCAAAAAAATAAAATTACTGATTTGTGTGAGAGTTCTTGAGTTCCTCTTTCAGGTATGTTTAATTTTCAGCTTCTTTATGAAGTGTGACATGTGAGTTTCTATGTGCTTTCATTAGAAATCATTTTTTAGTCTTTTACAAAAAAACAAAAGTTAGTTTTATGTCCTTTTATAAGATATCTTCATTTTTTTATATACATAAGATATCTTTAAAAAATATTTTCTTTTATTCAAATCGTAAGAAGACAAGAGATCTCATTTTCTTGTTTCCATGTATGCTTCTACAAACACAATTCAAAACTTATATATGTGCAAATTCTACTGCTTTAGATTTGTTTGTGTTTGAGCATTTTATCTGTTGAATTATATGAATTTTATGATGGACTGTATGTAAATTGAAACTCTAGAGAAATGACATAACAAAAGTAAATTTAGGATTTTAAGTGAGTTTGAGAGAGATAATTTTCTAGTTCTTTCCAAAATTCATTTTAGTTTTACAGCATTTTTACAAATAAGAGATTTTTTAGTTTTAAAAGAACTCAAAACAACTCTATAATTCGACGTAATGATCTCAGAAACTTCTCAATCTCAGCCCAATTCAAGAACAAAAACAAATTCAAGAACACATATCAAGAACATCAAACTTTCAACCTTTTTAGGACGAATTCACGCTGAAATAAACATGCTTGGCATGTGGGTGAACGAACACAACATTATGAAAGTCTCACATACCTGAAAGAACCATCTTCTTGAAGCAACTTGAAGGAAAATCTTGAAAGATGAACCCTAGCCTTAGCGTTTCTTGAATTCCTTGAGCTTAGAATTTTTGGAGTGGATGAGAGGGTTTGATTTATGAAAAACTGATTTTCTAAACATTTATGGTAATTTAGATGACCTCCTAAGGGTTTTTAGGATTAAAATACCCTTAAAGAAATAAATAAAATGAGCAGGGAGTCGGAATAATTTTTCACCAAGCAGTGAGGTCCGTATTGGCTCCGTAACGCGGAGCCATTGCGGAGCTGCTGCCAGGTTTGGGCGTCGTTAGTAAATCAGTCATAACTTTTTACTCAGAGCTCGGAATTTAGCAAACTTGGTGGTGTTGGAAAGATAACTCGAAGGGATTTAATTTTCCATCTTGTAGCTCACCTAAATCATCATGTAGTAGGAGTTATGGTCGTTTAAAGTTGACCCAAAACTTAAGAAAAACTTAGGAATGACTTGAATGAACTCTTTTTAGTTTTCTTGGAACTCAAGGTGCTACATCTAGTAAGAAATTTTTAATTCCTTGGAAAAATCTCACTCACTACGAAGGATGGTTCGAGTCTTAGCTCAAAAATTTTCCGGGGTGTTACATTATTCCTTTGAAATTATGAGTTCAAAAGTTGAAATTTTAGTAGTTAAAAGACATGAATGTAAATAAGAAGGTTTCGTTAGGGGGGAGAGACCGGGGGCTACCCCATATCTTCTTCCCCTTATTCGCAAAAGTATTTAGTAATCACATATAATTTTTACTATTTATTGCTTCATTTTGCTTTGTATCTTAATATTTTAGTGTAATTTTTTTTCTTATGAAAATTTCTTTTTCCTAATAAGTTCTCTTTTGAGTCGTGGGTCATTGGAAACAATCTTTCTTCACAAATTGAAAAGAAAGGTTCGTGTATATTTAATTACCCTCTTCAAACTCTATTTGTGGAATTACACTGTATATATTATTGTTGTTATTGAACAAATTAATTGGAGGAACATGAATAGCTATTATTTATGTATTGATGTCATAGATTTGTTTTTGTTGTATTCCTTGTAAAGGTTTTCTAAAAGAACATAATCTTAAAAATGCTACTTTTGCTAGATAAACCTTGGATTTAAGAAAAAAAAATTAGACAATATATTTTTGATATATCAGAAATGTTCAATATAGTTTAACATATATTGTCAAATAAGTAATTGAAAGATTTTTTTTTGAAAATTTTCACTTAGAAAATTTTCTGCAAAGCTAAATTATTCACATGAAGCTACAACTTCTTTGCTCCCTTAACATATTGTGAGGAGCTTGACATAGAAATTATAAGAGTTATTTATTATGTTGTTTTATATTAAACATAGATCGTTACTCATTTTCTTCATTAAATAAATTAGTTGCATGTTTAGATCAATTTTGTACCGTTCTCCTAAATGTAAATTCATTCTTAAAATGGATTAAGGCGATACAATTTTTATTTTTAAATTAATAATAATTATGCTTTAGTTTCAAACATGATAGAGTAAATAGAGACGTCCTGATAAGACAAATATATACAAAATCACATGGTACACATTTTTGGGCTTGATTTTAGCGTGGCAAAAGAAACAAATTCATGAGGTTGAATAGAGCAAAGAAGACTATTCATTGAAATCACCTCAACATTTTCATTCTTAATAATGATTTTCTTATGACGTGCATTTTCACAGCGCTTTGACTTCTCCCATTTGACATTCCCTTTATTCTCATTGGAAGGGTTCATCAAATTGTAGCCCCAATAGTAAAATCTAATAGGATAGGGCAAGAAAGAGGAATTTCTTTCGACTCGAATGGTTAATTTTCTAGTAATATCTTTTTTTGTAGGGCTTTTTGATGACCTTGTTTTTGTGATTCTTGGATGTTATATACTACAAGAAATTTCATTTTTAACGACCAATTCTTAACGAAGGGATATCAATCCGGTCGTTAAAAGTGTATTAATAGCGTCACAATATTTTTCCTGTCGTTAAAGATCAATTATTCACTAAATATTAGTGACGGAATAGTATCCGGATGTTAAAAATATTAATATCCCTCATTAATAATACAAAAAATTTAAATCTGCTAATTAAGTTAAATAATTTATCTCTTTATTTTTTCAATATGTAATAATTTTCCTATTTATTTTGCTCAACACACATGTCTCTCCGCGCACCCAGCCCCTCCCCTTCGTGCAGAAAACAGACTTGATAGTTGATATTTGATGTAATAGATTTCACTTTCTGGTAAGAGTATTAGAAAATTCTTCAAGCACGTAGGAAGCACATCACCAGTGCAGACAAAGAAAATTCATTAAAGCTTAGAGGAAATTGGGCAAACATTTTTCTTTCCCTTCTATTAGAATAAAATTAGCAAAGCAGAGATACACAATTGTGCGTCTCTCCCATGTTTTTAGAGGAAAATCAGTAGATTAAGATACACACATCTCTGGCTCTCTTTGGTTTGATGGCAGAATAACAAAATCAGTGCTTGTTGTGACCTTTCTGTCATTGATATAATCGGACGCGGTCTTGGAGTTTTCGGCTCTTCAAGGTAAAATTTTGTCATTATAATTGTGAAATGCTTGAATTTGCCCTATTTTGTATTTTGCCCAATTCTGAATTTGCACTGTATGATTCCATCTCGATTTCTTTTTTTTTTGTTGTCCGTGAACTCGAGTTTATTAGGGCTAAGCATATGTGTTGTTTGTACTAATGTGAAAACCTGTTAGTATCTTTGATTCAAAATAAAACGAGTCGAGATGATGATTATTACCGTGGAAGAGTGATATGCATCTCATTCTATAGAGAATAGACTTCAAGTAGAAGTTGGTGGAAACTGGTGTATTTTTACTTGTATAGCAGTAGGAAATATGAAGAGAAGTTATTGCCTAATCACTTAAACTGAATATTATTATGAATATGTACTTGAATCTTGTCTAATCTTTGCAGTCAAGTGTTCACGAAATTGAAATAGAAATTGCCACCTAAGTTCCATGAAACTATAAACTTGGTCTTAAATACTTTTATAAGGATTGCACGACATCCGTTAACAAACGATAATTTGCTTCTGTTTGCAGACACATGGATTAGCAAAGAAACATGAAACATTAGATTTGGTTTCATATGTAGTATTACAAGAATGAGGATTAAAAGGTACTTTAATGTTATTAACATTGGATTAGATCCTTTTTCGTGTACTGCCCTTGTAATGTTGGATCTACCATTTCAACTACTTTTTCTTTATTTGTCAACCTTGGAAGAGCCTAAAATAATACAGCAAACAGATTTATGCATTGTTTTAATTAAACCCTTGAATCTTGTATCGGGAAAGAGTTTCTCTTTTGATGTTAACTTTTATGCTTACAATATTATAAGTTACTACTATACTATTATGTTGAAGTAAGGCAGATAACGTTCTAGAACTGGATAAAATATTAATTAGTATTAATGTCTATAGCCTAGGCCTTCACATGCTAGCTTAGTTGTATCTTCTGATGGAAGTTTCCCTAACATTGATGGCTCATTAGGGTTGTATCTAGCCTTCACAATAACTTGTAAGAATTGGGATCAAAACCTTCTCTTGTGCGTTTTGTAGGGAGCGCCACATCTCGTACTTGATTTTGAGCGATTGACTTTCCTTGCAGCTTCGAAGGCAAGTTTATTGCATCGATCCGTCTGATAGGGAGAGTTATCCCTTTCAATGCATTTTCTTGAAGGTTAGATGATTGATATTCTTCTTTCTTTACTTTTGGAACATAGAGAAGTCTAGAAGTCAGCTTCTTCTTCGAAGACATGAGCTTTCCTTCATTAAGAATGGGACAAAGTTCTTTAGTGTCAATTTTTACCTTTTCGATAGCCGCATCGATTCTTTTGCTTGTGATCTTATCGAACTTGATTGATTTGACATCATTAGATTTTGTCCCTTTAACAACATAACCCTTCAAGTAAACTTTTGCATCGGCAAAGTGTGTTTCAACTTCGGTGAAAGCATTATCATCTGCAACTATCTTCATTTCAATCCCGCCTTCAAGATACTTCAAACATTAATAGTAAGAAGATGAGACAATTCTATTCTCATGTACCCACGGCCTGCCACGTAATATATTGTATGAAGTCTTTGCGTTGATCACATGCATCCATGCGCTTGATCGCAAATCTTCCTTGTGGATTTCCAATTTAATAGAGCCTATGGACCTCTGTCCCCATTGATTAAATCCTTGTATCAACAAACGACTTTCACTAAGTTCTCCAATCGTGATGCCGAGTTCCTATAATTTATGGATAGGCAGAATATTGACTCCAAATCCTTCATCTATTAAGATTATGTTTATCTTCTTCTCTAGCACGTGACCCACCATATACAAAGGACGATTGTGTAGTATTTCACCAAATAGAAGATCATTATCTGTAAATGTAATTTTTGTATCACATGCATGTGCTTCTTGGGAAGAAGGTTCAATAGGTTTTTCAGAAGGTGAATGATACATCCTTGATGAGATTTCTCTTGTTGCCTTTTCATCGTCACTAGGAGACACTTTTGGTGAGGTTTCACTCGTTGTTCCTTCTTTGTCAGTAGGAGGCACCTTCATTGTTTATGCTTTATCAACATTGAAACATGATGCCTTGACATTGTCTTGAGTAGACTTTATGTCGAACGAACTTGGTAAGAATTCCTCTAGAGTCACAGGACGTTGGGTTTTTTGGTAGTGATGCACTTCTACCTTTGCCCTCTTTGGGCGCTTGATTGATTTCTTCTTCTCCAATTTCTTCACCATTTTCCCTCTAATCGGTTGCTCAGATGATTCTTTTCGTAAGCTTGACTTGTTGTGTCTTCACCTAGTTACAATAATCCAACCTTCATCACCATCTATATCAACTTTCTGCTCCAATGACTCTTCTTCATGCTTTTCAAAGATATATATTTGGACCGGATCGAGTGAGCCGAATGTGATAGAGATCTAGTTAGAACTAGCCTTCTCATCATCAAGGACAATTTTCTTTTCGTTAACCAATCGCATCACTTTATCCTTGAAGACAAAACATTTTTCAAGAGGATGACTCAAAAGTCTATGATACTTACAATAATTTGGGTCATCAGCTTTTCCAGCTTCATCAAGTTGCTTCATCTCTGGCAAGTCAATGAGCTTTAACTCGAGCAACTCATCAAAAATCTCAGAAATGTTAGAATCCAAGAAGGGATTTTTTTCCTCGCATCTCCCTTAGTGTCTCCTTTTGATTTGAACGTTCTTGGAAAGTTGTTCGCACATTTTGCTTCATGTCCTCATTCATAGTGAACTTCGCAGGCGACACATTAACATTCATGGATTCTTTGTTGTCATTTCTAGGCACAAATTTGCTCCATCTCTTGGCTTCCTGCTTGTCTCTTCCTTTGCGATGATCATGGACAAACGTCATATCTTTTCCAGCAGAGGACATGCTCAACTCCATATCATGAGCGTGAGTAGCTAGATCTTCGAAGGATTTTGGTTTTATTCCTTGTAAGATGTAAAGAAGCTCCCAGTGCATTCCTTGGATACACATTTCTATTGCAGAAACCTCAATAAGCCTATCCTTGCAATTTAGGCTCGGGTTCCTGATGTTTACGTAATCAAGACACAACTTCCAATGCAAGTGTCTACGATCGTACAATAGTAAAGTAACCCAACCAAGGGTTGGGTCGAGTCCCAAGGGAGTGGTTTTGAGAATTAATAGAAAAATAAAATTTAGTTCTAATTAGTCATAGCTAAGGACATTATTGAATGTAAACATGTTAAATCGAAGGGGGTGACACAAGAGTGTCAATTAATGATGGGGGTTTGTCACAAGTAAGTAAAAACAAGTAAAAATGCAAATAGTACTAATCAAGGAGAGGGGATTCTTGGGATGTGATAGGAATATGGGTTAGACTAGATCATTGGGTACATGCTTTTGATAGTAATTTCGTTGAGTATTTGTGACTAGGTTAGACTATAGTGGGGGTAAGCTTTCTCTCGAACAACTTATCCCGAATCAAATGGGTTCCTCTCGGACACCCACTTGCCGCATGAAGAACAACCTCCGCCTTTGCCCATTCACTCTCTCAAGCTGAGTGTGTGGGAGAAGGACTAGGGTTCACTCTCTCGATCTGAATCTCATGTCGACCCACACCCACCGGCCATCAATTTAGTAGTCTTAGTTTTACGACCTCTCTCTCGAGCAAGCCGAAAACACAAAGGTGAAATCGTATTTGTAACTAAAATTTATTAAGTTCCAACTACTAAACGAAATCACATCTAAACAACAAATAAACTATCAGCAAGCAAGACCCAATAATAAATCTAACCCATATTCACAAAATCACACCCCAAGAATTGGGATTTTAGCTAGACATGTAAAAGAGAGAGAAATTTATACCAAAATGAGTTTGCATTCAAATGAGTATGAAGATTTTAGTCTCAAAAAAGCCAAGAGTGAAGAATCGAAGAGACCCAAACCCAAATTGTTGGAGTTGAAACCCTTTGAATCTTCAAGTTCTTCAAAACCCTCTCCAAACTTAGAACTCAAAATTCTATGTTAAAACTTTCTATATTAAAAATATGATATTAAGGTAAAACTCTCAACGAGTGTTTATAGTTTTAAAAAATCTATACTGCAGTGGATCATACGGCGTCGTTAGTAGAGATCGCTGATCAACTCAGGGATCCGCCCTTTGGTAGGTTTCATCGCTGTCTTGCTCTATCCTTCAGCATCGTCGTGTTTGGATCATTGGGCGACATAGTACTGCTTCGCAAAACTACTTGGCGACACGCCGACTACTCCTTTTCACCACCGATTTGATCCTTTCTTTTAGGGCTCAGCACAGTGGAACAAAAGGCAAGGATAAGACCTTTTGGCGACTCACCGAATTGGTTCGGCGATTCTCAAATCTTCATTTCTTCGTTCTTTCCCTTTGTTCCTTTTTTGCTATGTGGTGCCCATGCTTTCCCTCAAACTCCAAATACCTGAAACTTAAGGGTTTTCATCAAATATTGAGATAAAATATGCATTTGAGGACACTAATTCTATCAAAATATAGCCCTAAATGAGTCTAATTTGTGGACTCATCAACATCCCCAACTTAAACTTTTGCTTGTCCTCAAGCAAACTCAAGTTCAGTCGTTCAAAAAGGGTATCTCGACAGTGCTACACAAGACTCAATCATGAATGCACACAACAAGACTTAATTTACTTATGCAAAGATCAAATGTGCACTCAAAGATTCAAGTTGTGACTCACCAATATCAAAGAATCTCATGCTCACAATACTTGCTTCAAATGCAAGTTCAAGCTCAACCAAAGTGTTCAAATGCCCTCACACAAGGAATGATTCCATATTCACACACAAAGGTTTAATCATTTAAAGTTTCGGAATCAAATGCAACACTCACTCTCACACGAAAGAACACAATGCATAATTTCACCCATAGGTTTGCCCGTATTTTCCAATCGACATTTGTTTCAGCTCACTCAAGATCAAAAAGGTCTTTTCAAGGTTTGTAATGGGGCTGAGTGCAAAGGTATGGTCATTTAGGCTCTGTGACTTTCATCCTCATGAAAGGTGGTACTTACAACACTTCCTTTCCTCTTCCTTTATCATTTTTTTTAGTGCTCATAAGTCATCCTATTATTCACTTTCCATGCATTGTTCGGAAACCCCATTTCTTTTGTACTTTATTCCACAACTTTCTTTTTCATTCTTTTTTTTCTTTCTCTTTTTTTTTTTTTTTTTTTTTTTTTATATATATATATGGAGTGGTTCTATTTTTCTCAAAACCATGGGTAAGAGGAGACTTTCCTTGCACTTCTTGACTTGCCCTTATCTTTTCACCACACCCCCAACTTAGGATTTTGGCCTAAGCTGGCTATTCAACTAACCACAACTTCATGAGGATTATGGGTGATGGATAAAGAAAGGTCTAGTTTTTATCAAGTTTCTTCCAAATAAAGGTAAGGCTCAAGGGGTGTTCAAAAGCTGTTCACACACTCACAAGGTAGGTCACAAAAGAGGTATATGTCAAATTGGCTCACACTCGTAAAAGTTGCCTAAGATTATATCAAGAGATAACATCACTTAGTTGACCGGACCAACGGGGCAGATTCGAGGATCCACCATGCATAGTTCACAGGTAAGCTTATCAGACTAGGCATTGACACTATAAGTCAAACAAGACTCCACACTTCCGCTAGTGTGCAATGATCATCACAAGAGACTCAATTCGATACTAGGCTAGTCATAACAAGATGCAAAGAGTTCACATATTGTCTATGTAACTTCATTTGGCTTCATCGTAGCCGCGCATTCATGTTCGTTCAATTGAGAGCACTATTCAAGTCATCGGTATTGATCGAAATCGAGAATTAAATTTTGCAAAAGAACAGCCATATTCAACACAGAAAGGGTGGCGGCAGATTTTTTTTTGAAGAGTCAAAATCATTTTGCAATGTAAAATAAAAGGAGCCATAAGCTCAATCATCCACATAAACAGTATATAATGACATTGCACGCATAATGACCCAAATGTATTATCAAACAATAATAGTCACACACAAGGTGGGCCTCACCCCACCAAAAATAAAAATAATTTGTCCTCAAATGCAAATAACACAGAATTTGAAATGTAAAATAAAGAAAGACAAAGAGGGAGGTAAAGAGAAATCCTGTCTATGTAGTCTCTCCATCTGTCGGGGCCTCAGTGCCTGATCCCTCACCCTAATCTTGGGCATCAGTGCCCAAGGGCACTTCAGGGGGAACTGCAGTGCCAGATTCACCAAGGTCTGTTGAGTGTGAGTATGCCAGAAAGACATGTACTGATCTGCAAAATCCCCTGGCCCATGAAGGAGTATCAGGGTCTAGGGTAATGGTTTTCCTGGAAGGAGTGGGACTTTTGCCCTTGCCTTTCCCAGTAGTTTTGGGTAGTTTTAAAGCTTTTTCTTTTGAAGTAACTGCATCTTCCTTTGTCGCAATTCCTTTGGACTTCTCTTGAGCTGGCGTTATTCTTTCAGCAGCTTTAGGTTTAGTCATGTTTGCAAAATCTTGAAGAGAAGTTAGAGAAATATTTGACAAAAGCACTAGTATGCTTCGCTGACTCTTCCGGCGAGTAGCCGATATCATTCGGCGATCTGGAGTTAGTCCGCTGAAAAGATATAATGCACAGAGATCCAAGGGGTTGACAAGGGTAAAACAAGACTTTTAGCGAGTCACTGGAAGTCTTTGGCGACCTTCAACTTCTCGCTGAAAGTTACAGAATTAACAACACATTTATCATTAAATTAAAGGTGAAATGGAGACTTTAGACGAACCTCCGAGTGGTTCGGCGAGCCCGACCCAGCTTGCCAAATGGCTCAATGTACCTATTTTCAGCTCATCTTCTCGAATTCAACCCTGTAACCCCTGAAGACAAAATCAAAGTATGCACTAGTACAATCAAGGTATGACCCATAACACCCAAACACAACCCTTCAAATGTTAATCCAGATTAAGGCATACAATCACTAGAATTCAACAGTCACAACTACTCGAGCAAGATTGTCAAATTAAAGCATATGTGTGAACAATCTAGTCCTATCTGGCAGGGTCAAAATACTTTCAACAAGATCTGGTTATTGCAAATGAGCATAAATTTTAATAAAATAAATTCAGGGCATAGAAAACTGACCTTTTGTGCTGACTACGAAATGATTGAAACGCTAGGTGGCAAGGTAATCCAAATCCGAGCACAAATCAACCAAAATACAATAGAGATGCAACGATATTGAAAGAAAAACTAGGTATGAGTTGCTAAAGTTTGAAAATGAGGGAGAGTGTAGGAAATTGAAACTTTTAAACCTTTGGCTCGAAAAACCATCCAGTTCTTGCCCACTCGGCGACATTAGTAGGGAGCGCTAAACCATTCGGCGTCACGCTGAGCAATCACCTTCCTCGCAGAGTTTTACAGAATCCTCGATTTAATGTGGGGATCCAAACGGCGATGCAAATCAGGGTCACCGAGCTGATCGGTGATTCACCAATCATTTCTTTGGGACTGCTGAGTTTTACAGACCCCAAACCCAAGCTGGGTTGGATCAAACGGTGATGTGAATTGGATCGCCTAATACTTTGGCGACTTGTCAACCAACATTTTCCTCACCAATCTCTTTCTTTCCAAATGCTTCCCACACTTCTTCCTGCACAATTAACACACCATTATTTTATCAAAGCAACATAAAGCAAATAAAAGCTTTTGGGTTGCATCCCAAACAGCGTCTTAGTTAACGTCGTGGCACGAGCAAGTCAACACTCAAACCTCATTTTTGGGGTTGAACCTAGTGCAACTAGGTGATCCCAATTGTTCATTTGGATGGAGCTGAGGCAATACATGACCCAAGAGAGTTTCAATTAGTTGGATAGATCTAGAGTGAGAACCGCTCATCTAATTTAGTACTTCTACATTTTCTCTAATCTTCTCTAACACTTTATCTTGCTCATTTAGCTTTTGGAGAATGGTTAATAACATATCCTCGATATGTGTATTTTTATTGTCCATAGACCTTCCCTGCTCGGTAGTTGGTATGCATTTACTCTTCTGTTTGGACATCACCTCCAATTCCTTGACCTTTTAGGTTAAGTTATCCATCTGACCCAGCAAAATGATCAATTGCTGGTCCTTTTCAGTATCCTTGTTGGTTTTAGCCACAAGGTCAAGGAATTTGGCTACAATCTCATAGGGGTATCTCTCAAGGCCAGCCGAGATAAGTCGATCGATTAATCCTCTATTTTCGGGATTGAGACTCCTATAGAAGCACTCCAGTAGAGCCAGATTGGGAATTTCATGAGTTGGGCATTGTATCAACAGTGCTTTAAACCTCAGCCACGACTCATGAAAAAGCTCACCTTCCATCTGTTTGAAGGTTAGGATGCTATCCCTGAACCTCATCACTTCCACCGAGAGGTGTTCTATTGGTTCATAGTCATTAACCACATTCATCTCTCCTGTTTCAGTAAAAACAACTAAACAAAACAAAACTAAAAATTAAGTTAGTAAAACTACAACTAAGAAGAACAAAAATTCTACTAATCTAAGAATTCTCAAATAACACCACTCCCTGGCAGTGGCGCCATTTTGATGTTTGCATAATCAAGACACAACTTTCAATGCACTATCTACGATCGTATAATAGTAAAGTAACCCAACCAAGGGTTGTGATCAAGTCCCAAGGGAGTGGTTTTGAGAATTAATAGAAAAATAAAATTTCGTTCTAATTAGTCATAGCTAAAGATATTATCGAATGTAAACATGTTAAATTGAAGGGGGTGACACAAGAGTGTCAATTAATGATGGGGGTTTGTCACAAGTAAGTAAAAACAAGCAAAAATGCAAAGAGTACTAATCAAAGAGAGGGGATTCTTGGGATAAGATAGGAATACGGGTTAGACTAGATCATTGGGTACATGCTTTTGATAGTAATTTCATTGAATATTTGTGACTAGGCTAGACTATAGTGGGGGTAAGCTTTCTCTCGAACAACTTACCCCGAATCAAATGGGTTCCTCTTGGACACCCACTTGCCGCATAAAGAACACCCTCCGCCTTTGCCCACTCACTCTCTCGAGCTGAGTGTATGGGAGAAGGACTAGGGTTCACTCTCTCGAGCTGAACCTCATGTCGACCCACTCCCACTGGCCATCAATTTAGTAGTCTTGGTTTTACAACCTCTCGCTCGAGCAAGCCAAAAACACAAAGGTGAAATAGTATTTGTAACTACAATTTCATAAAGTTCCACCACAACTACTAAACGAAATCACATCTAAATAACAAATAAACTATCAGCAAGAAAGACCCAACCATAAATCTAACCCATATTCACAAAATCACACCCCAAGAATTAGAGTTTTAGCTAGACATGTAAACGAGAGAGAAATTTATACCAAAATGAGTTTGCATTCAAATGGGTATTAAAATTTTAGTCTCAAAACAAGCCAAGAGTGAAGAATCGAAGAGACCCAAACCCAAATTGTTGGAGTTGAAACCCTTTGAATCTTCAAGTTCTTCAAAACCCTCTCCAAACTTAGAACTCAAAATTCTACGATAAAAATTTCTATATTAAAAATCTGATATTAAGGTAAAACTCTTAACGAGTATTTATAGTTTTCAAAAATCTGTGTTGCAGCAGATCATTCGACGTCGTTAGTTGAGATCGCCGATCAACTCGGGGATCCGCCCTTTGGTAGGTTTCATCCCCGTCTTGCTTTATCCTTCAACACCATCGAGTTTTGGATCATTGGGCGACATAGTACTACTTCGCAGAACTGCTTGGCGACACGCTGATTGCTCCTTTTCACCACTGATTTGATCTTTTCTTTTAGGGCTCAGCACACTAGAACAAAAGGCGAGGATAAGACATTTTGGTGACTCACCGAATGGGTTCGACGATTCTCAAATCTTCATTTCTTCATTCTTTCAGCTGCCTTTGTTCCTTTTTTGCTAAGTAGTGTCCATGCTTTCCCTCAAACTCCAAATACTTGAAACTTAAGGGTTTTCATCAGATATTGAGATAAAATATGCATTTGAGGACATAAATTCTATCAAAATATAACCCTAAATGAGTCCAATTTGTGGACTCATCAGTTCCTCCATCGATTTGTGAAATCTATAACCGGTTCATCCTTCCTTTGGCGAGTATTCGTGAGTTCTACCATGCTCACCGTACTCCTCGTGCTATTGAAGCGATTGAGCAACTCGTGCTCTAGTTGCTCCCAACTATCAATAGAATTGGGTTCAAGATCTGTGTACCAATCAAAGGCATTTCCTTTTAGAGAGCAGACAATTGCTTGACAAGATGGTCTCCATAGGTTCTAGCATTAGTACATGTCTCCACAAAGTGTGCAACATGTTGTTTTGGATTTCCTTTACCCTCAAATTGTTGAAATTTGGGAGGTTGATAACCAACAGGCATTTTGAAGTTATCAATTCTAGTAGTGTATGACTTAGGATACATATGAGAAGACTTGGTGGAGACTTCATACTTATCTTTGATAGTGCCTTCAATAAACTCCTTCAAGCGATATAGTGGGATCATTTCTTCAGAAGAAAGTGGCATCTCATTAACTAATTTTTGTATATTAATTTTTATTTTATAAGTTATAACATAATAAATGATGTTTGTGTTGTTGGCTCTCATATTTGACTTCTCGATTGACTGTTACATAAATCAAAGATAGTTATCTGACTGTCAATAGATAACTGAGAAAGGTTTCTTTTTCTTTTTACAGGTAAAACTAAAAATTAAAATTTAAAAATATATTCTATCTGTGAAATATATATAATCACATGTTTATCTTACCCACAACAAAGATATAGTTCATATACTTGTGAATGATTTTCAATTTATTCAACCAAACATGATTCGTCCAAGAGAAAATAACAACATCGTGTTATCACATCTATATGAGCAGTATAATATTATGAAAAATTATTGGTCAAAAATTAATGTAAGAAAAGATAAAAGATAGAAATAATTCATATAATAACTATGAGAATTCATAATATTATAACTAAAGAATGTTAAAGTGTGTGAATAGCGTTTGCAATAATTAGTAATAACTAATAGAATTTATAATGTTATAACTAAAGAATTAATGTGCAATAGTTGTATTTCGAAAAAAAATTATACGTATATAAATAAATAGGACTTTAAATTAATGTTACTTTTTTTGTTTTTGTAGTTATAATGTTTTAATTTAGTGTATGGACAAAATGAAAATGTTTATTCTAATTACTGAATATAAAATTTATTTTGTAGATGATACATTTTAAATAATTCATATATATTCACATATTTTCACATTTGTTGTGAGTTTGGTTTTTTTTTTAAAAGAACTCAGAACAATTTAAAATAATATATTTAGAAGTTAGAAGAACTTGTTAACTTGATTCATGATATATATAATACTTTAATTAAAATAAAATATATATGGCGTTATTACAAGTCATATGAGCTTTTCTTCGTCTAAAATACTGAAATATTAAGAAATAGTAAATAAGTAAAACAAAAGGGCAATTTTTATATAGTAATAACTATTTTGAAGCAAACTTTCTAACATTCTGAATCACATAAGTAGCATTGATAAATAAAGTCATTTTTTTTTTATCATGAACATCAAAAAAAATAAATTGTGACAATTCTCTAGGCCTTGAGAAGTTTAATAATTTTGGAAAATGATGTTCAGAAGCATATATTTACATCACAAGATAAATTGTTAATAAAAATAAATAAATTTGGACTACATTATGTTAACTTCATATATTGGAACATTACATACTAATGCATATATTAAGCAAAAAAATAATTATTATATCATCAACATTATTTACCTCAAGTACTTGAGGTTATGGAATATATCATCTTAGGATAGAACGATTTACTTCATCAGAATAGTGGTACCTCATATTGCTAAACTTCGAACACACTCAACGATAATAAATGACACGAATATTTTAAAAGGCAAGAAGAAGAGTAGAAGATAAAAAAAATTGTGGTGGAAATGAGAGGAAGCCCCTCTATTTATAGTCAACAAAGGATAGTATGAACAAGTGTTTTTTGTGTCTTATTTGAAAATTCATCACCTTTACGAGAAATCACAACCCTTTGGAAAAGTCACAACTTATTGAAAAAGTCACAACTCTTTGGAAAGTCACAACTTATTGAAAAAGTCATAACTCTTTGGAAAAGTCACAACTCATAAAAAAATCACAACCCTTTGAAAAAAGTCACAACTTATCGGAAAAAGTCACAGCGCATCGAAAAAATCTCAACCTAAGTTAGGAATATTATACTAATTTAATATTCAAGTTAGGAGTTCATGCTTTTAAGGTAATATAGATATTCAGTATAATTATACACAACATATACACTGTATACATCTTTTGTACACTAGATCATTCAAAGGTATTGGGTTATAATTTGGCCTAGATTATATGTTCCCCTTAGATTGACTAAATTTTGATGTAAGTTAGCTCTCTTTGTGTGATTTCTAGTCACTTTGCTCTCTTATCTCTTGTTACTTATGAATTATTGGAAGCTTCGACCTCTTCAAATAGTGAAAATAGAGTACCAAAAATAAATTCACGAAGAAGTCAATATGTGTCAATATGAAATACTCTTTCTGTCTATTTTAAAATGTCATATTTAAACTTAGCACATTCATTAAGAAAAACAATAATTGATATAGATATTATACCACACTACCAATATTAGTTGATGTTAAGTACATATTATGTCTTGAAAAGTGATTTTAATAATAAGTAATTAATGTTATGGTAAAACATGGAAAAAAAGTAATTGTCTTTTCTTGATATATGAAAAGTGACAAGTAAAAGAGAAAATCCATTTTAATTGTGGAAAAGTAAATGTAGTGTTGATTCCGTCTCTAGGTGCAATATGCAGTTAACTAGAAGTTTCGACTTCGAGTTCCCTTGTTCTCATCATATGTAAATACAAAGGGCAAACTACATAAATCCCACTAGTTTAGGTTCTAATTACCAAGATTCCCGATAGTTTCAAATATTACTTCCTCTATCAATGGTTTTTAATTAAGGGTATTTTGGTCAATTTCTACCTACCTATACTATGTCGTGTTGGACCTATAACTACCCTTATAACTATTTTTACTCTTCTAACCTAACCCCCTAACCCATTCCCTCCTATTCACTAAAACTCACAAAAATCTCTCCATTCTTTTTCTTTAAATTCTCTCAAAGCCTCCAAGGAGAAGAAATAGGCTTCTTGTAACATCCCAAAAATTTTCAAGTTAAGACTTAGACCATTCTTCATTTACTTGTAGAATCATATCGGATGATTTTTCAATTGCCCATATGTGTAAAGGTAAATTCTTTAGTGTGAGAATGATTTTGGATATCAATTAAGGTCACTAGAAACTCCTAGCACAAAATTGAGTTGAAAGTTTCCTTACCGATTAAGTTTGGATGTAAGATTCTCTTTGGGTCAGCTTCAAACAAGCATATCTCTTAGAATATAAAGAGTTATATAGAAATCCTACGTCTAGGATTAGAGAAATCAAGGATTGTATTGATGATTAAAATTGTTGAGTATATACTCCTTATATAGGGAGAAAATTGTGGAGTCCTAAGTTAACTATACTTAGAGTCCTGCTACAATACCTATACTACTACTACAATAACAACAACAATAACAACAACAATAACAACAACAACAACAACAACAACAACAACAATAACAACAACAACAACAACAACAACAACAACAACAATAATAAGAATAACAATAATAATAATAATAATAATAATAACAATAATAATAACAATAACAATAATAATAACAACAATAACAATAACAATAACAATAACAATAACAATAACAATAACAATAACAATAACAATAACAATAACAAGAACAACAAGAACAAGAACAAGAACAATAACAATAACAAGAGCAATAACAATAACAACAACAACAACAATAACAACAACAATAACAATAACAATAACAATAACAATAACAATAACAATAACAATAACAAGAACAACAATAATAACAATAACAATAACAACAACAACAACAACAACAACAACAACAACAATAACAACAACAATAACAACAACAACAACAATAACAATAACAACAATAACAATAACAATAACACTAATAATAATAATAATAATAATAATAATAATAATAATAATAATAATAATAATAATAATAATAATAAATAATCTAATCCTAGTCGTAATATAATCCTAGTCGTAATCTAATCCTAATCGTAATATAATCCTAATAGATATAAGTAGTCTAATCCTAGTGCGATTCTAATACAACAGTGCTATAAAATCGCCAGTCAGCTTCATTGGACATGTTCCAATCGTAAGCTTCCTTCTTTATCAACACTTTTTGCAGACACATCAGTCAGCTTTGTTGGACCTGTTCCATTCACCAACTTCCTTCTTCTTCAACATTTCCCCTCAAGCTAGTGAGTAGAGGAATGGTTACTCCTAGCTTGCTTCGAAACCCAGCCAAAAAACTTTGAATACCCAGCAAAAAACTTGTTTTGTCAATGCTTCAGTATGAATGTGATGTCTAGTCGTTGCTTGTGATTGTTCATCTGCAAATTGATACGAGTAGTTCCACCAATGAAAGCACTTAAGAGCAGTATGATTATTCCTAACACAAATTTGACATGACTCAATATTATTCCTCTCCTTATTTTCACTTTGGAAACTTTTATTTTTCAGAGAACCTGGTCCATATTGACTGTTCTGAGAACCTATTCCCTGTCCAGCAGGCTTGAAACCAGTTTCTCTGGAGTTAATGTTGTTGTTTCCTCTTCCCCTGGCTTTTGAGCCGGTAATACCATGTTATGGTTTTGTTGTGGCACATCTTCTTCATCTTCCCTTATATCAAAACTCGTGAGAGCATAAACAAATTGATTAAGGGTGGAATATGGTGCCTTACCTAATATGACAAAGGTTTTGTATTTGAGACCTAAACCTCTAGAAAAATTAATTTTTTTTTTCTTGAATATAAGCTTCTTCCAAAAATTCCCACATCTCCTTGGCAGTTGAGCAGTCCACAATTAGGTACATCCTTTCTTCGGTCAAGGTGCTTGAGATCCAACTCCTTAGCAAGACATCTTTCTCCTTCTAATTATCAATGGTGCCACTATCTTTTGCATCCTTCTCAACTGTTACAACTTTCCCAGCAGTCTGTCTAGTGGAACAAGTGCTTTTACTTGGTTCATTCTCTGTAATGAGATAGGTTAGTCTCATCGCGTGAATCAATTGGGATATTTGTGTTCTCCATATGGGGTAGTTTGTTGGCTTAGATTTAATGGAGCAAGCGACAGTGATTTTGGTGAAAGTGAGGAGGTCGACATAGTGTTGGTAGAAGTGATCATTGCAATTTAACATGTGGCTTGGTTTTTTTTCTTTTTTTTATCAATACTTAGAGAGCGGAAGAGTTTTTATGCTCTGATACCATGTAAATTAGGTCTTAGGCCTAACACACACCCCAAAAGCTAGATCATGAGGGGAGGTTTGTCCAAGTCCATATTAGGAGACCCAATTCCCATCCCTGTATTGAGGTGGGACATCTTAACACTCCCCCGCATGCCCAGACCTTAACTGGAGCGTGAAAACTTCTAAATAGGGGCCCATCATCGGTAAACAACAAATTGGGATGGGCCTCGCTGTGATACTATGTAGAAATCTAATGTCTAGGATTAGAGAAATCAAGGATTGTATTGATGATTAAAATTGTTGAGTACATACTCCTTATATAGGGAGAGAATTGTAGAGTCCTAAGTTAACTGTACTTAGAGTCCTACTACAATACCTATTACTACTATAATAATAATAATAATGCAATTATAAATAATCTAATCCTAGTCGTAATATAATCCTAATATATATAAGTACTCTAATCCTAGTGCAACTCTAATTCTACAACAGTGTTGCAAACTCGCCATTCAGCTTCGTTGGACCTGTTCCTTTGACATGTTCCAATCGTCAGCTTCCTTCTTCATCAACACTTGTTGTAGACACGTCAGTCAGCTTCGTTGGACCTGTTCCTTTGACATGGTCCAATCGCCAGCTTCCTTATTCTTTAACAAGTTACAGTACCCATAACCTATCAAATTAAAGGTATTTAAATCTACTTTCCAATGCCACCAAATTCGCAATAGTCAGAGTTTTAAGAAAACATTTATGACCATTTTAGTAACCTGATATAGTGCAATTACGAATTAGCTGACAGGAAAACATTAAAAAGGGTCGGTTTTTTTGTCTTTTTAACTCTAAGAAAACCCTAAATGAATTTCTTGACTAATTAAAGACCCGAAACAATCAATTTTTTTTATCTCTTAATCCATCATTCTCGTCTCTCAAACCCTAAAGAAAAATTAAAGTAGAAGATTCCATTCAAGATTTTTAAATTTTTTTTAAGATTCTTCTTCAAGGTAAGTCTTTCTCCAAGAATTTCATTCTTTACAACTCAAATTCATCCATATAATTATGAATCACTAATGAAAATCATAATCTTGGCCATAGATATTTCAAGAAACTAATTCAAGAATCTCAAGAAAGGTTTTCTTGATTGTTTTCCTTCAATCTAGAGTTTCAAAGCTTCTAATCAAGTTTTTATTCAAGATTCTTCAAGAACTTTGTTCTTTCAGGTATGTAAGGCTATCATAGTATTGGACTAATTCGTCCTCACGCTCTACATCTACTTTCAAATCAGTAAAAGACTAATCTAGGATTCTATCCCTAGATTTGAGTATTATTAAGATAAGTTGATTTTGAGTTCTTGAGTTCCAGATTCTTTTTGAAATTCTATTCCTAATTATTGAATTTCTATATGTTACGAATTAAGATTCTTGAGTTGAATGATTCATGTCTATATTTCAGCATGAACACTATGAATTGAGTATTTTGGAGAAGAGTAGTATCGTTGAGTTTTGAGTACCGAGTATCCATATTGCTATAAAGGTCCCTGAGTTGAGTCGTTCATGTCCATAATTCCGCATGAACCCTATGAATTGAGTTATATATCTTGAGAAGCTTTTTAAAGCCAACACTTGAGTTTTAAACTGAGTTTTTGAGGAAGTAAATATGAGTTTTGAGAAAGAGTTTCTAAAACATGATTAATATGACATTCGAGTATGCGATCAATGTTTAAGCAGTATGGTATCTAGTTATTCCATCAATGTTTATGTAGTACGACTTCCTGAGTCATCAATGATTATATAACAATATGATTTTTATATATTTTTGAGAATGAGTTTTCAAATATGAATTGGGTAAGAGTATAACTTCCCCTCTGGAGGACCGGTGTCGCTCACTTCGCTTAACGCCTTCGTCTTTCACCAGGGCTTATTCTTCATCAATGTCCTTACTGCGTTTCACCTTTTCCGAAAGTGACTCGTTCCTTCCTTGAGGAGGAGTTAAAACAGACTATGATGGCTTCGTTGCTTTATATCTTTCTTTTCATTTTCTTTTATTTATCTAAATAATTAGAACTTATTGTTGAAGATAAAGTCAAGTTGAAGATCTAAGGGAACTAAGTATTCTCAAAGGTATCAGTTTTTACATTGATAAAAGAGAAATTTTGATTTCTAAATGAGATATGAGTTCAAATATATGTCAAGAGCAGATATCTCTTTTAAGAGGATAAATTGAAAAATTATCCCAAGCAAGAAGAATAGTATGTTTTTCTGTACATTGAGCATGAGTATATATTATTGGGAGTAGTATTGAGCACTGATATGGGGATGAGTTCAGACAACTCACATTCTTCATAAACCATGTATGCCAACATGGGTACAAGATCATACTTTTTAGATGAATTCTAAGTGCCTTCGGGCATAGCTTAGTGGATCCACTTAGTTGAGGTTATCTATACCCCGACAAAGTATAGAACAATTTTGACAGTGTGGGTGAGATGTTGTATCATCACATATCCCATAGTGATGGTTGTCAGTTAGAAAATCTCCCAAATAGAGTTCAAATGTATTTTTACTATATCACTTAATATGTTGAGTTCAGAGATGAGTAAGCATTTTGTAAAGTTTTAATGATTTCACTCATTTATTTCTTTACATTCAGTTGAGTGTGTGTGTGTGTGTGTGTATATATATATATATATATATATATATATATTGTAGTCCTTTCATTCAGTTATTTATTATTCAGCTATATTACATACTCGTACATTCAACGTATTGATGTTATTCGACCTACATCTTTTAATGATGCAAATACAGGTTCTTAGGATCCTCAACAAGAAGTTTTTGAGATCCTTTCCTCCACTCGTCAGCATTTGAGTAAGACCTCCTTGCTTTCGGAGGGCTCCAATTTGTTAGTTATTAGTAATAGTTTTTGAGGAGTCGTCGGTCTTGTCCCGAAACTCATCTTTATATAGTAGAAGCTTCATAGATAGACAGTTTTGGAGAGTCTTTCAATTTTAGATATTTTATTTAAAACATATGTTTCATACTTAGTATATTCAGTTCAGTTTTGAGATTTAGTAAACTATTTAAAAACATTTCTTTCAATTTGATGCTTATATATGCTTGAGTTAGTTTTTTGCAAGTAGTCATGAGGGTTTGCTTGGGGGCCAACAATGGTTCTAGAGTGCCAGCCATGTCCAGGATGTAGGCTTGGGTCGTGACAAACTTGGTATTAGAGCACAGAGTTCAAGTGTCCTATGGTGTCTATGAAGCCGTGTCAGTAAGATCTTATTTATGGTTATGAGGGCCCCACTTCTTTAAATGAGGGACTACATAAATTTAGGAAAAGTTTCCTTTCTTTCATACTCTAAATTGTGCAATAGAACCGTGTCTTCAGAAACTTATTCAAACTCGTGCATTTCTCATATCTATTCGACTACCCCTCATACTCAAGGTAGTTGAAAAGAAAAGCCAATAAATTGATGAGTTATTCTCAGAAAATATCTTGAGGAAGTCATGAGAACGTAGAGAGGCTTAAAAGAAGACCATGAGTGAGCTTAACCGTTGAGATTCAAAAGAATGCACTCTTATTCATATGAATCGTGCTTTCGAGCTAAAAATAAGATGTATTCCCATACTATTTTCTCTAAACCTTGTTTTAGTTGAGACCCTTATGCGAAAGTGTATTTTGGAGCTTAGGTAGTATTATCACTCGAAAAGATAGTGTAAGGTATGATGTTATAAGCAGCAGTAGTAAAAGTGCCCAAAGTTAGAAGAAAGCATGCAGAGGTATAAGAATCTATTAAAGGGAGATAGGGATCAGGTAAATTATGTTATTATAGTCATTTACCCAGTAGGTTATTAATGAGGAGTTTTCCTTTATAGGTAGACTAAGAAGTAATGATTTTGTGTAGATTGCATCATAGGAGGTAGAGTAAGAGTTACTCGTTAGGATGAGTTAGAGTATACTTTAACTAGAAAGGAGGTTATGATGATGTGTCATTGTATTGGTAACGACCAAGTATAGGTGCTGGATAGAAAAGCAGGAGTATTCATGAGGTGATAGATCTAAGCTACGCTTATGATTTTTGAGGGAGAGCTCATAATATTCAAAGTGTTATAGAACTAATTAGGCAATGATGTATAGTGAATGAGTAAATAGTACTTGAGTTGTGAAGTGGAATATGGAAGTAATATGTAAGGATGTAGACTGAGAGATAAAAATTGACTACTTGTCATGAGGTTTTAGTGGACGAGTGTTTCTAAAATTTTATCTAGTAGTTGTAATTTGGTATGGTAAGCGAGCAATCATATTAATATCTGGGTTTAGTAATAAATATTAAGATTGAATTTGATATGAGCGTCGTTATCAAAATAATGGCTACATGAGGGTGATGATGTTAGTCTTGAGATCTGATCTTGTAGACTTGACATAAAGTAGGTGACGAATTGAGATGTTAGCTGCAATGAAGATGAATGGTACAAGTGAGAGATCCTAACTTTTAGATAAGGGCAGTGAAGTGTGGCTAAGTTGTAAGAGTAACAAGATTATTAAGAGGTGTACCGAGATTGTATGTAATCAGACAATGCTCCAATTAAGTTAATGATTCTCTATGTGTTCCTAGATAGTATATTTGAGCAATCAATGTGGAATAGGCTGAGGCAAACATTATTTTTTCTCCTTAAGAGTTAAATGAAACTGCCTTATAAGCCAATGATAAGAGGTTAATAGAAGCATCTTAGAAAGAGGTCCTAAAAGGAGTCTTAATATCTACTTATGGAGAGTTTCGTAGCCATGAGATAAGCCTTTCTGAGTAATAAAGGGAATGTAGAAAAATTTAGAGATGAGGGAATAGGTCCATTATTTTCAAGTGTTAGTTTTAGACCTAAGGGGAGATGATAAGATGAGAAATCAAGTCAAGTGTTGAGAATGAGATAGTTATGTCTTCCGAATGAGTTTTAGAGATATGTCAATCCATTCATAATCTTGCGTATCCCTCAAGTCCATTTATTACAATATCTTGATGATGTTTCTGATATCAGAATTGTGTTCATGACCTGTGCTCATACATATCAGAGAGATTCACATATATGCTTAGTTTGAGAATGAGGGGCAAATACTTTGGCCCATTTATCTCAATCTTACTCCATAAAGTTATGGATATCAATCTCATGTTATGAACCTATTCATATAAGCAATCATGTCTCACAATACGTTCAATCTCACAAATCCATGAATTACTCTCAATGTCTAGCAACAGAATATTATGTTATGCATATTCTTATATCATAATTCTCGAATGAATCGTGCTTATGATCTTTTGCCCTAAAGTCCTTTCAGTAATCCTTTCTAGTTTTGGAGAGTGGTTTGTTGATAGTAGTTGTGTGATAATGGAGGAGAGTATTGTTATTTCTTATTTGGATAGTGATGGTGTGTTTATTCCATCTTAGGTTATGAATGTTGAGGAAGAGGGAGATAAAGTTTTACAATGAGTACTAAGTCAGTTTGCTGGTGGTAATGCATGAAAATTTAGTTGGTAGAGATGATGAGAGGATGAGAAGTTCTTAGAAAGTGGGTTAGTAGGAGTCTATGGAGTGGTTAAGGTTCTAAGCTTAAATGTGGTATTGTTAACATGTGGACAATGCGTGATACATTAGTTGTTTCATGATATGATCTTAAGGTTAGCTAAATGTAGCAGTAGTAAATAGTGTTCTTGGGATGAGATTTCCTATAGAGGTATAAAACCCGAATCTTGTATTCTAGATAAGAATAATCACCTTATGTTAAGTACCTTGTGATTTTGAGTTAGGCATGAATATAGTAAGACTAACTCCTTTCCATTCTAAGTCGAGCCGTCATTCGAGGACGAATGATCCTAAGGGGGAGATATTGTAACATCCCAAAAATTTTCAAGTTAAGACTTAGACCATTCTTCATTTACTTGTAGGATCATATCGGGTGATTCTTCAATTGCCCATATGTGTAAAGGTAAATTTTTTAGTGTGGGAATGATTTTGAATATCAATTAAGGTCACTAGAAACTCCTAGCACAAACTTGAGTTGAAAGTTTCCTTACCTATTAAGATTTGATGTAAGATTCTCTTTGGGTCAACTTGAAACGACCATATATCTTAGAATATAAAGAGTTATGTGGCTCATAACCTATAAAATTAAAGGTATTTGAATCTACTTTCTAACATCACTAATTTTGCAACAATCCATGTTTTCAGTAAAAATTTATGACCATTTTAGTAACCTGATATAGTGTAGTGACAAAATAGCCGACGGAAAAACATTAAAAAGTGTTGTTTTTGTCTTTTTACCTCTAAGAAAAGCCTAAACGAATCTCTTGACTAATTAAAGACCCAAAACAATAAGATTTTTATCTCTTAATCCATCATTTTCTTCTCTCTCAAACCCTAAAGAAAAATCAAAGTAGAAGACTCCATTCAATATTTTTTAAATCTTTTTCAAGATTCTTCTTCAAGGTAAGTCTTTCTCCAAGAATTTCATTCTTTCAAACTCAAATTACTCCATATAACTATGAATCACTAATGAAAATAAAAATTCTTGGCCATATATATTTCAAGAAACTAATTCAAGAATCTCAAGAAAGGTTTTCTTGATTGTTCTCCTTCAAGCTAGGGTTTTAAGGATTCTAATCAAGTGCTTTTCAAGATTCTTCAACTTTGTTCTTTTAGGTATGTAAGACTATTACAGTGTTGGACTAGTGTTCTCACGCCTTACATCTACTTTTAAATCAGTAAAAGATAATTGAGGATTCTATCCCTATATTTCTATAATAAGATTGTCTTTGAAATTCTATTCCTAATTATTGAATTGCTATATGTTATGCATCAAGATTCTTGAGTTGATTTGTTCATGTCTATATTTCGGCATGAACCCTATGAATTGAGTATTTTTGAGATGAGTAGTATCATTGAGTTTTGACTACCAAGTTTCCATATTGCCATAAAGATCCTTGAGTCGAGTCGTTCATGTCCATAATTCTGCATGAACCCTATGAATTGAGTTATAAATCTTGAGAAACTTTTTAATGTAAACAATTGAGTTTCAAACTGAGTTTTTGAGGAAGTAAATATTAGTTTTGAGAAAGAATTTCTAAAACATGATTATTATGACAATCAAGTATGCTATTAATGTTTAAGAAATATGGTATCTAGTTATGCCATCAATGTCTATGCAGTATGACTTCCCGAGTCATCAATGATCATATCACAATATGATTTTTGAGAAAGAGTTTTCAAATATGAATTCAGTAAAAGTATAAGGGAACTAAGTATTCCTAAAGGTATCAGTTTTTACATTGATAAAAGAGAAATTTTGATTTCTAAATAAGTTATGAGTTCAAAGATATTTGAAGAGCAGATACCTCTTTAAGAGGATAGTTTGAGCAATTATCTCGAACAAGCGAAAAAGTATGTTTTTTTTTAAACATTGAGCAGTAGTATGTATATTATTGGGATTAGTATTGAGCACTGATATGGGAATGAGTTTAGACAACTCACATTCCTCATAAACCATCTATGCCAACATGGGTACAAGATCATACTTTTTAGATGAATCTTAAGTGCCTTCGGGTGGAGCTTAGTGGATCCACTTAGTTGAGGTGTTCTAAACCCCGGAAAGGTATAGGACAATTCTAGTAGCATGGGAGAGACGTTGTATCATCACGTAGCTTATAGAGATGGTTGTTGGTTAGAGAATCTCCGAAAAAGAGTTAACAATGTATCTTTATTATATCACTTAATATGTTCAGTTCAGAGAAGAGCAAGTATTTTGTAAAGTTTTAATGATTTCACTCTTTTATTTCTTTACTTTCAGTTGAGTATATATATCTATATCAATTGTAGTCCTTTCATTTACCTATTCATTATTCAGCTATATTACATACTTGTACATTCAATGGACTGATATCATTCGACCCGCATCTTTTAATGATGCAGATACAAGTTCGTAGGATTCTCAACAAGAGTTTGTTGAGATCCCTTGCTCAACTCGTCAACTGTTGAGTAAGACCTCCTTTCTTTCGGAGGACTCCAGTTTTGTGAGTTATTAGTAAAAGTTTTGAGGAGTCGTGGGTCTTGTCCTGACACTCATATTTATACAGTAGAGGCTTCACAAATAGATGGTTTTTGAGAGTCTTTCAGTTTTAGATATTTTATTTAAAACCTATGTTTCATACTTAGTATATTTAGTTTAGTTTTGAGATTCAGTAAACTATTTTTAAATATTTCTGTCAATTTGATGCTTATGTATGCTTGAGTTAGTCTTCCGCTTGTAGCCAACTAGGATGAAGGTTCTCTTGGGGGCCATCAATGGTTCTCGAGTGCCAGCCACATCTAGTGTGTAGGCTCGGGTCATGACACTTCTAATGTCTTTAAGGATTTCATCTTGATTCCTTAGGTCTTTGATCATCAAAGGTAGTGAGAACTCACCAAAGTTTCCCTTTCATCCTTTGGGTCCTAGAAGCACTTCAATCTCTAATTCAATTTCCCCTAATTCAATTAGGGTTTATTATGTCAATCTGCATGGGTCCTTTTGAGTATGATATAATTGATGTTATATCCTATAGTGCATAATTTAACCTAATTACATGATTTATAATTGACTTCATATGGACCCATGCTTTATTCTTTGATTTTCACCCTTGAACTATGTACATGGATTGATAATGGATTTAATGCATGCTTTATGAAAGAATGAAGTTATGCTTTAATGATGCTTTTTAGTTAAGTATTAATGATTTGTGAAATTTTTCTCTTAATTTGAAAGGAAATCATGATTTTAGATGCTTAGGACAATAAGTTTCTATATGAACAAGTGTATGAAATCATGGTTTTGAAAGGAGCCACTCTTATACAACTTTATGATTTGGATTGGTATTTGGATTATTGACTTTCCTAACATTATGCTTGATAATTGACTTTATCTATTTCATTGGGATTTTACTTAGCACCTAGAGAACTTTAAGGTTGAGATTCAAATAGGATAGTGTAGCGTCTAATAGCACACACAAGTGTACATGGTCGTTCAAGTATTAAAGTGGCTCTTTTTAAGAGCCGGGTATCATACCCATAGGGACTCAAGATTAGATTAATTCGATCTTTCCAATACTTTCAATTCGAAAAAAGTGTTATCAAGAACAATGGAGTGAATATTTATATAATCTAAAATCTAATTTGAAACTTAACTAATGCAATTCAATTTCAAAGGGGTTTGAACAAAGATTGGGTAAAGTCTAGGGCTACAACTCACTTCAGGATTCATGCATACTATCTTATTAAATGGACATTAATTAACTATTGAATCAATGATCACGGGGTTAAATATATGATTATGACCTCCCAACCTCTAATCACCTACGATAAATGGCAGCCTAACTACATTGTTGAGTGGGGATAGGCTGGACCAATTACCGAGCATTACGATTTCATCTTGTCTAATGACCAAGAATAGTCTCTAGGTATATCCTTATCCTATATAC
Source organism: Solanum pinnatisectum (assembly GCA_035578085.1). Taxonomy (NCBI): domain Eukaryota; kingdom Viridiplantae; phylum Streptophyta; class Magnoliopsida; order Solanales; family Solanaceae; genus Solanum; species Solanum pinnatisectum. The sequence goes on from JAWPEI010000038.1 coordinate 667,209, forward strand.
AAATTGACTCTAATTCTTAAGAGAAAATCATGCTCCTCATTCCTCACGTTCTATCCTCTTATCCCTCTCCCGAGTTCAATTCAGACAAGATGTTTATTTCAGTGGTCAAACATGAAATACGAAAAACAAGAACATTAGAGTGATTCATATGATAATTAATTTCAATCCATAAAACTTCAATAGAATACAATCATCCAGTAGCCACAACCCTAGAACTAGGGAAATTAGCTACTCATATCAAAAATTTCGATTATGCAATGTTTAAATAACATAAAGAGATCCAAAATAAAAGAATTTATGAACGAACCCTGAAAATAGATGAGAAAGCTCCCAAAATCATTGTTCTTCAAAACCTAAAAAATGAAGAATTAATAAAATAAAATATGAGTCTATTTATATTTAAGTCGAAACGACCAAATTTGGCAATCCACGGCGCGACGCAGACTTGCTTTTAAAATCCAATTTGTGGAAATCTTCTCTTCTCCGCGACGCGGCACAATACAGATAGTTCTGTCTCAAATTCTATTTCACAAAAAAAATAAAAATCCCTCTCCACGATGCGGAAAGGATACAGACGTACCTTTTTATTCATTTTTTGTTCTTCTTTCTTGTTGCTTATTTACTTGGATCCTTTCGTGCTTCCCAGTGCCCGTTTCAGTGCTACGTTTCTTTATTTACGCTCATGTACACAGCTATTCATGTCGGTTAGTATAAATGAACTCAAATGACTCGACACTACTATCAATTAATAGAAAATGATTCCGAACTTGGCCAAAATGCAGTTGTTATTTAGTTCTTAGGCATACAAATACACCCAAGATCATCACCCCACACTTAGAGCTTTGATCGTCCTCGAACAACTTACTAAACAAGTCCTAGACCTAGATTCCCTAATATCGGTATTTTTGCATCCACCACTTCCTTTTAAGGATCTTTTAACAATTTAAAAAATGCATGTTCTCATGTACATTTGTCCTTGATCACTTTCATACATCATATGACTCATGTACTGACTCGACAACTTTTAGCAACCAAAACATTAAACTTCATGTTCACCATTAGATATCGCCTATCTTTCGTACAACAAGTGCCCTTCACTCCAACGAATAGTCCACACAATTAACTCAATAGATTGAATATAATTTAAGGACTTTAACAATACAAAGCACTCTCACTAAAAATAACATCTGACATGCCTGCAGTGAGAACCATAAGCTTGCCCATTATGTACACATCCACTAATTAAGCGTGCATTGCAAATAACCCAATAGGACTTTTCTAAGTTGTAATGTCGGCTAAAGGACGGGTAGGAATAAGTATATAGTAGTGACTTATACTTACCTAAGCACTTTGCATTTTTAAGACATCATCATCCTTTCCTTCATTTATCATCCCTCTCTCACATTTCTGTCACACATGACTTACTTACTTCTCAAACTTCCCCTCATTTCTTTTTATCCCAAGAACCAACCTTCCAATTTTTTTATTCATTTTTATTCACTTACTTAGGGTTTTCTTCTATTACCTTGCATCTATTTCGGGCTGCCTCTTCACTTTAATTCTTACTAACTCCACAACAGTCTATGCTACAATGCATAGGCAAGCAGGGTGCAAACAACTTAAGGACTCAATACAGTGACGTCAGGTGTAAATGTGGCTACTAATAAAAAGATACAGGCTCAACAAGGCTACAAGTGGTAATATCTGAAAAGGCTAAGCTTTTTGAACATATTCAAGGAGGCCTATTATCATTTCTTACACTAAGCAACACTTCAATTTCGCTTCAATAACACGCTAGGCAAGTTCTAGACTTAGATGCATTACATGAACGATACAAAGCATCACCCCTCATGGAACAAGTTCTAATCAAGATGGATCAATCACAGGCAAAATAATCAGTTCATGCAAGGGTTCTATTTAACCTGAAGTTGCAGTCCTTAAAATCAAGTACAAGAATTTAATCACATTCATATACATATAGCCCACATGCCTTCATACAATTTTCTTTTGGAATTTTAAGCTTTAGCACACATACCATACCTACGACTCAATGAAGAAAATTTCCCTTAAGATAGCCATCATCCATCTTTTATAGGGCAATGCACCTCAACTACAACGACTGACTCGATCCTAGAACAACAAACCCTTTTTGTATTTTGTACCGTTCAAAGGGAGTCTCCTTGGCCAAAGAACCGAAAACAACCTTCAAGGAACCCAAATAAAAAATAAAATAAAAGACCTACAAAAGACACTACCAATGTTCACTAATATATACAATAAAGAGAGATTTCTAACCCACCCTACACTTAAAATATTAGCACTGTCCCCAGTGCTCCACAAAATCACAAAATAATATAGAGGTAAGGTGAATAACTCCCTGATCAGTTCTTCATGGCATCCCCACCGTCAGCCTCATCACCAGCCTTTGTAGGGTCAACCTCCTCCGTGTTAGAATAGGAGTCCACATCAGAACAAGTGTGCAACCTATCCTCATATGTCAGAATATCATTATCTACCGGCTCATAGAACTCATGACCGATGCCTAGCAGGGCTTTAACATGTTCATTTAGCAGGTACCTTCTTTCTATGTCCCCCAATTGCTCCTTAGTAGATTCTTGACATCCATTTTAGTGGCGGAACATCTCCAACCAATACATTTGGGCCATAATCAACTCATCACGGCGATGGCGCTTCGTGGTAGTGAGTGTTGGGCTGAACTCATTGTCGGGCCCCTTTGTCTTTGTTATATCCACCGGCGCTGGGAAAAGTGGTGCCAAATAGTCCAAGCTCTCCTCTGGTACACCTGTAGCACGACATAGTCGAGTAATGATACCACCAAATGCGTTCCTACGCCCTTTGTGATCCTGAGCCTTCCTCATCGTCGATTTCAATACAATACCAATATTCAATTCAGTGGGAGTCATCAAGGTGTAAACCAAACACATTCTATCTCGGGTGAAGTGTAACCCAAGTATCAAGCAATTCATCACGATTTTTACTAGGCCCGAGCTTCTCTAATCATGTGCGTGTAAGGAAGAGATTGATGGAACCTCTTCACACTGTGCTTAGTCCATTGCACCATAGACTGGGGTCTACAAAGTGTGTGTCAGATAGCGCGGTATGGTGGTTGAATGTTCAACCCCGTCAGTATTAATAGGTCAGCATCAGGTGAAATGCTAACTATGTCATTAAGAATCGCGAGAGTGAGAGTATCGTCGACCCCCTGCACCTTCACAAAATACGATCTGGACTCCGTTGCGTAGTTGGCATATAATTCTCGGACCATGTGCAAGTTACACTCAGTTGGCTCAGCAAAGATGAACTCCATATGAAGTTCTTGAATACACTGCATGATTCTAGGAAACTCTCGTGCAAGGCTATCCCTTTCAATGCACACGTCATAAAAGTACCGGGCCTCTGTGTGTTTCTTCCACCAAACTTTAACTTTTTTTGACTACTACGCGCACCCTGAATCTCCTAGTTTGCCTCTGTGGGACTACTGGTGTGGGAGGTACATTCCCCCCCACTATGGACTCGCTTCCTCTGGCTTGATGTTGTTGCCTCCTTGCTGAGTTGCTGGGTACTTGCCATGATTACCTGCCAACACAATACAATCCAACCCAAACAAATTACAAAACACGGATAAAAATGGGTGATGCACAAACACCACCCCACACTTATTCCATATATGGCCCAACCTTGGTACTCAGACTTTCCAATCGGCAACACATACACTCACAACCAACGCACAACAACCTAAGAACACATTCACATTTCAGGCTCAAGCACCACAGCATATTCAAGTAGAACAACGTTATTCCTAGGACACGATTATAACAACTCACAATTTCACACAACGATACACTATCACTGTTACTCAAGACTTTACACTGATACCCTCAAAATTCTTGAAACAAATAATCTTAATCAACAACACACCCCAAACCATTCACCCTACCAAGTTTATACAAATAGTTTGCACCCAATACCCACATAAACTCAACCAAGGGCAATTTCTACACAAGAATTCGAAATACCCATAAAGAACAACATACAATACTTCCATCTACTACCAATCACACCCCCAAATTCCCACAAAATAAATTCACCGACCCACAAAAAAAAACATGCCAAAACGCCCGACTAGCACACACAAAAAAAATAACAAATTACGTACCTTAACTATTGAAAACGAAGGGAGTAGGGGGATGGATGATCAATATAACTTCACATTATAGATTGGAAGTTGGAAATCGCAAGGGGGTAGAGGGGAGGGGAAATCGGGGTGCATGAGTAAAGAATAAGGGATTTGGGATAAAAATTAGGGGTTAAAAGGGAATATGGGTCGGGTAATTTGAAGGAAAATGAGTAAGACCCATCTTTGTCATGATCCATGGGTACCCCTTAGACGTAACACGGTGTACTTGACCCCAAAGGGGTCTCATACAATCCCTTAGCATAATCATGAACATAAGTACATATAAATGATGTGGAATTTAAAACTTTTACAATAGAAGTCTTTCTCATAAAAGGAATATAAGAGTCTACACCTTGTCTCAAAGAAACCATCTAATACAATCGAATACAATCTTAGGGACATAGCCCTTTCATCATTAGTTTTGAAAATAGAAAGTACAAAAGGAAACTAGAAATGAATAAGCCTCGACCTCAAACCATAAGGACTCACAAGCTTGGAGAATAGTCAACCCAAGCTTCACTTGAAAATAGAAGTATACCTCAACGACCAAAACCTACACTTATAAGAAAATGTAGAGAATATGGGTTAGCACAAATAATGTACTAAGTATGGAAGCCATGCATAAAAATCCTTAAAACGTGCATAAAAGGGGCATTTAGTTGAAATCATGCCTTTATCAAGTTTAAAAGCCATCATGCACATTTAGAGTAATTACCTAGTCAAACTACACCATAAGCAACCGTAGGCTACCATAGTCATGCATAACTTACCTTGACCTCATCCATAGCCAACACTCATAGACAAGGAATCATTTATGATCATAGCTCACAATAAGGAATGACACTCTTAACATCAATTGATATCATGCATACATAGATTTATACATCTTCGTATCATAAGGAAACCACACCATAACCCCTTTATAAGTCTACTTGTGCAATGTACAAGTGAAGTCCCATACCCCCACTCACACTAAGAAAAGGTCAATAAGAAGTCATAGGTATAGCTCATATTCATGTTCGTATTCATATTTGTGGTTCATCTTCATGGTTCATATTCATAGTTTATGTTCATGGTTCATATTTTTGTAAAGCATGCATTACCTCATAAGCATCATATCATCAAAGCACATACTAAAATCACTCTCAAAGCTTACTTGTGCAATGCATAAGTGAAGTTCCATACCCCTACTCACACTAAGTAAAACCCCTTTAGTAATCATAGTGCATAACTCATGTTCTTTTTCATAGTTCATATTCTTGTTCTTGTCATGTCATGGATCATGTTTTTGTCATGTAGGGAAATATAGCCTTAACCGACATAGACCATGTGAGCTACATGGAATCCGGTGTCATGCCCTACACCGAAAAGAGGTGTCCTACTTGCGTAAGGTAGAAATAATATGTTTAGCACTTAGGTGGATCCACTAGCTAAATAACCTATGTGGGCACATAGTTATGGGATAAGGAGATTGCTACTAGAAACCCGGACTAACTGAGGTAAAAGGTTTCCATCTCATGAGATAACTTGACTTGGGAAGCCAGACTTTCTAACATAAAAGCTTCCATTTCATATTCATATCCACTCGGTGATAAGCTTAATTCCCTTTAATAGTCATGTTAAGTCTTTACTTTATAGTCATGTTCATCGAAGAATGCCTAGTACTCAAACCAACATGGTATCATGGGTAGCTCATGGATTCATAAGGTGAGAATATCCTTTCAACCTTAGAATCATTAATAAGTGAGTAAACCTTTCACATCATGTTCATAGTGTTTCATGAGAATGCCTTTTCAATCAACACAACAATAATATCATAATCATAGAGCTTTCATGCATAGTCATGTGTAAGGGTATAGGGGAGAAGGATCTTGCATCAATCCCTCAAATACACAATAGTCATAAGATCATCACTATCTAAGTGATTCATGAGTTCATATACAATCCTCATCAACATATACAAAACCAAATAAATTGCCCTTCAAGGCTATGAATCAAGATCAACCCTAACTTCTAGAATTACCACATTAGATATAGGGATATAATGATTCAACAACTTAATAAATGTAAACATAGTCAATTGTCAAGCTTCCATGATAGATCAAGCCACATCTTAGTTCATAATTTAGAAAGTTGGGGGAATCATGGGTCCAAGGGAGATTTTCATCATTATTCAACAATACTCCATTATTCCAATCAAAATTAATCATAATCATCCATAATAAACCACAATTAAACAATTGAAAACATTTTGGTGAAAGACCCTTGACATAGATTGAAACACTAGGTTTTTGGGGGAATTGGAAGTCTTAAAAACATAGTTCGAAGGGGCTCTATGGGTGACAACTACCCAAAGATGAAAAACATCCATACCTTAGGTTGATTTCCACAAGAAATTGGAGAAGAAAGGCTGTTTCTTGAACCCCTAGCTTGACCTTGTTGTTGCACTTCAATGAAGTCTTAGAGAGAGAAATTTTGGAGAGGGGAGGTAGTTTCTAATTTTGGTCTTGTTAGTTATGAGATGTTAAGTGGAGTTTAATGATGTAGAAGTAATTATATATGTCTGTTAAAATGAATTAAAATGACCCCACACTAATATAATAACTTTTGGAATTAATGGCTTTGGCTAAGCCTTGGCCGAGATTGAGCAAATTTTGAAGGAGGGGACCTACGCCCACCACCCACGGATAGTAGGCGAGCACACGCCCTATCCTGAAGGTCTGTGGTTTGGGTTTTCAGCCCATCTTTTTGGCCAAGTCAAGCCCTCCACTCATGAGACCCCACCCACGGGGCATGAGTGGGTCTACGGACCGCACTGCATGGGCGTAGCTTGGACAGAGACTTTGGGAGAGTTGGGGGAGGTCTTGCTTTGACTCAGAACCCCACCTACGAGGTGTGAATCCACCCACGGGGCATGGGTGCCCATTTCATGGGTGACTGCCTTCAGGGAGCTTTTTGGCTGCAAACCAAGGCCTTCCTCAAGGACCCTTGGTTGGTCCTTGGGGGGTCATGCCTTGACGTTTAGGCCCTATCACACTTGTACTAACTTAGGGAGGTTATTTTAGGACTCTAATCTTTACGTTTAACCCTATTTAGGCTACTTGACTACATGTTAGGCTCTAGCTAAAGTTATTAGATTTTCGAGGTGTTGTAGTCTTTTTAATGAAAACAAAAAAAACTTACCTTCTCTGCGACAAGCCCCTAGTATGGAGTCTTCTGCCTCGCAAAAAATAAATTAATTCCTAGTGAGATCAAATTTCTGGACATCTTCCGCGACGCGGCTCTATTACGGAGCTCCCTTATTTCTGATGAAAAATTTACTTCTCGTCGAATTCGAAATTATTACTTTGCTTCGCAACACGCTCTCATTACAGAGGCTTTTTGTTTCACGTGATTAATTATTACCCAGCGAAATCAAAGTTGGTTCACCCTTCTGCGATGCGCTATGGGTTCAGATTCATGTTCCCTACACATCATAATCACAACACCCATTAATGTAAACATGATGGGTTGCCTCCCATCCAACGCCTTAGTTTTGGTTATGGCACAACTCATTTTTTTGTATCTTCTTGCTATATCTTTTTTTTTTCAAAACTATAAACTACTCCTAAAAATTGAAATAAAAAATGAAAAACAAAAAATCCTATATATTACATGGGGTCACGGGTTGCCTCCAGTGTAGCGCCTGATTTAACGTTGTGGCCCGACCCATCTTATTACTCACTCATCATTCAAGTTGAGCGCCTCTTGCTCACGATCAATGTCATTCCCAAAGTAGTGTTTCACTCTTTGCCCATTTACTAGAAAATAGAGCTCTTATCCTTGTTTCTTAGATCCATAGCTCCATGTTGAGTCATCCTCACAACCTCAAACGGCCCACTCCACTTAGACCAAAGTTTTCCATGGAACAATTTCAGTCTTGAATTGAATAGTAACATCGATTGGCCCGGCTCAAAGGTGCATAACACAATATGTTTGTCATGCCAATTCTTAGTCTTCTCTTTATATAGCTTGGCATTTTCATATGCGTGGAGCCTGAATTCCTCTAGCTCATGCAGTAGTGTTATTCTTTTCTTTCTGGCTAACTTAAGATCTAAGTTCAACTTCTTGATAGCCCAATACACTTGATGCTCCAATTCCGCTTGAAGGTGACATGCTTTCCCAAATAATATTCGATAAGGAGAGGTCCCAATCAATGTCTTATATGTAGTCTTGTATGCCCATAAAGCATCTCTAACTTTTTCGCACATTCTTTCCTTCGTGCATTCATAGAGTTCTGCAAAATTTGCTTTACTTCCCTATTGGACACTTCTATTTGCCTACTAGTCTGGGGATGATAGGCTGTGGCTACTTGGTGTCGCACTCCATATTTGGCCAACAGATTCCGCACTGAACCATTTATGAAGTGCTTACCTCCATCACTTATCATAGCCCTTGGTGTTCCAAAGCTGGTGAAGATGTGCTTCCTGATGAACTTTACTACCACCTTCGCATCATTAGTAGGTAGAGCAACAAACTCGACCCCCTTGGACACATAGTACACCGCCACAAGTTTGTACTGATTACCATTGGACATTGGGAAAGGTCCCATGAAGTCTATCCCTCATACATCAAAGATCTCTACCTCTAGAATATTGCTTAATGGCATCTCGTATCTTTTAGAAGTAGTTCCCATCCACTGACACTGATCACATCCCTTCACAAAGATCGCAACATCTTTAAATAAAGTATGCTAAAAGAAACCAGATTGTAATACCTTATGCGCCGTGCGCTCGCCTCTGTGGTGCCCACCATAGGGTGAAGACTGAAAACCCTCTAACACGTGGAATGCCTCCTGTTCATCTATACACCTTCACGCCATCTGATCTGGGCCTTGCTTGGATAAGAAAGGCTCATTCCACATATAAAACCTCACTCACACTTCTGCTTTTGCTTCTGCTGTGTTGAAGACCCAGGTGGAAATAAACCATTCACCAGAAAGTTTACAATAATATCATGCCAGGGTACTTGTACAAGGTCCAAGGCTAGAAATTACTCATCAGGGAATTCTTCGCAAATCTATTCTTTGTTCCTCACCTGAGATGAGTCCTCCAATATCGACAGATGATCGCTATCTGGTTCTCAGTCCCCTTCATGTCTTTAGTTTCCAGATCAAACTCTTGCAAAAGTAATATCCATCTAATCAGCCTCATCTTCATATCCTTCTTGTTTAATAAATACCTGATCATCAAGGTCAGTGTAAGCAACAACCTTGGTGCCTACCAAGTAAGATCTGAACTTATCAAAAAAAAAAAAAATACTAGCGCTAACATCTCATTTATGTGACAGTGTAGTTTGATTGGGCTGCATCAAGTGTCTTGCTAACATAATAGATGGAATGAAACATCTTCTCCTTATGATGGCCTAGCACTGCACCAACCGCTGTATCGCTGGCATCACACATAAGCTCGAAGGGTAGCTCCCAATTAGGAACAATCATAATAGGGGCTTCTATCAACTTCTTCTTCAATAGCTCAAAAGCCCGCAAATAACTTTCATCAAATACAAACTTCACCTCTTTTTCCAATAAGCTACACATGGGTCTTGCAATCTTAGAAAGGTCCATGATAAATCTTCTATAAAACACGACGTGTCCTAGAAAACTTCATACTCCCTTCACAATGATGGGTGGTGGAAACTTCTTAATGACCTCCATGTTAGCTATATCCACTTCTAGCCCATTTCTTGAGATTTGTGCCCCAGTACAATCCCTTCTCGAATTAAGAAATGACACTTTTCTCAATTCAACACCAGATTCGTCTCTTCACACCTTGCAAAGACCCTGTCAAGATTAGTCAAGCAAAGATCAAAATATTCAACAAACAATGAGAATTCATCCATGAACACCTCAACAAAATCCTCCACCATATCATGGAAGATTTTCACCATGCATCACTGGAATGTCGCCGATGCATTTCATAATTTGAATGCCACACGTTTGAATGCATAGGTGCCATACAGACAAGTGAAGGTAGTCTTCTCCTGATCCTCTAGTGGAATGACTATCTGATTATAGTATGAGTAACCATCCAAGAAGTAGTAATATTCATGTCCTGCTAGTCTATCCAACATCTAATCAATAAATGGCACATGATAATGGTCCTTCCTGGTAGTATCATTCAACTTCCTGTAGTCCATGCAGATACGCCACCCCATTATTATTCTTCTAGGGATCAGTTCATTCTTCTCATTTGCCACCATTGTCATTCCACTCTTCTTGGTCACACACCGTACCAGACTCACCCATTTGCTGTCAAATATGGGGTACACTATCCCCACATCTAACCACATTATCACCTCTTTCCTTACCACATCTTTCATTACTAGATTAAGTCTCCGTTGGTGTTGTGCAATAGGCTTGTAACTTCCTCAATATAAATCTTATACATACACAACGTTGGACTTATCCTGCGAATGTCATACATTTACTAGCCTAGAGTTGCTTTTCTCTTATTCAGAATACTTAGTGCTACTTCCACCTGTGATTCAGACAAGCCTGCAGATAAAATAACATGAAAGGTCTAATCTTAACCCTAAATTGCATACCTGAGGTTAGCTGGCAATGTTTTTAGCTCTAGCTTGGGTGCTTCTTCAATGAAAGGCTTGGGTAATGGACCCAACACCCTATTCAACGGCTCCTACTGATCTCTTGATATGCCCACACTTGACACATCTAAAAATTGTACCATTTCCTATGCTTCAGCATCCCCATATATATAATGTCCCACTAGTACACACTCCAACGGGTCTTTGGATGCAATATAACGATCTTCTGCTTCAAGATCTATCACTATTATACTAGGCAACTCTTCATACATGGCTGGTAGTTTCAAAGCCTTGTAGACATTAAACACTTCCAGTTTGTCATGCGCCAGTATAGTTAATTGATCTGCTGCTACACTTTCATAGCCCGCCCTATGGCAAAGAAAGGTCCTCCCAGGATGAAAGGAACCTCAAGATCTGGTTCAAAATTTACTACCACAAAATCTACGGAGAACATAAAAGATCCCACTTGGACCAAGACATCCACCATAACACCCTCTGGTCTAGCAATTGATCGATCTGCCAACTGCAATATAATGGTGGTGGGTTTTGGACTACCCGACCCCAACTTTTTATACAGTGATGTTGGCATCAGGTTTATACTCGCTTGGAGGTCACACAACCCTCGCGAATGGATGCTCTGCCCTACTGTGATATGAACAGTAAAGCTACCCGGATCATTCAATTTAGTGGGCAACTTATTCTTGATTTTGGAGCGGCAATCTTCAGTAAGTGCCGTTGTTTCTTATTCAGTCAGCCTCCTCTTATTTTCCATGATCTTCTTCACATACTTTGCATACATGGGTATACCCTGCAAAACATCTATCAAAGGCAAATTAATGTGAACTTGTTTTAAGAGAGAGATAAACTTACCAAAGCATTTTTCCTCCTTCTATTTTTTAAACTTATGAGGAAATGGTGAAGGTGGTTTCACTATTGGTTGCACTCTTTCTTCTTGTGCAAATCTCACTCTTTTTGGGTTCATCCTCTTTGCTAGCAGATTCAACATTTCGCTTCTTCGGAGCCAACTCCTCCAACTGCAACCCACTATGTGTTCCTACTTAATATACCTGCCTAGGATTTGGATCAGTGTTTTCCAGTAGACCTTCTTGAGGTCATGAATTTTGGGCACTAGCAAATTGCCTAAATTATTTCTCCATGTTCTAGGTTGCCAACTGGTTATTTCTCATGCCAGCAACTAGTTGAGCTTGATCAGTCATGATCTTCTTCAGCATCTCCTCCATGATCATGCAACTTTGTTGATTGTTATGCTACTCTCATTGGCCCTGTTTTTGATAACCATGTGCATTCCCCTAGGGTCTATATTGGTTCTGACCTTGAGTCTAATTTTGATTCCCTCCCTAGGAAAAAAATAGATTATTTCGCCAACTGGGATTGTAGGAGTTCCCATAATTCTGATTGCCTTCTCCACAATGTGTATTACCTACAAAATTTAGAGAATTTGGGTTTGCCCCATATAACTCTTCATTGGGGTCTCCTCCTCCGCAAATGTTATACCAAGTAGGTGGCTGTTGTACCGAATTTACTTAAGCTGGCTGTTGTCCTACCGAGAGATTATTGAAGTATGTATTCATCATGTTTTGCATCGCTGTAATTTGTGTAGTTAATGCTGTTATTGCATCTACCTCCAACATTCCAGCAGTCTTTTGTACTACCTATTTAGCATCTCCTCCATTTCGCTCGGGGTTACCTTATGAAATCCTATTCACTAGGGTGAACAACTCAGCATAAGTCTTTTCCAAAGCCTGTCCACCTGCAGTTTCTAAATCAAGTAAAATTTTAGTGTTAGACTCCAACCCTTCAATGAAGGTGTGGACCAACACTTCGTTAGCCTGATGATGGTGCGGACAGCTCAACAACATTGATTTAAACCTGTCCCAAGCCTGGTACAAGTTCTCTCCTCCTTTTTGCTGGAAGCTCAGTATGTAACTTCTTAACTTTGTCGTTTACCAGATGGGGCCGTTTACCAGATGGGAAAAACCTAATAAGGAACTTCTTGCAAGATTGTCCCATGAGGTTATGGAATTCACGGGCTTAGAATTCAACCACCTCTTTGCTTCTCCTAGCAGAGAAAAGAGAAATAAAGTGAGCCTCACATAATCTTCATTCACTACAGTTGGAGTGTAAGTGTCACTATTTTTGAGGAAATTCTGGATATGAACTTGTGGATCCTCGTGTAATAAACCAGTGAACTGTCCATTTGTGTGCAATAGTTGCACCATACTCTACTTCAGTTCAAATCTTCCACCTGCTTTAGGTTTCTGAATGCATAAAGTAACACTGGTGGTACGTGGGATTGCCACGTCTCTCACTTTCATCTCAGCCAGTACTACAGGTTTTTCTCGTTCAACTCTTACTACAGGAGTTACTGGTTCACTAGCAACAATAGAGACTGGGTAAGTGAGTCGTCTTTTCCTTCTCCGGTAATGAACAAATCTTTCCATTTCAGCTAGAGGCTCCACCAAGTCCTGATGGTCTTCAAGTTTGAGAATTCAACACAACCTGCACATATGAATAGCTAAGATCAAGTTGTCAACACTTGCTTTCTAACTTTAGAAATTAGACAAATCAAATACTTTCTAATTCTAAAGTCCCCGGTAGCAGCGCCAAAAACTTGTTGCGTTGAATAGCACACGCAAGTGTATGTGGTCGTTCAAGTATTAAAGTGGCTCTTTTTAAGAGCCGGGTATCGTACCCACACGGACTCAAGATTAGATTAATTTGATCATTTAATACTTTCAATTCGAAACAAGTGTTATCAAGAACAATGGAGTGAATATTTATATAATCTAAAATCTGATTAAAAACTTAACTAATGCGATTCAATTTCAAAGGGGTTTGAACAATGATTGGGTAAAGTCCAAGGCTGTAGGTCACTTCAGGATTCATGCATACTATCTTATTAAATGGACATTAATTAATGATTGAATCAACGATTAGAGGGTTAAATATATGATTGTGGTCTCCCGACCTCTAATTGCCTATGATAAATTGCAGCCTAACTACATCATTGACCAGGGATAGGCTGAACCAATTATTGAGCATTATTATTTCATCCTATTTAATGACCAAGCATGGTCTATAAGTATATCCCTATCCTAGATACAAATTAACTCTAATTCTTAAGAGAAAATCATGCTCCTGATGCCCCATGTTCTATCCTCTTATCCCTCTCCCGAGTTCAATTCAGATAAGATGTTTATTTCAGTGGTGCTCAAGCACGAAATACGAAAAACAAAAACATAAGAGTGATTCATATGATAATTAATTTCAATCCATAAAACTTCAATAGAATACAATCATCCAGTATCCACAGCCCTAGAACTAGGGAAATTAGCTACTCATATAGAAAATCTCGATTATGCAATGTTTGAATAACATAAAGAGATCCAAAATAAAGATTTTAGGAATGAACCCTAAAAACAGATGAAAAAGATCCCAAAATCGTTGTTCCTCAAAACCCAGAAAAAGAAGAATTAATAAAATAAAATATGAGTCTATTTATATTAAGTCGAAATGACCAAATTTAGCAATCCAAGGAGCGACACGGACTTGCTTTTAAAATCTTCTCTTCTCCACGATATGTGCACAATACAGACTATTTTGTCTTAAATTCTATTTTACGAACAAAAATAAAAATCCCTCTCCGCGACGCGGAGAGGATACGGACGTGCCTTGTTATTAATTTTGCTTTCTCCTTTCTTGTTACTCATTTACTTTGATCCTTTCATGCTTCCCAATGTCTGTTTCAGTGCTTGTTCCTTCATTACGCTCACCTACACAACTAATCATATTGGCTAGTATAAATGAATCCAAATGACTCGACACTACTATCATTTAATAGAAAATGATTTCGAACTTGACTAAAATGCAGGTGTTATTTGGTTCTTAGGCATACAAATATCATTACGTGTTTGTGGTATAAATGTATTTTCTAACACCTGTTCCAGGGGTACTAAGGTAGAGGTCAAGGATCTTGCTGGGTTATATTTACATATAACTCACACCTTACCTGTATGCCTATGCAGATACTACTGCAGAGGGTGAGACTAGTGGTTAATGAGCTCTTTCACGTGGATTCTGCTGTTGAGGTGAGCCTGCACATTGTTCGTGGAGGCTACTATGTTAGCTTTATCTAATTATAGTTATTAATTCTTTTCTTGGGGTTTGCATACCTGACAGTTGAACTCATGTAATTCTAATAAATGCTCCATGGTCTTATTATGGGATTTGGGCTAGAGACATATTAGTTAAGTGATGTTTTCTTTTCATAAATTGATATACAATTTTGGTTGGATAGTGATTTCGTTTTGATGAGTATTGATGAGTTTTATAGTTGCACATGTCTTATCTTTGTGCTTAAATGATTTGGTAAGTATATGAATATTTGGTACGCCAGGCAGGTGGTGTTAGCGAGTGCCAGTCATGTCTAGGGTATGTTTCAGGATGTGACAAAGTTGGTATTAGAGCCTAGGCTTTAAATCCTGTGTCATGGAGCAGGTTTTAGTAGTCTTGTTCATCGGTATGTAGGCGCCCATACTTATGACCTTAAGGCTATTGAACATTTAGGATGTTTTCTCTTTTTCATCCTTGTTCGTGTGTTGAGTTAAATCAAGTCTAACCATTGAATATTATTTCACAGATGGCTAAGAAATGTGGTTCTTCCTCTGCTGTTCGATCTAATGCATTTGTTGGACATGGTGCGGGACTTGGTATTAACCCTGGTGGCAGTTATGGCAGGTCTCATCCTAGTAGGGCTCAGACTAGGGCAAATGCCACTTCTCAGCCTGAAGATGTGAATAGAGATCAACCCTAAGTTGTTCCAGAGCAGCGAATGTAGGAACATGTTGTTAAGGATGCCCCATCAATGGGGCCACCTATTGTGCCTACAATTTATTTGCCTACTGATGTGGTGATGAGATTATTGAATGTATTAGAGACATTAGTGCCTAATTAGGGTGGAAATCAAGTGCCACAAACTACTCCACAAACGCAAGAACAAGTTCAGCCTAATGTTGCAGCTATTTAGACACCACATTTAGATCTTCAATCGAGTTCTCATTGAGTTGCAGGTACAGGGCAACCAAGGATCTGGATCTTAAGAATTTCATGGATCTTAAGCCACTAGAGTTCAATGCGACACCAACCTCTATTGAGCCTCAGAAGTTCATTGATCATCGTGAAAAGATACTTACTACATTGGGGTTAAAGGAGACTCGTGGTGTGGAATTTACCACTTTCTTGTTCTCAGGGTCTCCAGAGGCATAGTGGACTTCCATTCAAAGGGGGAGACAAGTGGGTTACCGTTGATCACTTGGTCAGAGTTTTCAGCAATGTTTAAGGGCATGCTCATTCCATTGAGTAAACAAGATGATATGCGTGATACGCCCAAACTATACTTCCCAGATGAAGTATAAGCGGTCGTTACCAAATAAAGAACCCAACTTGTAGGTTGGGGTCGATCCCACGAGGAATATGGTTCAGACTTAAATTTAACTCACAATTATCTCTTTTTAGTCAAACTATTTTAGAGAAAAGTAAACAGGGGGTTTTGTAAATAAAATAACCGATTGGTTATTTAAATGATTAAGTAACAAGTAAACAAGATTCACAATGAGAAATATCAATATAAGATGGAAACTAGGGTTTATGGGTTCCCCACAAGCTCTTAGCGCAGTATTCCTAATAATAGTAATCCTATCGTAGTGTTTGACATGCAAGGCTGATAAGTTAGGTATACCTAAGTTGTTGGTAATCCAAGTAGGAACTTTCACTCGCAACTTGGTAAGTCTACGGGTGTGTGCTCTACTAACCCTTACCTTTACCCAAGATTAGTCATCGTGTCAATTGAGTTGTGTATTCACTCTCACGTCAACTGATTAAAGTCATACTATTAGATAGCAGCATATCCTTAACTAAATCTCTACTATTTAATCTTTTTCTCATTCATTAACCCCTTAGTAAGGAAAGTAGGAACGAGGCGAGTTCTAACGTTGCGCACCGCTAGAAAGACTTTTAAATAAAAAGATTATCAATACATTCATAAGCACTATTCAAGACTTACTTAGTTATTAGTTATACATTGTTAATTGCTCATGGTTCCCTCAACCGTAGTTATGGATTTAGCTATTCATGCTTGAGAATTCACAATTCATATTAGGTTTAACAGAAATCATGAACTTACAATTAGAATAGATGAAAACAGAAATCATGAATTGAAATTCAAAGTGCAAATTGCATAAACTACCTTCCGAAATCAAAATGCTAAAGTGTTTGTAGATTAATTTCAAAAGACCAAAGCAAAAGTCTCCAATATTGTCTAACATAAAAAAATGGAAATAACAAGTAGTATTTATAGAAACTAACTCCTAAACAAAGAAGGAAAACAAAATAAAGAAAATTGGGTCAGACACATTTTTCGATCGATGACCAGACCTAAGGACTGTGGATCGGCCTATGGTTTGTGGTTCACCTACGTGGTTCAGCACTTATAAGATACTTCAGGGGTATTCAAACGAAGGTCACACCTATGGTTCATGGATTGGACTACGTTCCTTCCTATCCCTCCGTGGTTCAAGTACTGGAAACCCATTTTTTGATCATAAAAGACGGTCGTGTAGGACGGCCCGTCATTAATTTTACGGGGCGTCGTTTGCCTTTGTGGTTCCACACTTGGTCATACTTCCTTGAACTCAAACACAAGAACCATCACCTACGGACCGTCACTGGAACTATGGTCCATAGTTTGGCTCCGTCGACTGCTTCTGCTACCACTTCAGTTCTTTTTCATCTCAACCGCTTCCGAAAATATTTCCTGCAAAGATTGCATAAAACCATTGCAACTAATAACAAAATAGCCCAATAGACACACAAAGTCTAAGTGAAATGCATCAAAAATACTTAAAGTCACTGTATATCAACACTCTCAACTTAAACTTGTTGTTTGTCCTCAAGCGACACTCTAAAACTCTAAACGACACTCATATAGAAGCAAACATAAAAACTCAAGCAATCACATAGTTTCTCAATCAATTCCATCACCTAGTGCAAATATTTTCATTCAGACTCAACGAGCTAACTCATGCTGATCAAAACATGACATAGACAGACCAATAGACATCACCACATACACTTTTCAACTATCACCAAGATACCAACTCTCCAATAATGTAACTAGTGCCCTCACTTCAAGGAAATCCTTTTTCACACACCAAATTTGATTTTTAAGTTTAAGGATTAAGTCAACACTCAAGCTCAGAAGTGAATTCAAATACAGTTAGTGCTCAATACCATAGGCTTGCCCTTATTTTCAGTGCATAGACTCTCCAAACAAGTCACTAGGATCACTATAGGACTTTATTAGTTTGTAACATAGGCTCAGGGTCATGTAGGGTACATTTGGGTACTTTTAGTGACTTTTTTGCCCTCCTTGACATTACATTGCCTATTACCAATTTTCTCAACCAATTCTGACATTTTTTATTTTCTGCTCTTTTCCTTGACTTACTTCACCACATATGTGACTTTGACTTTTTTGCTCTTCTTTTTCACTTTTTTTTTCTTTTACATCTTCTTTCTTTGTTTTCAGCATAATTATCATTCTTTTTGTTTCTTTTGTATTAAGTCACTTTTCTATCATTTTCCTTCTTCTACACACAACTCTTTTCATACCCTTTTCTTTCAGTTTCCTTTTTCATAGCCACCCTCGACTTATGTATTTTGCATGAGTTGAGGTGCACAATATCCGAAGTTAGACCAGGGGCAAGATTAAGGTAACTTTTGAACTAGACACTCTCAACTTAGGCTTTTGGCCTAAGTTAGGGTGCACATGTCTAATGAGGGACCAGGGCCAAAACAATCTTTTAGGAAAGGTGAGTTAGGTGTATTGAAAGAAGAGGTATTCGTTAGGGTCAAACATTTGGATCAAACGAAGCATTTATTTCTTTTGGTTGGATCTTTTTAGGCTTAAGTAGACTTATTTGAACAAGGGCATATGATCATTTCCCAATTCGTAGCCTCGATTATCTTAACAGGACCAACGAGGCAAGTTCTAGATTGGCACATACTACATGAACATAGAAAATCTACTCACACACACTTGGCACATTGTTTAATTATCAAATTATTAAAGCACCCAGTTCAATTTTAGCTTAAGTAATGCTATTATACCAGTTCCTTATCATGTCACATGAAGATCCAACACATTCAACTCATTAAACCTATAGATCTAGCACATTTCAACATTTTTGGACAGTTATTAATTTCATGCTCTTATGCCATCATGCTTTTATTCTTTCTATCAACTTCTACATCTACAATCCTACACATGCCGGTTCAACATAAAAGTAAAACAGTCCCTTGGGGAAAAAGAAAACATGCAAGAAAACCCCAGTGGAGGGGTATAAGATGGGTTACTCAAACTTCAACTTATCACTCACAACCCATTTACCCCACCCCACTAAAAAATGGTTCAATTGTCCTCAATGCACAAAAAGAGAAAAAAAAAAGCATAGGGTGAAGCAAACATATGGCACATATGCGTCGAAGACCCATCAAGATGCGGATGGGTCTGATTTCTTGGAACCCACTGGATCAGCAATAGGAACACCATCAATAACGCCCTTATCAATTGTTGGAACACCCTTAGTAGTGCACTTCGAACCAAATGGGCCAACATCAACCTCACGGGCCCGCTGCTGCATCAACTCCTCATTGACAATCGACTACCTTTGGGCCACCTCCAACTACTCTCGCTCCTTTTTCTTTGCCCGTCAGGCCTCCTTAGTGTTGGAAGTATGATCAAAAGAGTGGTGGCACTTCCCAGCCACATGATAAGGGTCGGGTGGTGGCATAATGTCGCCAAAAAGGCTAGTCATCACTACATCATCAGCCGCAACAATAGGAGTGATCTGTGGTATAGTCTCAGTAGGGGCTAAAAGTGCATCAACATCAGAAGGGAGGCTAGCCAACTCTGTTTGGGAAGTGGTGATATCAATTGTAGGGGCAGGCCTATCTAATACTCTCAGCTCGAATCCATCTAGGCGCCTGTGGACAACCTGAATCTTTGCATCCATCACACGCTGCATACTAGCCTCAAACTCCTCTACAGATCGATGCATCCAGGGCCTCATGTGCTATAACAAGGTAGCCACTTGGGTCTTCAACTTCTGGACTCAGGCCAGAGGGACTTAAGTGGACCCTGAAGGAGTAGTAGCTTAGGATAAGCTCGCAGCCTACCTAGTGGCGGTGGAAGGGGGAGCTTCTCTGTCTGCAGTGGCGGGATATGTGGAAGTGTCATTAGCCTATGCCACTGCAACCTTCTCAACCTCTCTAACTAAGTCAGCACCCAAGGGAGGAACGACATATGATGTACTCTGACGCGGGGTAGTGGGGTTAGTATCATCCTGGATGAGACCAACATCCACTGTCTTGGCCACCTCGACCATTCTATCACAGTGTCATATAGGCATAATACACTCTCTTCACAATTGAAAAATCAAGCATGAGAAGGGTATGGTCGTAGTCCTCGGGAAAGCCCTCTCATGGATCTCAGCAGGAATGATCCAGGCAAAGTCAACCTCTAATCCCTCTAGTAGTTTAGCAACCATCACCGCCTGGGTCCCAAGTAACGACATTGTCCACCTGTGTCGGAGATAGTTTGGTGCGGACGATGGACCATCAAAATTTGGCCCCAAAACTCATAGTTTTCTTTCTGATCGACAACTGCATATTTTGCACCCACTTGTTGCTCTCTCCGTCCTCAACAATATGGCAGGGATGCACCTAAGTAGTGACCCCCTCTGCTCGGAGTCTCTAAAAGCACAAACTTGAATCATCTCCATCCTGTTGTCATACTCTGTCGTATTGATAGGTAGATTGTGTTTCAGGCTGTAAATAAAACAGCGAATGGTGGTCTCCAAAATGTCAACCGGTATGCCCCGCAACATGGTAGTTATGAGAGGTGGCTGAGTCAAAGCCTTGGTGCGTGGTGGCCATGCACTAGTGATGGTGGCAGCATATAAGGCATAGACCTCACGCACCATCTCCTCTCTATATCTCCCCGAACTCTCAGCCATCCAATCACACATGTGCTGGTGATATAGAGCATGGATGGAGGGCATTGTGTGGAGGCTCCTTGTCAAAACCTGGCGCTCTTCAGTAATCGGACAAGCTACCTTTTGGTGCTTATTCAGGGCCTTCCCATCAATGTAAATCTGGTACTGGCCCTCAATACACCACCTAGTTGGCTTGGTGGCACCAAGAATTGGCTTAACTCTAGTGGTGGGTGGGTCTTGGGCATCCCCCATGCTATCGGCATCAGAAGACAATGCGAAAGTACCGCTGGAATAGGACCTAGACTGGGACTTGCCTGCAGGTGAAGCCCCCTCCTCAGATTGGGGCACCGACCTCAACCTCATTACTCGATGAAATAACCTGTTGGACCCTGTTCCTCGTGGTTTGGGGGGCAGTAGGGGAGCCTCTAGTAGTACTCAGGACAAATTTGTCCCAACTAGAATCATTGAGCAGGCGTCGAGATGGGGCAACAGATTTTGACTTGCTCTTCCTTGCATATGCGGGTGCTTTTTGGGTGCTATGGTACCTGTGGAAGACTTATTAGTACTTAAAGAAGTCAAAAAGACCCAAGAAAACTTTTTAAAATACCAATTAGACTTAGACAAAAAAAAAATAAAAACATCTTGGCGGTAGCTGTTTTGTGACCCATGGTAGTTACCTACAGACCGTCGATCAAACAACGGACCGTGGATATCTTCTGTAGGTAAAAAGTCAAATTTATGAGTTTCTAATAGGTAACCACATATGTTCAGAATGGTTTGTCGATCAAACGATGGACCGTAGTCCATAGTACTTAGGCAACTTCTATGTGCAGTTGATTTACAGACCACGACCTACGGTCTATAGGTTAACCTACGGTCCGTGGTGGTTGAGGTCGTTGATTAGTGCTGTGCAAACTTTTGTTTCGAATTCCATACATCACATTCAATACATCAATCAACAACTATTTTGAGTCTAAACATGCATATCAACATATTATGCAGTAGTCTATCATTCATACGGTTTCAATCATTCAAATTACACGTTCAATAAAGCAAGTTTTGAAATACCTAAGTCAAGACACCCACTTAGACATCAAATCCCCTTTATTTAGTTAATTTTAGCAACACACTCCAAACACCGTCATTCCAGGGGTAGTTTTAGGACTAGTTTAAACCAATTTATCATGCAAATTCCTACCCGTGGTCAAGTACAACTTCGTTGATATCAATAATAACAATGAAACAAATCACGTTTTTGTAAGATCGATTACCTTCAACAAAATCGAAGTTGAGTAGTGTGTTGATTTCGACTTGTTTTTAAGACCTCCACATACTTTACACCGGACTTGGACTAAAATGAGTTCTTTTGGAGGAAAGAAAGTTGGAAGAAAAAACGGAAATGGGGGAGATGGATCTTGGGAGAGATTTGGAGTAAATAGGAGTATAAATGGAGTGGGAGGATTTTATGGATGTAATGAGGGGAGTTTGAGGGGTCTTTTTGAGTGTAGGAGTAGTTTGAAAATTAGAGAAATGGGGGTTAATTAAAAAAATGAAAGGTTTTATTTTAGTAGGGGTCTGGGTCGGGTTGACTATAACCCTAACTTTGACCCATAAAACCCCATCGATAGTTCGTGAGCCAATCGATGGTCCGACGATTGGTTCCGTGAATCATAATGACACTGAGTGAAAATTTAGAGACATACCTCGGATCTAGGGATTCTAGTCATGGTTTGTGGATTGACCTACGGACCGTCGTTGGGACCTGTAGATCACTACGTCAACTTATTTTCTGTAGATTTTTTCTTTTCTTCGCTGCACACGTAGCAAACATTAGGACTTCCTTTTACATTTTTTGAACAGTTTTTTAGACACATACCCTATTCTATCCATATCTAGCCAACACTAACACTAAAAAATTAACAAACATCTATCAAGAAAACTGCAAATTTTTAAAAAAACTCCCTATATTGAAAAGAAACTCCTATAGTTGGCTAGATTGTACTTCTTGGGTTGTCTCCCAAGCAGCGCTTGATTTAACATCACGGCACGACCCAGACTCCTTGATTACTTAGACTTCATCAAGATCCCATTCTTATATCACCTCATCGACACTTTCAGGTTGCCCGATGTAAATCATTATTCTTTGACCATTCACCTTGAGCTTTCTTCCAACCTTGTTCTCTAGTTAAACTACTCCATGTGGAAACACTTGGGTTATTGTGAAAGGTTCGGTCCACTTGGACTTGAGTTTGCTAGGAAATAAGCTCAACCTTGAGTTAATTAGTAGCCCCTGATCACCGAAAGAAAATTCACGCTTTTCGATCTTCTGATCATGGTACCTCTTCATCTTCTCTTTGAATAAGGCTGAACTTTCATATGCTTTTAGGCGAAACTCATCAAGATCATTCATCTCATGCATTCTTTGACTCGATGCGGTGCCTCAATCCAAATTCAACTTCTATAGTGCCCACATCGCTTTATGCTCTAGCTTTACATGAAAATGACAAGACTTCCCATATACAAGTTGGTAGGGGGACATACCTATGGGATTTTTGAATGCAGTGCGATAAGCCCATAGAGCATCATTAAGCCTTCTTGACCAGTCAATTTTATTGGTATTTACGATTTTTGCAAGAATTTGCTGTAACTCGTGATTTGAAACTTTAACTTGCCCACTCGACTGCAAATGATTCGGGGTTGCTATGCTATGGCAAACACCATACTTCTCAAGCAATGTCTTGAGCAATTTATTACAAAAGTGAGAACCTCCATCGCTTATGATTGCCCTTGGTGTACCAAATCTGGAGAATATATTATTTTACAGGAATGCGGTGACACCTTTTTCCTAAAATTGTTTGAAAGCTCGACTGCTTCCACTCATTTTGATACATAGTCAACCCCCACAAGAATGTACTTCATCCTATTCGATCTCACAAACGGACCCATGAAGTCAAGATCCCAAACATTAAAAAGCTTAATCACCAGTATTGGGTTCATTAGTAGTTCTTGCTTTTTCGAAATTCCTCCCTCATGCTGGAAGCGATCACAAGACATGGCGAAATCATGAGCATCTTGGTGGATGATAGGTCAGAAATAACCACATTACAGAATCTTATGGGTAGTTCGGATACCACTATGGTGCCCACCAATAGGGAATGAATGACACACCTTTAGTATACTCATCATCTCAACCTCGGGCACATATCAACGAATAATCCCATCAGCACAAACAAGAAACAAGTAAGGTTCATCCCAAAAGAATTTCTTTAGACATAAACTTTTTCCTTTGGTGAAATGAAAAATCCGATGGAACCAAATCACTTGTCAAATAGTTAGCAAAATCTGCGAACCAAGGGATAAGATCATAAGAAGCAACCAATACCTGTCCATCAGGGAACACATCAGTAATCTCAATTACATCCTATAGATTGATCATAGCTTCCTCCTCTAGTTTGGACAAGAGATCAGCAGCTTGGTTTTATGTTCCCTTTCTATCCTTTACCTCAAAATCGAACTCTTACAGTAGGAGCACCCATCTAATCAACCTTAGTTTTTAATCCTTTTTAGCCATCAGATACCTCAGTGCTGAATGGTTAGTATGCATTATGACCTTAGTACCAAGTAACTAGGATCTAAATTTCTCAAATGCGAAAACTACATCAAAGAGTTCCTGTTCAGTCATAGTATAGTTCTTTTGAGCCTCATTCAGAGTTTTTCTAGCATAGTAAATCAGATGAAGAATCTTCTCTCGCCTTTGTCCTAATACCATGCCAAGCGCCACCCCACTTGCATCACACATCACTTCAAACGGTTGCCCCTAATTCGGTGAAATAATGGTAGGTGCCAAAGTTAACTTTTCTTTTAACTCTCCAAATGCTCTAACACAAGCATCATCAAAATCAAACATATAGTCTTTTTCAAGTAGCTTGCAAAATGGGTGTGCAATTCTAGAGAAATCTTTTATGAACCTCCGATAGAAACTTGCATGCCCAAGAAAACATCAAATACCTTTAACACAGATGGGTGGTGGAAGATTTTCTATTACCTCAACTTTAGCTCGGTCAACCTCAATACCTTTATGCAAAATCTGATGACCCAGAACTATACCCTCTTTCACCATAAAGTTGCACTTTTCCTAATTAAGCACAAGATTGCACTCTTCACACCATTTTAGTACTTCAGCCAAATGTGTCAAACAATCATCACATGAGTCACCTATCAAATATAAATCATCCATAAAAACCTCTATCATGTCCTCCATCATATTTGAAAATATCGGCATCATACAACGTTGGAAGGCCGCGGGAGCTTTACATAACCTAAATGACATTCTTTTGAAGTGAAAGTCCCATAAGGTCAAGTGAATGTGGTCTTCTCTTGGTCTTCTGGAGCTATGGAGATTTAATTGTAGCCAGAATACCCATCTAGAAAACAATACCAACCCTTACTAGAGTTGATCTAACATCTGATCCATGAACGTTATTGGGGATGCTCTTTCTCAGTCCATGCATTTAACTTGTGGTAGTCCATACACACTCTCCAACTAGTCATCGGCCTCATTGGAACAAGCTCATTTTTAGCACTGGGAACCACAATGATTTCTCCTTTCTTTAGCACACACTGAACTTGGCAAACCCAACTACTATATGCAATAGAATATATAACTCTAGCATCTAACAACGTAATGATATCCTTTTTGACAACCTCTTTCATAGGGGATTTAGTATCCTTTGGTGATCTATACTTGGCTTACAGTCTGACATGAGTTGGATTTTGTGAGAACAAATGCCCGGTGGAATCCCAATAACGTCTGCAATAGTCCATCCTATAGCCTTCTTAAACTGCTTCAACACCGATATCAAAGCCTCTATTTTCCCTTCACTCAAGTCACCAGAAATAATAACTGGCATGGTGTTATTTTGTCCCAAAAATACATACCTTAAGTGAGATGGAATACCGTAAGTTCAAATTTAGGAGGCCCATCTACAGACGGTTTTGCAAGTGTAGTGCCTCAATTCTTCATGTCTAATTCCAAACGTTTTGGTTTGAAATAGAACTCGAAGCTATCAAGTGCAGCAACTAGCTCATAATAGTCATCAATACCATCACTATCAAAATTCATTATTATTGCTACTACTTCATCAACTCCTAATCTCTCTTTAATAGACACCTCAGATTCTCACTCCACAATATGTTTACCACCGACATCGACTTAAGATCACTTTGATGCTTCATAGACCTACAGATGTTAAAAGTTACCTCCTCATTGTTTAATTAAAAATTTATCTGCCCTCTCTCCAAATCGACAAAGGCAAGCCCAGTAGAAAGAAATGGTCTCCTTAAGATGATGAGAACCTTAAAATCAACCTCACAATCAAGTATCACAAAGTCCACCAGAAAGATGAATGACTCCACTTTCACAAGGACTTCTTGAAGCACTCCAATAGGCCTCTTCACAGTTCTATCAGCCATAAGTAAACGCAGCGCAGTCGGCTTTGGAGCTCCTAAACCTAACTTCTTCTAAATGGAAAATGACATCAAATTAATGCTAGAACCTAAATCACAGAAAGCTTTCGCAATGTGTAAAATCCCAATGGTACAAGAAATAGTGAAAGCTCCAAGATCCTCTTTCTTTTGAACAAGTGACCTAGTAGCAATAGCACTGCAATGTTGCAGCTTCTCTTCCTTCTCAAAATTGATAGCCCTCTTTTTTGTCACCAAGTATTTCATGAATTTTACATACCCAAACATTTGTTCTAAAGCTTTTATCCACAGGACATTTATGGACAGTTGCTTCAACATATCTATGAACCTGCGATATTTTCCCTCTTCAGTATTTCTCACCAATCTCTGTGGAAATGAAGGTGGAGGTCTAGGCATGGGAAAAACTTTTTGGGTCACCTCAGCTTCCTTCTCTATATCAATCTTTGGAGTTTCAATAACCTCATTCTCATCTTTTTCTATCACTCTTTCAACCTCAGACGACATAGGGGGATCAATAGTCAGCTTTCCTCTACGAGTAGTGACTGCCATACAAGCCCCATCATTTTTTGGATTTTGGATAGTGTTTCTAGGAAGCGTGCCAAGTTGGCATGGGTTCACAGTAGTGGATAACTGAGTAAATTATTGCTGAAGTTGCTCAATCAACACTGTATGGGCATCAATTTTTTGACCAATTCCAGATAAATCATTTCTTAACTCTTTACATTACCATCTATCGAATCAAATCTCTTTATCATCTTTTGCATCATATCCTCAATGTGCATTATACTAGCACCAACCTCTCTATTACCAGGGGGAACATAGGGTCCAACCTTCTCATTCCTATGTCAATAACTTTTTTGAATGTAATTGTTATCACAATGTAGTTCTCATCTCGGACATATTTTCCATCACGGTTGTAGTTGCCATAGTTCTGACCTTGGTTTCCTTGACCTTGGCTCCTATTGTCCGAGTTGGAACCTTGGGCATTGGTTCAGAAACCCCCATATGATCATTAACCAAATTCGCATCCTCCTTATAATAGTACTCCTCAACTGGTGGTGGTGGAGGTCTATTTAGATAATTTACTGCATTCACTTTTTCTCCACTTCCACTCACATGCATTAATACCAAGCCATGTTTTGTCCTCATTTGAGTCATCTCTTCATGAATGTCATCGTTGGATTGACTTGGTGCAGTTTGGACAACAAACATACTTCTACCAGTATTTGCCTTCGTAGTGCTCTGGGAAATCCTTTCAATTTTTTAAGCAATTTTCTCAAAAGTGCACTCACCATATGATCATCCAATAATAGTATCTAACACAACCTTTCCATTGTCATCCTGTCCTCTATAGAAGTACTTCTTCAGTGACTCATCATCTATGCAGTGATTCATAACACTTCTCATAAATCTAGTGAACCTATCCCATGAACTACTTACTAACTCTACAAGTAGAGCTGTGACATTATTCACTTTATCCTTGTAATTCAACTTCTTGGACATTGGAAAATATCTTTCTATGAACACCCTATACAATTGGTCCTATGTATAGATCAAATTGTATGACAGTTCAGGAAACCACGCAGCAACATCACTAGTCAACAACAACGGGAATACTCTCAAACCTATGGCGTTCATATCCAATTATGGTTGTCCAAGACTACTCTTATAGAAACTAGTCAATTTAGCCATGTGAGCGTATGGATCTTTCGAAGCTAACCCAACAAACAACACTCTTGTTGTAAGCATTTGCATAAGACCGCTGGTCACCACAAATGTATGTCCTGGAGGTAGTGGAGGGGGAATAATAGGCCCATCTTATCCAACCATATCGTAGTCAACCCTGTAGTTATCATGAGCCCTTGGTACTAGCAGATTCTGCACCCTTTTTGCATTTTTGATTAGATTACCACCCTGAATCTGAGCGGGCACATTAACAACTGTAGGAAGGTTAAAATTCAGCTCCATCTCCTTGATCCTCTCTGATTGGATTATTGTGTACTCCAAGATTAGCCATTCTCCTCAAAGTTCTTCTTAATTTAGGATCATAGCGGGTCAAGGGTCTGCCTTGACTCCATGTACTTGGCATACACTAGAGTTGAAATATGTGGAAAACAAAAACTTAAAATTAGGAAATACTTGACTAAATTTTAACAATGTAGTTAGTTTAATCTAAAAGTCGTATTCCTTGGCAGCGGCGCCAAAATTTGATATGCCCAAATTATACTTCCCAAAAGAAGTATAAGTGGTCATTGCCAAATAAAGAACCCAACTTGTAGGTTGGGGTTGATCCTATGAGGAATATGGTTTAGACTTAAACTTAACTTACAATTATCTCTTTTTAGTCAAACCATATCCGAGAAAGGCAAACATGGGGTTTTGCAAATAAAATAACCGATTGGTGATTTGAATGATTAAGTAACAAGTAAACAAGATTCATAGTCCGAGATATCAATATAAGATGGAAACTTGGGTATATGTGTTTCCCACAAGCTCTTAACACAATATTCCTAATAATGCTAATCATTTGACATGCAAGTTTTATAAGTTAGGTATCCCTAAGTGATTGGTAATCCAAGTAGAAACTTTCACTCGTAACTTGGTAAGTCTATGTGTGTGCGCTTTACTAACCCTTACATTTACCCAAGATTAGTCATCGTGTCAATTGATTTGGATATTCACCCTCACGTCAACTGATTAAAGTCAAACTATTAGATTGCAGCAAATCCTTAACTAAATATGTTGTTTAATCTTTTTCTCATTCATTACCCCCTTGGTAGGGCAAGTAGGAAGGAGGCGAGTTCTAACGTTGCACACCACTAGAAAGACTTTTAAATGAAAAGATTAACAATACATGTGTAAACATTATTCAAGACTTACTTAGCTATTAGTTATACGTTGCTAATTGCTCATGGTTCCCATAGCCCTAGTTGTGGATTTAGCTACTCATGCTTGAGAGTTCACAATTAATATTAGGTTTAAGAGAAATCATGAACATACAATTAGAATAGATGAAAACCGAAATCTTGAATTGAAATTCAACATGCAAATTGCATAAACTAACTTTTAGAATCAAAATGCTAAAGTGTTTTAAGTTAATTCCAAAAGATCAAACCAAAAATGGAAATAACAACTAGTACTTTTAGAAACTAATACTTAAACAAAGTAGGAAAACAAAATAAAAAAGGTTGGGTCAGATACAATTTTTGATTGACGACCTAACCTACCAACAATGGATTAGCCTATGGTCCGTGGTTTATCTCCTTAGTTCATCACTTAGAAAAAATTTTAGGGGACTTCAAACAACAGTCACACCTACGGTCTGTGGACTAGACTATGGCCCGTTCTGTCCCTACATGGTTCAAGTACTGGAAATCCACTTTTTGATCAGAACTGACGATCGTGTAGGAAAATTCATCATTCACATTACGGGGCATCGTTTGCCTCTGTGGTTCCATACTTTTTCAGACCTCCTTGAACTTCCACCCACAGACCATCACTTACGGACCGTCACTGGACCTACGATTTGTAGTTTGGCTCTATCGGCTACTTCTGCAGCCACATCAGTTATTTTTAATCCTAACCACTTCCGAATGAATTTCTTGCAAAGATTTCATAAAACCATTATAACTAATAACAAAATAGCCCTAGACACAAACAAACTCTATGTGAAATGCATCAAAAATACCATAAACTCATGGTATATCAATGAGACGCCAGTTCCATGACGTGCGTTAGGGGACTATTACAGTTACAAAGTATGAGGCTAAGTTCACTAATTTTTCCACGTA
Source organism: Solanum pinnatisectum (assembly GCA_035578085.1). Taxonomy (NCBI): domain Eukaryota; kingdom Viridiplantae; phylum Streptophyta; class Magnoliopsida; order Solanales; family Solanaceae; genus Solanum; species Solanum pinnatisectum. Next base: position 697,340 of record JAWPEI010000038.1, read on the forward strand.
TGTCCCATTTTTAGTTGTAGATCTGAGGGAGAGGGCGAGGCAATATTTGGATAGACTATATCGTCGTTATCATGGTCCTGTGATACGGGATATGTGAAATGGTACCTATTCTGATGTTCTTGACACTGATCTTCATTGTGAGTCCTACTTAGAAATGGAGAAAGTTGAGTGTGAAATCAAAACGACATGTAATACAAGAGGTTTTAGTAGTGCTCCATCTGGGGGCAAGAGTAGTTTTCATCGTTGGCAGTTCAGGCCTACTCAGTCAGAGTAGGTGGTGAAGTCTTCTAGGAGTGATCATCAAGCTAGACAGGGTCAACAACAAATGCAGAGGAAGGGTAATAGTTATTTCCATTCTGGACAACATACGAGATATTTCACTTATGGTAGAAATCATAGTGGTCATTGTTTTGGTATTGGTCATCGTTGTTGTACTTGGGGTGAAAAAGTACATATTGCTAAATTTTGTCCTATATGAGAGTCTGGTACTCATCAAGCTACTTCACATGTGCAGAGGAATATTGCAGGTGCACAAACTCATATTTAGCCAGCTAGGGCCTCTCCACAAAGTACACGGGGACAAGGTCGACATGGTGCATAGGTTGCTCAGGGAATAGGTGGACGACAAAGTTTATTTGATATGGCCAGATAGGATATCGAGACACCTAATGCAATAGTCACAGGTATTATCACTATTAATTATCATAAGGCATATGCTCTTATTAATCCTAGTTCTATGTATTTGTATGTACCTCTGTCGTTTGCTACATTCTTAGAATGAAGAATTGAGAATCTTATTATACCATATATGGTTATGAACCCAGTGGGGGAGACTTTATCAATTGATATAGTGTAACAACTCATGTTCAAGGAAACTAAAAATGTAAAAATTCCAGAAGTTGCAGGTGCCACCAATAGGGCCACCTACGGACCATAGGTTGACCCACGAACTATTGGTGGGGTCCATGGTTGGCCACCTGCAGCCCGTCCCAAGAAACCCAAAAAAAATTCTTCTAAGGGTCGACCCATGACCGGACCTACGGATCGTTGGTCAAACCATGGGCTGTGGTCCTGGTCCGTGGATCAAGACCACAAGAACCCTTTGTATGAAATCGATCGATGGACTGATAAGATGGGCAGTTGGTCAATCGACAATCCATCAGTCATGCCCGTCGGTTTGCCCCGACAACTTTTAAGTCACGGTCGTTTTGGTCTTTTCTCGATTCATTAGACACCTAAATTACATAGTTTCACCTTTAAACTATGTTGTTTTTGTTAGGTTTAGTCTAGTAACTGAATCAGAACATACCCTAACCATCATTCTCCCAAAAATTAATCAAACCAAGAAAAAAGAGATGAAATAGTGGACAAACCCTCTCCAAGAACGCATCAAGTTTCCCTCAACTCCAGCCCTAAAATTGAAAGATTTCTCCGTGGAATTCATCACCATGTATGTGGGATTTCACTAATGGGTTCCTTTCACCCATTAGGTCCCTAGAATTCAGTCAGATTATTGATTCCTTTCATTATGTTTAGACTTAGGGTTTCTAGAACATCTGATTATTGCTGTCATTTAGCTATTAGACTAATCCAAATAAGAATATTACATTTTTGTAAGTATGTTGCTTAATTCTTGCATGATTTTCAGAACCCTTGTTGTGTAGATTCGTTTAGTTTATGAATTACACTTGCAAGGTCAATTTCTACAGATATACATGCATCAGTTTACAAATGTTTCTTTATCAGTACATTAATGTTGCAATTCCAGTTAGCATGCCAGTATTTTGAGCTATTCAGTATTATAGAAATTTAGTTATAATTTGTTACTTACATATTTAGTTGGGAGTAGTCTTAACATCGAGTGGACTATGTTCTGTCACCCTCATAGTCCTATAACTACGTGCCCCCATAGGTTAAGTCCCATATATGGGCATAATATTTAGTGATCATGTCAGTCATGCCTTTATACCCCTGGAAAGGTATGTTAGGTCCTCTCGATGGAGTGTATACATCGGACTCCATGCATAGCTCTCGTGGTGTTATGTTGGTGAATATTAGCTCCCACAGTCATACTCTAGTGTATTGACCAGGTTACCAATTACAGTTCAGTATTCAGTCTTAGCATGTTATGTATTTGGTCATTGCATTCAGTTTAGTTCATGTTTAGTATGTTCAGTATATTCATCATGTTCAAATTATATCATTGCTCTTATTGCTTTGTTTAGTTATGTATATATATTGTTCATCTTTATCCTATCCTGCATACTCAATACCGTTCAAGTACAGATACATATTATGCTCTACATCTTCTCGTGATGTAGGTTCAGGTCTTCCGCATTCAGATCACGCATAGATCGGTTCCTAATCTCTAGTTCAGCAGTATCAATGGTGAGTCCTCATTCTTTGAGGATGAGTGACATGTTTTCTATTCAGTCTTTCTTTGTTTTAGTGTCGGTTTTACTAGAATTAGCTGGAGGGCATGTCCCAACATCTTTAATCATTCAGTTTTAGATTTGAGTTTGATCTTTTAGTTATTATTGAACTCTAAGTCTTTTATATATTTAGACTTAGGATGAGTATTCCCCATCTTTTCATTTTATATCATCTTTAAGCTTCCGAACAATATTTCTATTTTGAGTAAATATTTAAGTATGCTTATGATCTGCCCGTTTAGGGTTATCTTAGGGTCACTCATGATCCTAGGTCTTGTGTTACATTAAGGGGATAACCTCGGGGCGTGATAAACTTGGTATCAGAATACTAGCTTCAAGAGTCCTAGTATGGTTGAAAAGCCGCACTAAGTATAGTCCCTTTCATGAGTGTGAAGCGTGCCACACCTATGAGGGGGAGGTTACGAAGTGTCTTAGGAAAAACTTCACTTTCATGTAATTCTTATAGTGCGTGGGTATGACTCTTTTCTAACTCGACGTTATGCATTTTCAGACCATGCCTCCTCGTAGAGCTTACACAAGGAATAATAATGTCCGCAACGCTAATGCAGTTCCTCCAGTCCTAGACCATGAGGTTTGAAATGTAGAGCTTCGTAATGACATTCAACTTTTGGCCCAGACTGTAGCCAACCAGAACAATCAGCATGTTCATGTTCCTGCATATGCTAGTGGTGAATCAATGACAGCTAGGGTCCGTGATTTTGTCAGGATGAATCCACTTCAGTTTCTAGGGTTGCAAATTGGTGAGGATCCCCAAAACTTTATTGATGAGGTCAAGAAGATCTTTGTAGTGATGCAAGTAACTAGGAATGATAAAGTAGAGTTGGTGTCCTACCAGCTTAAGGATGTAGCTTACATTTGATTCACTCAGTAGAAGGAAAACAGGGGTGAGAATGCAGCTCCAATGACTTGGGAGTGTTTTACCAAAGCTTTTCTGCACAAGTTCTTTCCAAGACAGTTGAGAGAGGCCAAAGCTCAAGAGTTCATTAATTTGAGATAAGGTTCCACGTCAGTCCAAGAATACAGACTTAAGTTCACCCAGCTTTCTAGGTATGCTCCACATATGGTCGTCGATCCCATGGCGCAGATGGGTAAGTTCCTTTTTGGAGTATCTAACTTGGTGAAGACAGAGTGCATAAATGCTATGTTATTTGAACAAAATGAATTTCTCTAGGCTCATGACTCATGCTCAGTAGGTTGAGGGAGACAAACTTACAGAACTAGCTAAGGACAACAAGAAGGCTAGAACAGGAAATAATGAGTACTCTCAGTAGAAATCAGGTGGTGGAAATCACTCGTAGTTTCTACAAAAATCTTCAACCCCAGCACCTTCATCAACTACTGCTCTATCCCCCAGGTTTCGACAAGATCAGAAAGGTATAACATTAGGCTCTAAGTCTCAGAGGAGTGTTTCAGTTACCAAAACCTACCCAACTTTTCCAAAGTGTGGTAAGAACTATTCGGGCGAGTGTCTTACATGAAAGGATGGATTTTTTGGGTTTGGTCAGACTGGTCACAGGTTGAGGGATTGCCCTTCTTCTAAATAGGGTCAATAAGGAAACACTAGTAGGACCTAGTCTACAACTTCAGCAGCACCATCAAGCCGCCTAACATAGAAATATACTTCATCTGGTAAAGGTGGCGGTCAGTGCAAGAACAGGTTGTATGCTCTCCAAGCTCACCAGGATCAGAAAGATTCTCCTGATGTGGTTACTCGTACGTTGCGTGTCTTTCACTTAAATGTTTATGCTTTGTTAGATCCAGGGGCTATTCTTTCCTTTGTAACTCCATATATAGCAGTAGACTTTAGTGTCAACCCAGAAACTTTCTCAGAACCCTTCTTAGTCTCTACTCTAGTTTATAGCTAGACGGGCATATATAAGTTGCCCGATCATAGTCTCCCCAAAAGTCACCTCAGCAGATCTTGTATAGTTAGAAATGGTAGACTTTGATATCATTCTAGGCATGGATTGGTTACATTCCTATTATGCCTCAGTAGATTGTAGAACTAGGATCGTTCATTTTTAGTTTCTAGACGAGTCAATCTTAGAATGAAAGGGCAGTAACTCAGTCCCTATGGGTCGATTTATCTCTTACCTTAAGGACAGAAAGATGATATCTAAGGGGTACCTTTATCATCTTGTTCGGGTTAAGGATTCAAGCTCTGAAACTCCAAAACTTGAGTCAGTTCCAGTAGTAAACGGGTTCTCAGAAGTCTTTTGAGAAGATCTTCCCGGAGTTCCTCCCAAAAGGGAAATCAACTTCGGAATTGATCTCCTTCCAGATACCTAGCCTATTTTTATTTCTGCTTAAAGAATGGCACCAACTGAGCTTAAGGAATTGAAAGAGCAGTTGAATGACCTTCTAGGTAAGGGCTTCATCAGACCTAGTATTTCCCAATAGGGTGCACCAGTGTCGGTCGTAAAAAAGAAAGACGGGTTTCTAAGCATGTGCATTAATTATAGACAGTTGAAAAAAGTCACAATCAAGAATAAGTACCTCAGGGTGCTAGTAATTTTTCAAACATAGACCTCAGATTCAGTTATCATCAGCTTAGAGTATGAAATAATGACATTTCGAAAACAGCCTTCCGAACTTAGTATGGTTATTATGAATTTGTTGTTATGTCATTTGGACTAACCAATGCTCCTGCAGCTTTCATGGATTTGATGAACAAGGTGTTCAAGCAGTATTTGGACTTGTTCGTTACCGTCTTTATTGATGTATCCTCATTTACTCTAACAATGAGGAAGAACATGCAACTTGTTTGTGGGTTGTCCAACAAATTCTCAAGGATCGCTAGTTATTCGTTAGGTTTAGTAAATGTGAGTTTTGGTTGCAATCTATTGCTTTTATTGGGCATATAGTATCTAACAAAGGGATCCAAGTGGATTCTCAAAAAATAGAGGCAGTGAAACAATGGCCCAGACCTACCTCTCATATAGATATCAGAAGTTTCTTTTGTTTAGTTGGTTATTACGAAAGGATCGTGGAAGGATTTTAATCCGTAGCTTTTCCATTGACTAAGTTGAATAAAATAAAAAGGTTAAGTTCTAGTTGTCAAATGATTGTGAGAAGAGGTTCTCAGAACTGAAAACTAGGTTGACTACAGCTTATGTTTTGGCTCTACCTGAGGGTTTAGACGGTTATGTGATCTGTTGTGATGCATCCAGAGTCAGCCTTGGTTGTGTGTTGATGCAACAAGGTAAGGTTATAGCATATGCTTCTAGACAGCTTAAGATGCATTAGAAGAACTATTTGACTCATGACCTCGAGCTTGCAGCCATGGTATTTGCCCTAAAGATTTGGAGACATTATTTGTATGGTGTTCACATAGATGTGTTCACAGACCATAAGAGCCTCCAGTAGGTGTTCACCCAAGTGAGTTGAATCTTTTCTAGAGGAGCCAATACTAAAAAAATAGTGAATACTGACCTACAAATACCGACCTCCGGAGGTCAGTATTCCTTGTAATTCCAACCTAAAACCAACATCCCAGCTTAGGTCGGAAAAAGACTGGTCGCTATTGAATACCAACCTCCAGAGGTCTGTATTTACCAACCTCTCAAGGTCGATTTTTATTTTAAGTCAGAAAATTTATTATTTTATTTTCCAACTTCCTAAGGTCAGTTTTATATATTTCTTTATTTTTTATTTTTATTATTTCCGACTTCCTGAGGTCAGAATATTTATTTCTCATATTTTGGAATACCGACATCCAGATGTCGATATATGTTAATTTTTTTATTTTTAATATAATCTTAATTTTTAAATTCTGACTTCTGGAGGTTGGTATTTTTATTTTTCATTTTTGATATTCTAACCTCCAGAGGTCGGTATTCTTATTTTTTTATTTTTAAGATTCTGACCTCCAGAGGTCGGTATTTTTATTTTTGTATTTTTGAAATTCTGACCTCCGAAGGTCGGTATTTTTATTTTTGTATTTTTTAAATTTCGACCCTCGGAGGTCGGTATTTTTATTTTTGTATTTTTGAAATTCCAACCTCCGGAGGTCGGTAATTTTATTTTTGTATTTTTCTAATTCCGACCTCAGGAGGTCGGTATTTTTATTTTTGTATTTTTTAAAATCTGACATCCGGAGGTTGGTATTTTTAGTTCTTTGTTTTGAAATTCTGACCTCCGGAGGTCGGTTTTCTGCTACAAAACTGGCAGAAAATTGCGCAATTTTAGTTGCCCACCTGCATATTTATACCAAAACAACCGAAAGAATTCCAAATAAACTTCATCCAACCAAAACAACACAATATTTTCAACATATACATTAAACTATTTCAAAATAAACTAAAATATAATCAAACAATTCCAAAAATATAGAAGTCTAAAATGTCAAATAGATACAACTACTCCTCATCACCCTCACTCTCCTTATCAGACTTACCATTCTCATCACCCTGATCACTCTCCTTATCAGACTTATCATTCTCATCACCCTCTTGATCAGATCCATCACTGCTGGCCGGACATGGAGGAAGAATATTTCTCGATTCAAAAAGTAAAGTTAGTTGGGCCTGAAGCGCTGCATACCTCTTGTTCTCTACCTCTTTTGCTGCCGCAATCTCCTCCTCTCTCTTCTTCTCTCTTTCTTCTATCTTCTTCTCTCTTTCAGCTACAGCAGCAAGCTCTGCATTGAGATAAGCTATCTTACTCTCCATTGTAGATATTGTCTCTCTATCCCCGCCATCGAAGCTTGAGGATGATGAACCACAATAACAAGACTTCTTCTTCTAATATGCCTTTTCTGGATAGCCGTAGACTGAACCTCTAATCGGTTCACCAGCACTCTGTTTCCAAAGATTCTCGTTTTCTTCTTCTGTAAATGGTCTGTCCTGACTCTCAAGAGGTAGAGTACTACGATATTCCTGAGATATTCGTATAGACCTATCTTGTAATTTAAACAAAGAACTCTACGAATAAGAAAGTAATGTATACAAGGAAAAGAAAAAAAATTAGTTTGAATGGAGTTCTTACATATGTCTCTTGAGCACGTGGCTTAATCCATCTTCCTTCTTCTGTGGGGTTCGTACTCTTCTTGATGTGAGTAACCTTGAACATCTCTGCTACAGCTACTGGCCTACCCAACTCTTTTTCCTGCAAATAACATATATAGAATTTGATCTCATTAATCTCCAAAAAGTACTTATCGAAAAAGAAAAAAATTATTTTACTAGATTAAGAAAGTATACCATTCTTTCCTTCCTAGTAACCCAGCTAATAGCTCCACTAGTGTGCAAATAGTCTCCCTTTTCTAATGCGCGAGCCATCTTCCCAATCTCACTCTTTTTAAATTTTTCATCAGTACTCCAATGTTCCAGTAACAGAGCCCATCGATCCGATAACATAAACTTAGGAATTCTGTTTTCTCTCCGACAGTCACAAAATGTGCTAGAAAGAAACTTTGAAGCTTTAAGCTTGAAGTTCACTTGAACGTCTTCCTCATGTTCGGGAGCCCATACATAATATTTCTGTAGTAAAAAATAACTAAATATTTATTTTTCAAATGAATAGCGAATTTAAATGTATATGATGTGAATTTAATTGATATATATTCTTACCTTTAATTCATTGAACATCTGTCCTTGGGTGTTAAGTGGAATCAAAATCCAATTCGGATACACACCATTATAGTGAGTTCCAATGCACTTTAAAATAATTTTTGCCATACCCACATCCGGATGTAAGCTAAAATACGAGTTCATTGACAAAGTAGAGTAAACAAAAAATAATCAATCAATTAAAATATAAATAGATAAATGAAAGATGAAACATAATTAAATCATACTTGTATCCTAATGGCTCGATGACGAGTCTCCGAAAATTGTCTCTATCGCCTGGCTGAGGACCATGTGCATCTGAGTGCTGGGTGGTGGGAGTATTAGGCTCCGAGCCATTGGATTCAAGATGAAGATTGGAAAGTCCAATTGATCCACTATTAGAATTCAAACTATTGCACTGACTAGCACTAGTTGATGGTATGGTAGACCCACGACCAAAGATGTGAATTACCCTGCAAAGTTTGGTAACCCGAACTAGGTACCATAGTGGGTGCAGAAATAGTATAACCAGATTGTGGAGCCACATGAGTAGAGGCATTATGTGACTAGTGTGCCGAGTGAGTAGTTGAAACTGAGGCTCGTTTTAAAATATTAACTCGAGAGAGCTCATCAGATATCACGACCCCAGTGGGCCTTCACATATCATTGGCCTTAAATTTCTTTTTTGGATTAGCGGGTTTTTTTTATTTACCCTTGTCTTTATCTACCATCTATATCAATTAAATATGAAGATTAAAACAAAGTAGTACAAAATAATGTCATAATGTCGAACAAATATATCAAACAAAGTTATCATAACATAAGGCTTAATCCAAATAGTCTTTCACAATGTCGAACAAACGTTAAAACTACTAAAATATAAAGTATACTCAAATATAAATAGCTAAAAATCCACCAACTAAACGTACAAATTGTTATTAATCTTTCACCTTGGGCATTTCACTTTAGCTTATGTTTAACTTATTTGGCTTTTCGAATTGCTTTCAGCTCAAAATAGGCAGACTGAGGTGGACAGGAGTTTCCCCAAAATCTATCATTCAAATTGCTTTGGTAATATTATTGAAAATTGTTGCAATGTTGTTCAATTTACAAGTTATATTTCAGAGAAGTGGTAATATTGTCCCTAAACTCTTTTTCTCCATTTCCAGTCACATCACTTAGTTTCTGCAAATTCAATGATCTATAAAGGGAATGTGTGTTTACATGTTTTAGAATATCTACCTACATTACTTAAAAATCGATGTAAGAGGCTTACATTGAACTGTAACTTGTGAGATTGAACTCTTTTCTATGTGTCAAACTCTGCAATTCTAAGGATTCTTTGCCATGACTAATGAGCTACTTGTCATTAATTGAGCTAAGTACTAAATAGTCTTTCACAATGTCGAACAAAAGTTAAAACTACTAAAATATAAAGTATACTCAAATATGAATAGCTAAAAATCTACCAACGAAACATACAAATTGTTATTCATCCTCTTCGGAAGTTTCTTCATCATCTATCCATTCACATGCATCATCTTCGAAAGTTTCTTCTTCATCTATCCATTCATCCTCTTCAGAAGTTTCCTCTCATCCTCCTCCATATTTGTTGGCGTATCTAACTCTTCTCTATTAACTTCTTCTAAAATGTGATGAGGATGATCCAAATTCATTTCTAACTCAGCATCCACTACTTGATGAACACTTAATATTTCATTTTGATATGCAACATCCAATTCATTCTCAACTTCCACTCGCCCCATCGGTTTTGTTTTGATTACAACCCACCAATCAGACTTATCCCTACGCAACGGATAAGGAGCATAGTACACGTGCTTAGCATTCTGTGCAATAATAAAAGGATCCTAAGCCTCATACTTCTTAGTGTGCTTGACTTCAATGATATTATGCTGCTTAAGCTCCCTTGTACCTCTTGAAGTTGGATCAAACCACTTGCATTGGAAAAGTACTATTCTTTTGATTGGCCAACCCGAATACTCCAACTCTAGAATGTCATGAAGGACGCCAAAATAATCAACATTCTCATTTTGATTTCCATCATCACCTTTAACCCAAACACCACTATTATTAGTTTTCTTATTCTTTGAGTATTTCTCTATGGCAAATTTAAAACCATTTACATTATATTGGTACATTGTGTGAACTGTAATCGGTCCCCAAGAAATATCTTTGAAAAACTGATCAAATGTGGCAGCATTTTCTGAATTGTAGACCTATATATGGTTAGTAAATTAAAAGCAATGTTAGTAGAAAGAAGAGTACACTAATGTCTTAATAGGTGTATATATTACAACACTTACCCAATTAGTATACCATGTTATAAATGATGGAAACACTTGATCATGACCATATTGGCTCACAAAATAACTGTAGAATCACATTGAAAATATAGTTAGTTTCCTTAATAAAATCGGAGTTGAATATATGTTGTTTACATATTTAATTTTCTTACTCTAAGAAGGGTTAGACTTCTGGACAATTCAACAAGACATGAAGCTCTGCTGATTGTTTCTCCTTTTCGATAAGTTTGCGCAATGTACGCTTTTTTGAACCCTTACCCGGTTGGTTGAAGATTGATAATGATTGTACTGCAGGATCATTCCCAGTATCATCATGTTGATTAGGTCTGTTTCTCAAACACGACACATAATCATCAAAGTAGTAAGAACAAAAGTGTGATATTTCTTTAGCTAGATATACTTGAACCATACAACCCTCCACCCTATGTTTATTCTTAATACCCCTTTTAGACTTGCCAATGCTCCTGTAAAATGTTATAATAGATATATAATTTCAAAAGATATATGAACGATTTATGAAATAAGAATAAATGTGTTATAGTTACTTACCGCTCAAAAGGATACATCCACCTATATTGAACTGGACCTCCCAGTAGGGCTTCATGACCAAGGTGAATGGGAAGATGTTCCATCACATCAAAGAACCCAGGTGGAAGAATCTTCTCCAACTTATTAGTAATAACAACAATATTTTTGGCCATCCGAACCAAATTCTCTACTCTCAATGTGCTGGAACACAAGTCTTTGAAGAACAAACTGATCTCTGCCATCGGTTTCCATATGTTTTCAGGCAATCCATATAAAGCAATTGGAAGTAATTGTTTCATGAAAACATGATAGTCATGACTTTTCATCCCATGTAATATTCCACGCTCAATGTCAACCCTCTTTCCCAAATTTGAGGCATATCCATTTGTCATTTTCAAGCTTTCCACCCACTCACAAATTTTTCTCTTATGTTCCATTGTGAATGAATAACTAGCCTTGGGCTTAAGTAACTTGTTGTTGATAGACTCCTGTAAATGCAACTCCGGTCGTCTACAATGTTCTGGTAAGTCAAGTCTAGCCTTAACATTATCTTTTGTCTTGCTAGTTACATCCATTACAGTGTTGAACAGATTATCAAAATAATTCTTTTCAATATGCATGACATCAAGATTATGTCTAAGAAAATTATCCTTCCAATAAGGTAACTCCCAGAATATACTCTGTTTAGTCCAATTATGTGCAACACCATACCCATCAAATTTGTACGGTGGTTCCTCAGTTACCTTTGGAAAATTTTGAACCCTTTCCCAAATATCATCACTCGTTAATATTGGGGGTGGACCATCTCGTTCAGTTTTATTCTTTTTAAATGCATATTTGTTTCTCCTAAACTCATGATCAGGTGGCAAGAACTGACGGTGACAATCAAACCATGAATTTGTTCGGCAATGTTTTCATGTGAATGATTTAGTATCTTCCATATAGTAGGGACATGCTAGCTTTCCAGTTGTCATCCATCCAGATAGCATTCCATAGGTAGGAAAATCATTAATAGTCCATAATAAAGTAGCACGCATGTTGAAATTTTGTTTACGAGAAATGTCCCATGTTTCTATCCCCTCAGACCACAACAATTTTAACTCATCAATCAAAGGTTGTAAGTACACATCAATGTTGCTTTTTGGATTACTCGGACCAGGAATGACACAATTCAGAAATATATATAGACTTGTCATACACATCTCAGGTGGAAGATTATACGGTGTAATAAACACAGGCCAACAAGAATATGGTGCAGCCCTAACTAAAAAAGGGGTGAAACCATCCGCACACAAACCCAGCCTAACATTCCTTGGTTCAGCAGCAAAATCTGGATAAGTTCTATCAAAATGTTTCCAAGCCTCTCCGTCAGATGGATGACACATGACACCAGGTGGCCTTCTATTTTCATGGTGTCATCTCATATGAGGAGCAGAGCTATTTGATGCATACAACCTCTTCAATCTTGGTATAAGAGGTAAATAATGCATCGCCTTAATAGCAAGTTTCTTTCTAGTAGAACTAGTCTTATAGCGAGCGTGACTACAAAACTTACAAGACTCTAGATCGACATCCTCCTTATAGTATAACATGCAACCTTTTTCACAACAATCAATTATTATCGAGGAGAGTCCTAACTTAGACACCAATGCATTTGCTTTATAATAAGAATCAGGAATCTTTACATTGGGATCAACTAATTCCTTCATAAGATCTATCATAGAGTCCATTGCTCCTTGAGAAATATTATTGTCAGATTTGATACTTAACAATTTAACTGCAATAGACAATTTAGAGTGTTGACTCCCGTTGAACAAAGGACTACTACAATCACGCAATTGTTCATAAAAGATGTTTGCTTCTTCATTAGGAGCTTTTCTATATTTTCTCCTTGTCCAAAATCAGAATGCATCCCAAAAGCATCATCAACCATATCTGACAATCTAGAACCTTGGAAATAATTATGCTCGGTAGATCTACTACTTTCACCGACAACTAAGTTATTAAACACAGTGTCACTTTCAACCTCACCATGACTAGTCCAAACTGTATACCATGGTTTGAATCCATTCATCATAAGATGCATAGCAACAGTCTCTGTTGTATGATATGTCACATTTTCACAATTAACACACGGACACCTAATCAATCTTGAAGTTAAAAAATCATCAAGTGTCTTTGCATGATTCATAAATCTAGTGACACCTTCTGCGAATTCTAGAATCATACCCGCTCGACCAAGATTGTTTCTATTATACATCTAACTACGATCAGGATCCATCTACACAAACAATAATGATAATTTTGATTCCAACAGCTAAATACCATTTGAACTTATTTAAACAACTTAACAACTTTCTAACTCTAACTAGTTTTGACATATTTATTTTAACTTATTGAAACAACTTAACAACTTTTTAACTTTAACTAGTTTAGTTTTGACTTAATTCCAATAACTAAATCCACACCAACTAAACGACATTATTTATTTTAACTTATTTAAACAACTTAACAACTTTAACTAGTTTAGTTTTGACTTAATTCCAACAACTAAATCCACCAACTAAACGACATTATTTATTTTAACTTATTTAAACAACTTAACAACTTTAACTAGTTTAGTTTTGACTTAATTCCAACAACTAAATCCACCAGCTAAACCACATTATTTATCTTAACTTATTTAAACAACTTAACAACTTTAACTAGTTTTGTTTTGACTTAATTCCAACAACTAAATCCACACCAACTAAAGGACATTATTTATTTTAACTTATTTAAACAACTTAACAACTTTTTAACTTTAACTACATTAGTTTTGACTTAATTCCAACAACTAAATTCACTAACTAAACCACATTATTTATTTTAATTTATTTAAACAACTTTAACTAGTTTAGTTTTGACTTAATTCCAACAACTAAATCCACACCAACTAAACGACATTATTTATTTTAACCTATTTAAACAACTTAACAACTTTTTAACTTTAACTACATTAGTTTTGACTTAATTCCAACAACTAAATCCACACCAACTAAACGACATTATTTATTTTAACTTATTTAAACACCTTAACAACTTTTTAACTTTAACTACATTAGTTTTGACTTAATTCCAACAACTAAATTCACTAACTAATCCACATTATTTATTTTAATTTATTTAAACAACTTTAACTAGTTTAGTTTTGACTTAATTCCAACAACTAAATCCACCAACTAAACGACATTATTTATTTTAACTTATTTAAACAACTTAACAACTTTAACTAGTTTAGTTTTGACTTAATTCCAACAACTAAATCCACCAACTAAACCACATTATTTATCTTAACTTATTTAAACAACTTAACAACTTTTTAACTTTAACTACATTAGTTTTGACTTAATTCCAACAACTAAATTCACTAACTAATCCACATTATTTATTTTAATTTATTTAAACAACTTTAACTAGTTTAGTTTTGACTTAATTCCAACAACTAAATCCACCAACTAAACGACATTATTTATTTTAACTTATTTAAACAACTTAACAACTTTAACTAGTTTGGTTTTGAATTAATTCCAACAACTTAATCCACCAACTAAACGACATTATTTATTTCAACTTTTTTAAACAACTTAACAACTTTAACTAGTTTAATTTTGACTTAATCCCAACAACTAAATCCACCAACTAAATGACATTATTTATTTTAACTTATTTAAACAACTTAACAACTTTAACTAGTTTAGTTTTGACTTAATTCCAACAACTAAATCCACCAACTAAACGACATTATTTATTTTAACTTATTTAAACAACTTAACAACTTTTTTACTTTAACTACATTAGTTTTGACTTAATTCCAACAACTAAATTCACTAACTAAACCACATTATTTATTTTAACTTATTTAAAGCTAAGTGTCAACACTAGATGGACACAAATCGATCTTCCAAGAAAATCAATTTTGTCATCAATAGGATCAACTAGTGTTGGTACTTATGCTTAATATACACATTATTCCTAAATTAAAGCTAAGTGTCAACACTAGATGGACACTAATCGATCTTCCAAGAAAATCAATTTTGTCATCAATAGGTTCAACTAGTGTTGGTACTTATGCTTAACGAATACATTATTCCTAAATTAAAGCTAAGTGTTAACACTAGATGGACACAAATCGATCTTGCAAGAAAATCAATTTTATCATCAATAGGATCAACTAGTGTTGGTACTTCTGCTTAACAAACACATTATTCCTAAATTAAAGCTTAATATCAACATAGATGGATACAAATCGATCTTGCAAGAAAATCAATTTTGTCATCAATAGGATCAACTAGTGCTGGTACTTATGCTTAACAAACACATTATTCCTAAATTAAAGCTTAATATCAACACTAGATGGACACAAATCGATCTTGCAAGAAAATCAATTTTGTCATCAATAGGATCAACTAGTGTTGGTACTTATGCTTAACAAACACATTATTCCTAAATTAAAGCTAAGTGTCAACACTAGATGGACACAAATCGATCTTGCAAGAAAATTAATTTTGTCATCAATAGGATCAACTAGTGTTGGTACTTATACTTAACAAACACATTATTCCTAAATTAAAGTTTAATATCAACACTAGATGGACGCAAATTGATCTTGCAAGAAAATCAATTTTGTCATCAATAGGATCAACTAGTGGTGATACTTATGCTTAACAAATATATTATTCGTAAAATTAAAGCTAAGTATTAATACTAGATGGACACAAACACATTATTGAAAACAATTGTACTTGAACTTAAGAAATTTAGAAGCACCAACCTTATCTCCAACTTTGATGAAAGAAGCAATATAGTCTGGTATCAACTTTTTTAGATGTTGAGCTTCCTCAGTTGCCTAGCACAAAAAGTTCTTAAATTAGTTAAATATAAACCTTCAAATCCAAGAATATTCATTATATATATATATATAATAAGTTCAAGTTTCAATTCAAGTTCATATCTAATTTCTAAACTTAATTAGTTATATATTCAAGCTAATTAGTTCCAAGTTCAAGTTCTAAAGTTCATATTCCTAATTAAGTTCAATTTATAGTAAATTCAAGTTATAATTAATTATAAGTTCTAATTAAGTTTTAATTCAAATCCCTAAAATTCTAAATTCAAACTAGCTAGCTAGTGTCCCAAATTCAAATTATTCCTAAAATCCCAAAATCTAACTAGCGCTAAAATCCTAAATTCAAACTAGCTAGCTATTCCTAATCCCAAATTCAAACTATTAGTCCTAAAATCTCAATAATAATTCAAACTAACTCAAATAAAACCCAAATTCAAACAACTCCCCAAATATAATTCAAACTAACTCTAACATTAAAATTTTCAATTCACAATCAACAAACACAAACTAACAATCAAATAATCCCTAATTCAAACTAACAATCAAAAACCCTAAATCATTCACTTACTAATTAACTAACAATCAATAAAAAAACTAATTCAATACACTAATTAACAAATTCAACACTCAAATTGAATACCCAAATTCAAACAACTCCTTAAATACCTAATTCAATCTAATTCTACAATTCCAAAATCAAACTAATAAACTCAAGAAATACCAAATTTCAAACAAATCCTAAGATACCCTAATTCAAATTAACCCTAGCATTAAAATTTTCAATTCACAATCAACAAACACAAACTAATAATCAAACAATCCCTAATTCAAACTAACAATCAAAAACCCTAAATCATTCACTTACTAATTAACTAAAAATCAATAAAAAAAAAACTAATTCAATACACTAATTAACAAATTCAACACTCAAATTGAAAGAAATTAAAAATAATACTATGAAACCCTAACGTTGAATTAAAGGAGAAGGGCAGTGGGTCGGGATGGAGGCGGCGCCGGTTGAGATGGAGGCGCCAGCGTGGCCTCCTGCTGCTGGCAGATCTGAGTTACCGATCTGTTTGCCGCCTATCTTATTCTTCTTTGTGACCTCTTTATTATCGCTGTTGATCGAGGCGGCGCACCGGTCGGGATGGTGGCGCGACCTCTTGCTGCTGCGCTGGTTGGGGATATGTGGGGGTCAGGGCGGTTGGGGATCTGTAGAGGTCGGACGATGTGAGAGAGCTTGGAATGAAAAAAATGACTTAAAGGGTTTTGAGATTTTAATTCTTTTTTAAAAAGAAGTGTTAATTTACTGACCACAGAATGTCGGTATCTTTTAAAATAATTATTAATATTTAAAAATATTCAATAAATACGGACATCGTGAAGTTGATATTATTTAAATTAAATAATAATTTAAATATACTAACCTCTTAAGGTCAGCATTTAATAATTTGTTTTAACATAAACTCACCTCTTGAGGCCGATTTTATTAATTAAAATTATATATGTATATTATATATATTTAATTTAATTTAACTACACATCAACAAAAGTTTAATTTAATAAATTTAATTTTATTGATCAATTTAATTTTTATAAATCTAAATTATATACCTTCTAATTATATAAATTTAATTTTATTGATAATTTATCAATATCAAATTTAATATACAAATCTCCTTCAATTGATCATCGGTATTTCTTTAATTGATAATGTATTTCATATCTGAATCATTAATATATAAGACTTCATTTGTTAAACTACTCAAGGAGTATATAATTAATCAAAATATTTCATACTCCAATGAATTATCCTTTACATGTCATTGCCTATGATATGATCACTACACTTGACATCCATTCAAGATCGAATGTAATAATCTTGATAGAACTTGCTTTGTACAGTAATTTACGACACTCTATTGTCTATTTTATAAAACGAAATAAGACATTGAAGGTTATACGTACAAATAATTAAACAATTAATTATATAAATATAAAGTTTATAATTAATTGTTATCATAACATTTCTACGAATATTATCTCACATTTCATACTTGAATGGATTATATATTAGCTCTTCACCTCTACATCATTACATGAGATTTTAAGTTCATGATTTGACGACGGATTGATAGAATTTGTACATTACTACTAATATATAAGACTTGATTTGTCAAACTATTCGAGGAGTATATAATTAATCAACGTATTTCATAAAACTGACCTCCGAATGTCGCTTTTATTAAAAGTAATTAGATTTAATAAAAAATACCGACTTCATGAGGTCGGTATCACATTAAATTTTAAGATAAATAAAAAGTAATCATGTTAATTAAATAATATTGACATCGGGAGGTCGGTATTTTATATTAATTTATATTTTAACCTATATAAAATCGTCATCTGGATGACGATTTATTTAAAGAAATATTAATTTATTAATTTTTTTGGAAGTCACTATATAAATATTTTAATGAAAATTAATATAATTACATACTATTTAATTTTACCAACTTCCGGAAGTCCATATTATAATTTTTTATTTTTTTATTTTACACAAAATCGTCCTCCGGAAGACGATTTAAATAAAATTAATTCAAAATATTTCTTAATTTTGTTTTTAATATTTAATTGAGAAAAAATAAAATATTTTTATTTATTTATTTATTTAATACCGACATCAAGAGGTCGGTTTTTATTGTAATTCATTTTTCCGAGCTTGGTGGTGTAGCGTGGCGTGGCGTGGCGTGGCGCAGGGATGGGTGGGGATGGGCAAAGATGGGGGTGGGTCGGGGTGAGAGAGGACTGCGAGTGGAGTGAGAGATGACTTAGGGTTTTGATACTATCATTCTTTTTTTAAGAGAAGTGTTTAATTTACCGACCACGGGATGTTGATATTATTTAAATAAAATAATAATTTAAATATACCGAGCTCTTAAGGTCGGTATTTATTAATTTATTTTAATATAAACTCATCTCTTGAGGTTGATTTTATTAATTAAAATTACATTTATAAATTAAAATTATATATATATATATATATATATATATATATATATATATATATATATATATATATAATTTAACTACACATCAACAGAAGTTTAATTTAATAAATTTTATTTTATCGATCAAGTTAATTTTATAAATTTAAATTATATACCTCCTAATTATATAAATTTAATTTTATCGATCAACAAATTAAAGTTTATCAATATCAAATTTAATATATAAATCTCCTTGAATTGATCATGGGTATTTCTTTAATTGATAATGTATTTCATATCTAAACCAATAATATATATATATATATATATATATATATATATATATATAAGATTTGATTTGTTAAACTACTCAAGGAGTATATATGATTAATCAACGTATTTCATACTCCGATGAATTATCCTTTACATGTCATCATTGCCTACGATATTATCACTACACTTGACATCCGTTCAAGATCGAATGCATATAATAATATTATCTCGCATTTCATACTCGAATATATTATATTATATGTTAATTAGCTGTTCACCTGTACATCATGACATGATATATTAAGTTCATCATGATTTGACAACAGACTGATATAATTTGTACATTACTCTACAAATATAAGTATAATTATCTTTTAATTCATATCAACGTAGTTTCATACTCTAAATATGGATTATATATATTTTTTTATTTATTCCACGAATTCTAACTTTTTATTTATAAAAGAATAAAATTTGTTACACTTTTTTAAACAATTAATTGTAGGTGTAAAATGAAAATTTAGTATTATGCTAGCAAAATTATGATTTATAGGAACATTTTAAACAAATCGACCTCCGGATGTCGCTTTTATTAAAAGTAATTAGATGAAACAAAAATACCGACCTCATGAGGTAGGTATTATGTATTAATTTATTTTTTAACTTATATAAAACCGTCATTTGGAAGATGATTTATTTAAAGTTAATTGAAAATATTAATTTATTAATTTTCTAGAAGCCACTATCTTAATATTTTAATGAAAATTAATTTAATTACATACTATTTAATTTTAACAACTTCTGGAAGTCAGTATTATAATATTTTTTGTTTTTTATTTTTCGCAAAACCATCCTTCGAAATACGATTCAAATAAAATTAAATCAAAATATTTCTCAATTTTTTTTATATATTTAATTGAGAAAAAAATAAAATATTGTCATATATATATTTTATTTAATATCGACATCAAGAGGTCGGTTTTTACTGTAATTCATTTTTTTCCTGGAAAAATACCGACCTCCAGAGGTCGGTATTTTGATTTTTGTATTTTTAAAATTCAGACCCCCGGAGGTCGGCAATTTTATTTTTGTATTTTTTAAATTCCGACCTCCGGAGGTCGGTATTTTTTATTTTTGTATTTTTAAAATTCTGACCTCCGGAGGTCGGTAATTTTATTTTTATATTTTTTAAATTCTGACCTCCGGAGGTCGGTATTTTTATTTTTGTATTTTTGAAATTCTGACCTCCAGAGGTCGGTAATTTTATTTTTGTATTTTTTAAATTCCGACCTCTAGAGGTCGGTATTTTGTTTTCCTGCTTTATTTTGCATAAAAACCGACTACTTGTAGTCGGTTTTCATATCAATGTAGTTTCATACTCTAAATATGGATTATTGATGTTTTTGGTTTATTCCACGTATTCTAATTTTTTATTTGTAAAAGTATACAAAATTGTTAAACATTTTTAAACAATTAATTGTAGGTGTAAAATGAAAATTTAGTATTATGCTAGCAAAATTATGATTAATAGGAACATTTTAAACAAACCGACCTCCGGATGTCACTTTTATTAAAATATTTCGATGAAATAAAAATACCGACCTCATGAGGTCGGTATTTTATATTAATTTGTTTTTTAATTTATATAAATCATCATCCGGAAGATGATTTATTTAAAGTTAATTGAAAATATTAATTTATTAATTTTATGGAAGTCACTATATAAATATTTTAATGAAAATTAAATTAAAAACATACTATTTAATTTTACCAACTTCCGGAAATTGGTATTATAATTTTTTTTTTATTTTACGCAAAACCGTTCTCCGAAAGACGATTTAAATAAAATTAAATCAAAATATTTCTCAATTTTTTTATATATTTAATTGAGAAAAAATAAAATATTTTTATTCATTTATTTTATTTAATACCGACATCAAGAGGTTGGTTTTTATTGTAATTCATTTTTTTCTAGGAAAAATTTCGACCTCCAGAGGTCGGTATTTTTATTTTTGTATTTTTAAAATTATGACCTCTGGAAGTCGGTAATTTTATTTTTGTATTTTTTAAATTCCAACCTCCAGAGGTCGGTATTTTTATTTTTGTATTTTTGAAATTCTGACCTCCGGAGGTCGGTAATTTTATTTTTGTATTTTTTAAATTCCGACTTCCAGAGGTCGGTATTTTGTTTTCTTGCTTTATTTTGCATAAAAACTTACTACGTGTAGTCGATTTTCATATCAACGTAGTTTCATACTCTAAATATGGATTATTGATATTTTTCATTTATTCCACGTATTCTAACTTTTTATTTATAAAAGTATACAAAATTGTTAAACTTTTTTAAACAATTAATTGTAGGTGTAAAATGAAAATTTAGTATTATGGTAGCAAAATTACGATTAATAGGAATATTTTAAACAAACCGACCTTCGGATGTCGCTTTTATTAAAGTATTTGGATGAAATAAAAATACCGACCTCATGAGGTCGGTATTTTATATTATTTTATTTTTTAATTTAAATAAACCGTCATCCGGAAGACGATTTATTTAAAGTTTATTGAAAATATTGATTTATTAATTTTATGGAAGTCACTATATAAATATTTTAATTAAAATTAATTTAATTACATACTATTTAATTTTACCAACTTTCGGAAATCAGTATTATAATATTTTTTGTCTTTTATTTTACGCAAAACCGTCCTCCGAAAGACAATTTTAATAAAATTAGATCAAAATATTTCTCAATTTTTTTAATATATTTAATTGAGAAAAAATAAAATACTGTTATTTATTTATTTTATTTAATATCGACATCAAGAGCTCGATTTTTATTGTAATTCATTTTTTTCTGGGAAAAATTCCGACCTCCAGAGGTCGGTATTTTTATTTTTGTATTTTTAAAATGGCATAATACATAAATTGGACCCTAAACTTGCCTTCAAATTTTAAGTATGACCTCTAACTTTTAAAGTGCACAAGTAGGCACTTCAACTATCCAATTCTTAAACAAAAAAACACGCGAATCCAACCTGGCATAACGCGTGATTGAGACGCAATTCAGGCGCGTCAGGGGTATTTTTCGAGGCCCACAACAGTAAAAAAAAAACGGAAATGACAATTTTACCCTTAATGAATCCCTTTTAAATATATTTTTATTTTTTTCAAATCAAAATCCCATTTTTCTTCTTCTTCTTCCAAATTCTAGTACTCAAGCTTTTTTCCTCTTTTTGTGCACAATTTCAGTCGTTTTATGTAATGGCTTCTAATTTTTTTGTCAAAATCGAGCAAATTCGGAAAAGAAAATACGACCCTACCCTTTTGTATTTTAATTTTTTTAATTATAAAATACGTGTAATTTTTTAATTACGTGGCGACCTTTGAGTGGCTCAATAAGCCACGTAGGCGCGTTTGTATATCACACAATTTGGTTGTTGGATTCGCGTGTTTTTTTGTTTAAGAATTGGATAGTTAAAGTGTCTACTTGTGCACTATGAAAGTTAGAGGTCATACTTAAAATTTGAAGGCAAGTTTAGGGTCCAATTTATGTATTATGCCTTTTAAAATTCTGACCTCCGGAGGTCGGTAATTTTATTTTTGTATTTTTTATATTCCGACCTCCGGAGGTCGGTATTTTTATTTTTGTATTTTTGAAATTCTGACCTCCGAAGGTCTAATTTTATTTTTATATTTTTTAAATTCCGACCTACAGAGGTCAGTATTTTGTTTTCCTGCTTTATTTTGCATGAAAATCGACTACTTGTAGTCGGTTTTCATATCAATGTAGTTTCATACTCTAAATATGGATTATTGATGTTTTTGGTTATTCTACGTATTATAACTTTTTATTTATAAAAGTATACAAAATTGTTAAACATTTTTAAACAATTAATTATAGGTGTAAAATGAAAATTTAATATTATGCTAGCAAAATTATGATTAGTAGGAACAGTTTAAACAAATCGACTTCTGGATGTCGCTTTTATTAAAGTATTTGGATGAAATAAAAATACCGACCTCATGAGGTCGGTATTTTATATTAATTTATTTTTTAATTTATATAAACCGTCATCCGGAAGATGATTTATTTAAAGTTAATTGAAAATATTAATTTATTAATTTTATGGAAGTCACTATATAAATATTTTAATGTAAATTAATTTAATTACATACTATTTAATTTTACCGACTTTCGGAAGTCGGTATTTTAATATTTTTGTAGTTTATTTTACGCAAAACCGTCCTCCGAAAGACAATTTTAATAAAATTAAATCAAAATCTTTCTCAATTTTGTTTTTTATTTTTAATTGAGAAAAAAATAAAATATTTTTATTTATTTATTTTATTATTACTGACATCAAGAGGTCGGTTTTTATTGTAATTCGTTTTTCCAAGGAAAAACTCTGACCTCCAGAGGTCAGAATTTTGTTTTCCTGCTTTTTTTGCATAAATACCGACTACTTGTAGTCGGTTTTCTAAAATTTTTTTAAGTTTTTATTCTTTTTAAGAATACCGACCTCCGAAGGTCGGAAATAACCGACCTCCATTTGAGGTCGGTAATTTTTAGGTCGGTATTCACTATTTTTTTAGTAGTGAGGTAGCTTGAATTCCTCAAAGACTATGATATGAATGTGATGTACCATCCTGTTAAGGCCAATGTAGTAGCTGATGCTCTTGGCAGACTATCTATGGGTAGTGTAGCGCATGTTAAGGAAAAAAGGAAAGAACTAGCAAAAGATGTTCACCGACTTGCTCGTTTAGGAGTTTGCATTATGAACATATTAGATGGTGGTGTAACAGTCCAAAATGAGTCAAAATATTCATTGCATGATCCCATATTGCTACAATTGAAGGGTCTAGTTCATCCACAGAAAGTTGAGGTCTTCCCCCAAGGGGGAGATTGTGTGCTTCGCAATCAGGGTCGTTTATGTGTTCCTAAGGTGGGTGAGTTGAGACAATAGATCCTTACAGAAGCCCATAACTCCAGGTATTCTATTCATCCAGGTGCCACGAAGATGTACCGTGATCTGCAGGAAGTCTTTTGGTGGAGTGGCATGAAAAAGGGATATAACAGATTTTGTTGCTAAGTTCCCTAATTGTCAGAATGTGAAGGTAGAACATCAGAAACAAGGAGGTATAACACAAGAGATCAACATTCCTACATGGGACTGGGAAGTGATAAACATGGACTTTATTACAGGTTTACCTCGTACTCGCAGGCAGCATGACTCAATTTAGGTTATAGTAGACAGAGTTACTAAGTCCGCTCACTTTTTGGCTGTTAGGACTACATATTCAACGAAGGACTACGCCAAGCTTTACATTAATGAGATAGTCAGGTTGCATGGGGTTCCTTTGCGTATAATCTCAGATAGAGGACCTTAATTTACCTGTCATTTGAAGAAGTCATTTCAGAAAGGTCTTGGTACTCAGGTTAACCTCAACACAACATTTCATCCACAGACGGACATTTAGGCAGAGCATACCATTCAGACCTTAGAAGACATGTTAAGAGATTGCGTGATCAACTTCAAGGGTAGTTGGGATGATCACATTTCTCTTATTAAGTTTGCCTACAATAATAGCTACCATTCAAACATTCAGATGGCCCCTTATGAAGATTTGTATGGGTGTAGATGTAGATCTCCAGTTGGTTGGTTTGAAGTAGGTGAAGCAGCCTTGATAGGACCAAATTCGGTTCATGATGCTATGGAAAAAGTTTAGCTCATTAGAGATAGACTTAAGATAGTCCAGAGTCGCCAGAAGTCCTTTAAAGATGTAAGGAAAAGAGACTTTGAGTTCCAAATTGATGATTGGGTTTTCCTGAAAGTGTCAGCTATGAAGGGGGTTATGAGATTTGGCAAGAAAGGGAAGCTCAGTTCTGGATATGTAGGCCCTTACAATATCTTGAAAAGAGTTGGTAAAGTGGCTTATAAGTTAGAGTTGCCAGCAGAACTAGTAGCAGTGCATCCGGTCTTTCACATTTTGTTTTTGTAGAAGTGTGTGGATGATCCAGCATCCATAGTACCATAGGAAAGTGTGGCTGTGAAGGATTGTCTCACTTATGAGGATGTGCCAGTTAAGATTCTTCATCGTTAGGTTTGAAGGTTGAGAAACAAAGAAGTCGCTTTAGTGAAGGGTTTGTGAAGGAGTCAGTCTGTAGAGGGAGCTACTTGTGAAGCAGAAGCAACCACGAAGGCCATGTATCCTCATCTCTTTCCTTGTGATTCCATTCCAGCTTGAGGTAATAGTTCCTCTCCAGTCTTTCAGTTACTCATGCATAAAATCAATCTTAGTATCATGTTACTTCATTTATACTTGCATTTTCATCGTATTTGTTTGTTCTTGGAACTTAGTTCAGTCAGATTTCAGTTTCCAGTACTTAGTGGTAGGGTTTACAGTCCTTTCCCTCCATATTCAACTAGTTTAGTCTTCATTCGAGGACAAATGTTCCCAAGGGGGAGATAATGTAACACCCCATGTTCCAGAAAACTAAAAATATAGAAATTCCAAAAGTTGCAGGTGCCACCAAAGGGGCCACCTACGGACCGTAGGTTGACCCACGGACCGTTGGTGGGGTCCGTAGTTGGCCACCTGCAGTCGCTCCCTAGAAACCCAGAAAAAAATCTTCTAGGGGTCGACCTACGGCCAGACCTACGGACTGTAGGTTAGACAACAGACCATGGATCAAGACCCCCAGAACCTTACCTCTGAAGTCTATTGATGGACTGATAGGACAGGCTGTCAGTCAATCGATGGACTGATAGGATGGGCTGTCAGTCGATCAATGGTCCGTCGGTCAGGCCCGTCGGTTGGCCCTGACAACTTTTAAGTCAGGGTCATTTTGGTCTTTTCCTAAAGCGTCAGACACCTAAAGTACATTGTGTAACCCCTAAATTACATCGTTTTGGTCAGTTTTAGTCTAGTAACTTAATCAGAACTTACCCTAACCAAATATTTCTCCCAAAAATTGATCAAACCAAGAAAAAGGATAAGAAACAGTCGACCAAACCCTCTCCTAGAATGCAACAAGTTTCCCTAAGTTCCAGCCCCGAAATCGAATAATTTTTATGTGGAATTTGTCACCAGGTATGTGGAATTTCAATGAAGTGTTCCATTTAACCATTAGGTCTCTAGAATTTAGTTATACTCTTGATTCCCTTCATTATGTTTAGACTTAGGGTTTCTAGAACTTCTGATTTAGCTGTTAGACTAATCAAAATTAGAATATTACATTTTCATAACTGTTACTTAATTCTTGCATGAAATTCAGAATCCTAGTTGTGTAGATTTATTTAGTTCATGAATTACACTTGCTATGTAAGTTTATACAGATATACATGCATCAGTTTACAAATGTTTTAGTATCAGTACATTAATGTTGCATTTCCAATTAGCATGCCATTATATTGAGCTATTCAATACTATAGAAATCCACTTATAATGTGTTACTTACATATTCAGTTGGGAGTAGGCTTAAAATCGAGTGGACTAGGGTCAGTCACCCTCATAGTCCCAAAACTACGTGCCCTCATAGGTTAAGTCCCCTTTGTGGCATAATGTTTAGTGATCACGCCAGTCATGACTTTATACCCTTGACAAGGTATATTGGGTCCTCTCGATGGGGCGTATATATTAGACTCCACGGATAGCTCTTGGGGTTTTATGATTGTTAATAGTAGCTCCCACAGTCAAACTCTTGTGTAATGACCAACTTACCAGTTACATCTCAGTATTCAATCTTAACATGTTATGTACTTTGTCATTGCATTAAGTTTAGTTCATTCTTAGTATGTTCAGTATATTCATCCTGTTCAGATTATATCATTGCTCTTATTATTTTGTTCATTTATGTATATATATTGTTCAGCTTTATCCTATCATGTATACTTACAACCTTTCAAGTACCGAACATACTCTGCACTACATCTTCTCGTGATGTAGGTTCAAGTGTCCTCAGCATTCAGATCATGTATAGATCGGTTCTCGATTTTCTAGTTCAATAGTATTAGTGGTGAGTGATTTGCATAATCAATGACACAACTTCCGATGCAAGTGTCTACGATCGTGCAATAGTATAATAACACAACCAAGGGTTGGGGTCAT
Source organism: Solanum pinnatisectum (assembly GCA_035578085.1). Lineage (NCBI taxonomy): Eukaryota > Viridiplantae > Streptophyta > Magnoliopsida > Solanales > Solanaceae > Solanum > Solanum pinnatisectum. Next base: position 724,455 of record JAWPEI010000038.1, read on the forward strand.
GCCCTAACTAGTTGTAGCTAAATACTAATGATTAAAAACATTGTATTAAAGGGGGACACAAAAGTGTCAAATATCGATTTGGGGGACTTTGTCACAAGTATAGCAAAAACAGTAAAAATAACAAAGAAATCTATGAGTGAGAGGGGATTCTTGGGATGTGACCGCAATATATATTGGTATAAATCATTGGGTACATGCTTTCGATAGGAAATTTGCAAGATAATAGTGACTAGGCTAAGCTTTAGATGGAAATAAGTTCCCTCTCGGGCAACTTACCCCGTTTCAAATGGATTCCTCTCAGAAACCCATTTGCCGCATAAAGGCCAGCCTACGCCTTACCCCACTCACTCTCTCGAGCTGAGTGTTAGGATATGGGACTAGTGTTCACCCTCTCGGGCTGAACCTCATGTCGACTTACTCCTAAGGCCATCAGTCTAGCTGTCTTGGTTTCGTGACCTCTCTCTCGAGCAAGCCGAAAACACATGGGTGGTTTTGTATTTGCAACTACAAACCCATTAAATTAAACCACAACTTCTAGGTGAAATCACCATTAAAATACATCTAAACTATCATCAAGCAAAACCCAACAATAATCTCAACACATATTTGCTAAATCACACCCCAAGAATTGGGGTTTTTAGCCGCACATCAAGAGATGGAAATTTATACCTAAATAAGCTTGCATTCAAATGGGTATGAAGATTTAAGTCTTGTTACAGGCTAAGATTGAAGAATCCGAGAGACTCAAGTCCAAATCCTTGGAGATGAAACCCTTTTCTTCTTTAAGTTTCAAAACCCTCTAAAACTCTGAGAAAAAAAAAACTAGAATTATATTAATTGTTTCACACTAAAAATCTTATGATACTAAATTTTTAATTTAGCTATAACTCTCAAGGAGTATTTATAGTTTTCAAAAATCCATGCTGCAGTGGGTCATTCGGCAACATTAGTCGAAATCACCGATCAACTCGATGATTCGCCCTTTGGTGTAGTTCATTGCCGTCTTGCACCATCATTCGGCATCGTCATGCTCTGGGTAATTGGGTGATATAGTACTACTTTACGGAATATCTCGGAGATGCACCGACTGCTCCATTTTTTCGCCGACTTGATCCTTTCCTTCAGGCTTAGCACACTAGAACAAAAGGCGAAGTGAGACCCTTCGTTGACTAGCCAAGTGGACTCGGCAATCCTCATGCCTTTATTTGTCATTCTTTTCAGCCTTTTCATTCCTTTTTGCGAAGTAGTGTCCATGCTTTCCTTCAAACTTCAAATACGTGAAACTTAAGTGTTTTCATCAGATATTTAGACTAAATAAGCATTTGAGGACACTATTTCTATTAAAGTAAAGCCCTAAATGAGTCCAATTTGTGGACTCATCAGTGAGTCCTCATTCTTCGAGGATGGGTGACAGGTTTTCTATTCAATCTTTCTTTGTTTTAGTTTTAGTTTTGCAAGAGTTAGATGGGGGCATGTCCCAAAATCTCTAGTCAGTTAGAGGTTTATTTCATAAATAGTTAGATTTAGTTTCAGATTTGAGTTTGATCTTTCGATTGTTATTGAACTCTTAGTCTTTTATATATTCATACTTAGAATGGGTATTACCCATCATTTCATTTTATATTATGTTTAAGCTTCCGCACAATATTTCTATTTTAAATAAATCTTTAAGTATGCTTATGATCTGCCAGTTCACGGTTAGCTTAGAGTCACTCGTGATCCTAGGTCCCATGTTACATTAAGGGGGTTACCTCGAGGGCGTGACAAAGAGTCTATATTCTGTGATATATGTTTAGGGTAAGGACACAATAGTTGATATACTAGAGTTGCTGATGTCTGATTTTGTTGTGATTATGGGCACTGATTGGTTAGCATCACGTTATGCTTTGGTTGATTGTGTTGCTAAGCTGGTACACTTTGATTTTCCTGGAGAACAACCATTAGTGTGGAAAGGCATGACTACTCTGATGCAAGGAAATACAATATCATATGTAAAGGCCCATTGAATGATTAATCATGGGTTCTTGGGTTTTATTACGACTGTTCATGATACTTGAGAGGAGGATGTTACTATTGATAGTGTCCCAATTGTTGGTGAATTCACTGATGTGTTTCCAGAAGACTTACCTTGGTTATCTATGATGAGGGACTCAACCTATCTCTATTCTTCCATATTGTATGGCTCCAGCTGAGTTGAGGGAATTTAAGGTTCAACTCTAAGAGCTACTTGATAAGGGCTTCATCAGGCCTAGTGTATCGCCTTGGGGTGCACCAGTATTATTTCTGAATAAAAAGATGACTCGATGAGAATGTGTATTGACTACAGGTAGCTGAATAAGGTAATAATCAAGAGCTGACAATACATATTCAAGCAAAGAGATCTAAATTTGAGGCAACGACGGTGGTTGGAGCTACTTAAAGATTATGATCTTATATTTTGTATCATCCTAGAAAGGTGAATGTGGTGGTAGATGCCTTGAGTAGAAAGTCTATGGGTAGCTTGGCCTGTATTTTTGCTGAAAGACGACCTATGGCTATGGATATTCAGGCTTTAGGCAATCAGAGAGTTCAAATTGATCATACATTTCCTTCCAGGTTGCTTGCGGTTTGGTGTGTCGATTGGCCTGACAACTTTTAAGTCAGGGGTCGTTTGGTCTTTTCCTTATGCATTGGACCCCTAAACTACGTCATTTAACCCCTAAACTACGTAGTTTTGGTCAGTTTAAGACTAGCAATCTAATTAGAACTTACCATAGTTAACACATTCTCCAAAAAATTATCAAGTTGAACGAAAAGAAGGAAAAAGAGTCGACCAAGCCCTGGTTCAAGAACGTAATAGGTTTTCATCAGTTTCAGCCTTGAAATTGAAAGATTTCTCTGTGGAATTCGTCACCAGCTATGTGGAATTTCACTAGTGGGTTCCTTTCACTCATTAGATCCCTAAAATTCGGTCAGATTCTTGATTGCCTCCATGTTATCTAGACCTAGGGTTTTATAATTTCAGCAGATTATTATGAATTAGTTACTTTATTGTTTCTAATATGATTATCATTATTTTAGTATTGTTTTGTGTATATTCTTGCATAAACTCAGAACCCTAGTTATGTAGTTCTTTTAGTTCATGAATTACATTAGCTAGGACAGATAAACAGATGTATCTGCCTCAGTTTTTGAACGTTTCATTATTAGAAATTAAATGTTGTATTTTCAGTTAGCATGTCAATATTTTTAGCTATCCAGTATTAAAGAAATTCAGTCACAATTTGTTAATTACATAATCGATTGGAAGTAGGCTTAATACCGAGTTGACTAGGGTCAGCAACCCTTAAGTCGCAGAACTACGTGCCCCCGTAGGTTATAAGTCCCTTATGTGGGCATCAGTTTAGTGATCATGCCAGTCATGCCTTTACACCTCTGGCAGGGTATATTGGGTCCTCTCGATGGGGCATATACATCTGACTCCACATTTATCTCATGTGGTTTTATGTCGGTTATTAGTAGCTACCACAGTCAAATTCTAGTGCATTGACCAGGTTATTAGTTACAATTCAGTATTCCGTTTTAGTATCTTATAAACATGGTCATCACATTCATTTAGTTCATGTTCAATATTCTCATTATAGCATCTTGCTCATATTAAATCACTGCTTTATTGCTTTGTTCAGTTATATGCTTTATTCAGCTTTATTCTATCATGCATGCTCAGTACCTTTCAAGTACTGAGGCATACCTTGCGCTACATCTTCTCGTGATGGATCACACATAGATTGGTTCTCAATGTTCATTTCAACAGCATCATTGGTGATGGATCAATCTTTGTGGATGATTGACATGATTTTCTTTCTATTTTTAGTCTTTAGTTTCAGTTTTTGCTAGATTTGGCTAGGGCATGTCCCAGCATCTCTAGTCACCTGGAGGCTTTATTTCAAACATAGTTAGATTCAGTTTTAACTTTGGAGTTTGATATTTCAGTTTTCATTAAACTCACATTTCATTTATTCAGATATTAATTGGTATTTCTCATCCTTTCAGTTTGCATAATGTTTTAGGCTTCCGCGCATTACTTTATTAATTTTGTTATCTTTAAGTATGCTTATGATATGCAAGCAGGGTTAACTTGGGGTCAGTCATGATCCTAGGTTCCGTGTTTGCGCCTAGGGGGTAGCCTCGGGGCTTGACAAACTTAGTATCAGAGCACTAGGTTTAAGATTCCTAGGATTTCTGAAATGTGCACTAAGTATTGTCCTTTTCATGGGTGTGAAGTGCATCACATCTAATGAAAGGGAGGCTACAAAGTGTTTTAGGAAAACTCTACTCTTTTGATATTCTTGTGGTGCGTAAGGTATGATCTACTTCTTTGTTTTTAACTCGATGTTATGCGCTTTTAGATCATCCCTCCTCGTTGAGCTTACAGAAGGAATACTAATGCACACAATACTAACACAGATCCTCCAGTCCCAGATTAGGAAGTTTCGAATGTTGAGTTTTAGAATACCATTCAACTTGTCGCTCATAGTGTTACTAACCAGAACAACCAGCAGGTTCCAGTTCCTACAAATGCTAGTGGTGGATCAGTGGCAGCCAGGGTCTACAATTTTTTAGGGATGAATTCTCTTGAGTTCTTAGGGTCGCAGGTTGGTGAGGATCCCCAAAACTTCATAGATGAGGTTAAGAAGATCTTTAGAGTGATGAAAATGATTGGTAATAGTAGGGTAGAGTTGGCATCCTACTAGATTAAGGATGTAACTCACATATGGTTTACTCAATGGAAAGAAAACAGGGATACAGATGTAGCTCCTATCACTTGGGAGTGTTTTAGTGAGACTTTTCTCTATAGGTTCCTCCCAAGAGAGTTGAGGGAGGCAAAAGCTTAGGAGTTCATGAATTTGAGGCAAGGTAGCATGTCGATCCAAGAATACGAACTCAAGTTCACCAAACTCTCTAGGTATGATCCTCACATGGTTGTCGATTCCAAGGCTCAAATGAACAAGTTTCTATATGGGCTATCCGACTTAGTGAAAATAAAGTGTAGAAATTCTATGTTGCTGGAAAATATGAACATCTCAAGGCTCATGACTCATGCTCAATAGGTTGAGGGAGATAAGCTTAGGGAACAAGCTAAGGACAATAAGAAGGCTAGGACAGGTAACTATGAGTTTTCTCAATAGAAATAGGTAGTGGAAATCGCTCACAGTTTCAGAAGAAATATTCAGCTCCAGCACCTTTATCAACTAATGTTCCATCTTCCAGGTTCTGACAGGATCAGAAAGGTAGGGCATCAGTTTCTAAGTCTCAAGGGAGTTTTTCAGGCACCAGAACCTACCTAACTTGTCCAAAGTGTGGAAAGAACCATCCGGAAGGATGTTTTGGCTGTGGTTAGTCTGGTCACAAGTTGAGAGATTGTCCTCTGCTCAATAGGGTCAAGGGGTCAATAATGGTAGGGCTTGAAAACACCAATACGCCACCCGACTCAGTAGGGTAACTCATTTGGTATAGGTGGCGGACAGCGCCAAAACAGGTTATATGTTCTTCAGGCTCGCCAGGATCAGGAAGATTCTCTTGATGTAGTCATTGGTATGTTACGAGTTTTTAACTTAGATTTTTATGCTCTGTTAGATCCAGGGGCTACTTTTTCCTTTGTAACTCCTTATATAGTAGTCAACTTCAATGTTAGTGAAGAAACTCTCTCAGAACCCTTCTTAGTCTCTACTCCAGTCGGTAACCCAATTATAGCTAGAGGGTATACAGAAATTGCCCTGTCACAGCCTCTCAAAAAGCCATCTCAGCAGATCTTATTGAGTTAGAAATGGTAGGTTTTGATCTCATTCTAGGCATGGATTGGCTACATTACTGTTATGCCTCAGTTGATTGTAGAACTAGGATCGTTCATTTTCAGTTTCCACACGAACCAATCTGAGCATGGAAGGGTAGTAGCTTAACTCATAGGGGTCGATTCATTTCTTACCTTAAGGCTAGAAAGATGATCTCTAAGGGTTATCTCTATCATCTAGTTTAGGTTAAGGATTCAAGCTCTAAAACCCCGACTCTTGAGTCATCTCTAGTAGTTAATGAGTTCCTAGAAGTGTTTCTAGAAGATCTTCTCGGAGTTCCTCCCAAAAGGGAAATTGACTTTGAAAGTGATCTCCTCCCAGATACCCAACCTATTTCTATTCCTCCTTACAGAATGACTCCAGTTAACCTTAATGAGTTGAAAGAGCAGTTGAAAGACCTTTTAGATAAGGGCTTCATCAGACCTAATATTTCCCCATGGGGTGTACCAGTGTTTTTCGTGAAAAAGAAAGATGGTTCTCTTAGAATGTGCATTTACTATAGGAAGTTCAAAACAGTCACAATAAATAATAAGTATCCTATCCCCATGATTGATGACTTATTTGACTAACTTCAGGGTGCTAGTAATTTCTTAAAGATAAATCTCAGATTCGATTACAATCAGCTCAGAGTGAGAGGTAGTGGTATCCCAAAAACAACCTTCAGAACTTGGTATGGTCATTATGAATTTGTAGTTTTGTCACTTGGACTAACCAATGCTCTGCAGTTTTCATGGATTTGATGAAAAGATTTTTCAAGTAGTATTTGGACTTGTTCGTTTTCATCATTATCAATGATATCTTCATTTACTCTAGGAATGAGGAAGAGCATGCGACTCATTTGAGGGTTGTCCTGCAAACTCTCTAAGATCCCCAATTATTTGCTAAGTTTAGCAAATGTGAATTTTGGTTGCTATCCTTTTCTTTCCTTTGGCATATTGTGTCTAGCGAAGGGATCCAAGTCGATTCTCAGAAAATAGAAGCAGGGAAACAATGGCCCTGACCTACCTCTCCTAAAGATATCATAAGCTTCTTGGGTTTGGCTAGCTATTATAGAAGGTTCACGGAAGGAATTTCATCCATAGCCTCTTCATTGACTAAGTTGACTTAGAAAAAGGTTAAGTTTCAGTGGTCAATGATTGTGAGAAAAACTTCAGAAAACTAAAATCTAGGTTGACTACAACTCCTGTTTTGACTCTACGAGAGAGTTCAGACGGTTATGTTATCTATTGTGATGCATTCAGAGTCTGCCTAGGTTGTGTGTTGATGCTATGAGGTAAGGTTATATCTTATGCTTCTAGACAACTTAAGGTGCATGACATGAATTATCCAACTCATGACCTCGAGTTTGCAGCAGTGGTGTTTGCACTTAAGATTTAGAGACATTACTTGTATGGTGTTCACGTAGATATGTTCACGAACCATAAGAGCCTTTAGTAGCTATTCACCTATAAAGAGTAGAATCTTCAATAGAGGAGATGACTTGAGTTTTTCAAGGATTGTGATATGAGTGTGCATTACCATCCTGGTAAGACTAATGTAGTAGCAGATGCTCTTAGTAGACTATCTATGGGTAGTGTAGCACATGTTGAGGAAGAAAGAAATGAACTAGCAAAATATGTTCACAGGCTTGCTCGCTTGGGAGTTCACCTTATGAGCATATTAGATGGTGGTGTAACAGTTCAAAATAAGTCAGAATCTTTATTGGTAGCAGAGGTTAAGGAAAAGCAAGATAATGATTTGATATTGCTTCAACTAAAGGGTCCAGTTCATTAGTTAAGAGTTGAGGTTTTCTCCCAAGGGGGAGATTCTTGTAGAGGCCCATAACTCCAGGTATTTTATTCATCCAAGCTCCACTAAGATGTACCATGATCTAAGGGAAGTCTTTTGGTGGAATGGTATGAAAAGGGATATAGTGGATTTAGTGGCTGAGTGCCCTAATTGCCAGCAAGTGAAGGTAGAGCATCAGAAACTAGGAGGTATGATTTAAGAGATTAACATTCCTACTTGGAAGTGGGAATTGATCAACATGAACTTCATTATAGGTTTACCTCACACTCGCAAACATCATGACTCCATTTAGTTGGTAGTTGACAGAGTTACTAAATCTGCACACTTTTTGGCTGTTAAGACTACAGATTCCAGGAGGACTACGCCAAGCTTTACATTAATGAGATAGTCAGGTTGCATGGAGTCCCCTTATCTATCATCTCAGATAGTGGTCCTCAGTTTACCTCTCACTTTTGGAAGTCATTTCAGGAAGGCCTTGGTACACATGTTAATTTTAGCATAAAATTTAATCCATAAATGGATGGTTAGGCAGAGCATACCATGTAGACCTTAGAAGATATGTTGAGAACTTGTGTGATCGTCTTCAAGGGTAGTTGGGATTATCACCTTTCTATTATAGAGTTCTCCTACAATAATAGTTATAATTCCAGCGTTCATATGGCCCCATACGAGGCATTATATGAGCATAGGTGTAGATCTCCAGTCGGTTGGTTTTGAAGTAGGTGAAACCGCCTTGGTAGGACCAGATTCAGTTTATGATGCCATGGAAAAAGATCAACTCATTAGAGATAGACATAAGACAGCTAAGAGTCACTAGAAATCCTATGCAGATGTAAGGAGAAGGGACTTGGAGTTCCAAGTTGATGATTGGGTCTTCCTGAAAGTGTCACCTATGAAGGGGGTGATGAGATTTGGTAAGAAGGGGAAACTCAATCCTAGATATTTAGGTCCTTACAAGATCTTGAAAAGATTTGGTAAAGTTGCTTATGAGTTAGAGTTGCCAGCAAAACTAGCAGCAGTGCATCTGGTCTTTCACATTTCGTTGTTGAAAAAGTGTGTGGGTGATCCAGCATCTGTAGTACCATTGGAAAGTGTGGCTATGAAGAATAGTCTCACTTGTGAGGATGTGCCAGTTGAGATTCTTGATCATCAAGTTCAAAGTTTGTGAAACAACGAAGTCTGTTCAGTTAAGGTTTTGTGGAGGAGTCAATCTGTAGAGGGAGCTACTTGGGAAGCAGAAGCAACCATGAATTCCAAGTATCCATATCTCTTTCCTTCTAAATCCATTCCAGCATTAGGTAATAGTTCCTCTTTAGTTTCTTAGTCATTCATGCGTAGTTTTAGTCTTGGTATCAAGTTCCTTCAGTTTGTAATTGCTTTTTCAGCATATTTGCATGTTCGTGGAACTTACTTTAGTCAGAAATCAGTTTCTAGTACTTAGTGGTAGGGTTTGCAGCTCTTTCCCTCCCTATCCAACTAGTTTAGTCTTCATTAGATGAACAATACCCCCAAGGGGGAGATAATGTAACACTCTGTATCCTAGATAGACTAGATTGCAGAAATCAGAAATTGCAAGCGTCAGTGAAGGGCACCACCCATGGACTGTAGGGTAACCAACGGTCCCTATGTGGTGGTCAGTGGATGGCCACCTGCAGCCCTCCCAAGAAATAGCAGCATGACCCATGGCTGGACCCACAAACTGTAGGTCAGACCACGGACTGTGGTCTTGGTCTGTGGATTGAGGCCCCAGAATCCCATTTATGAAGCCAAACAACGATTTACCAGAATGGACCATCTGTCCATCAACGGTCTGTCGGTTCGCCCTACAACTTTTAAGTCAAGAGTCGCTTGGTCGTTTCCTTATGCATTGGACCCCTAAACTATATGTAGTTTTGGTCAGTTTAAGCCTATCAACTTAATTAGAACTTACCCTAGTCAACTCATGAAAGAGTCGACCAAGCCCTAGTCCAAGAACGCAACAGGTTTTCATCAGTTTTAGCCTCGAAATTGAAAGATTTCTCCGTGGAATTCATCACCATGTATGGGATTTCACTAGTGGGTTCCTTTCACTCATTAGTCCCTAGAATTTTGTCAGATTCTTGATTCCCTCGATGTTACCTAGACCTAATGTTTCTAGAATTTCAGTAGATTATTATGAACTAGTTACTTTAATGTGTCTAATCAAATTATCATTATTTTAGGATAATTATAAGTAGATTCGTGAATAAACTCAGAACCCTAGTTATGCAATTCTTTTAGTTCATGAATTACATTAGCTAGGATAGATAAAAAATGTACATTCCTCAGGTTTAGAATGTTTCATTATCAGAAATTAAATGTTGCATTATGAGTTAGCATGTCAGTATTTTGAGCTATCCAGTATTACATAAATTCAGTGATTGTATTAATTACATAATCAATTAGGAGTAGGCTTAATACTGAGTGGACTAGGGTCAATCACCTTCAAGTCCCAGAACTATATGCCCCCATAGGTTATAAGTCCCTTCTGTGGGCATCTGTTTAGTGATCACGCCAATCATGCCTCTATACCTCAGGCAAAGTATATTGGGTCCTGTGAATGGGGCGTATACATTGTACTCCACATAGCTCATGTGGTTTTATGTTAGTTATTAGTAGCTTCCATCGTCAGATTCTAGTGCATTGACCAGGTTATCAGTTACAGCTCAGTATTCAGTTTCAGCATGTTATAAAGTTGGTCATTGCATTCAGTTAATTCATGTTCAGTATTCTCAGTATAGCATCTTGCTCATATTATATCACTGCTTTATCACTTTGTTCATTTATATGTTTTATTCAGCTTTATTCTATCCTTCAACCTCAATACCTTTATGCATACTCTGTGCTACATCTTCTTGTGATTTAGGTTCAGGTCCTCAACATTCAGATCATGCATAGATTGGTTCCTGATCTCCATTTTAGTAACATTAGTGGTGAGTCCTCATTCTTCGAGGAGGATTGACATGATTATCTTTCTATTTTTAGTCTTTAGTTTTAGTTTTTGCTAGATTTAGCTAGGGCATGTCCCAAATATAGTTAGATTTAGTTTTAACTTTGGAGTTTTATATTTCTATTGTCATTAAACTCATAGTTCATTTATTTAGATATTAATGGGTACTCCCCATCCTTTCAGTTTGCATAATGTTTTAAGCTTCCGCACAATTATTTCTTAATTCAGTTATCTTTAAGTATGCTTGTGATATGTTAGCAGGGTTAGCTTGGGGCCATTCGTTATCCTAGGTCCCGTGTTTGTGCCTAGGGGGTAGCCTCGCGGCGTGACAAGGGAAATAGGAAGGAACTCCTAAACTACTACTGTCTTTGAAGCTTCTAAATACTATGATAGATGTTGAGAAAAGACCCACGACAACTTAACAAAAATTGAAATATAGATGTGGAACCCTCCGGAAAGCAAGGAGGCTCACCTTATCTAACTAGAATGCAAATCGTATCAATGAACCGCCTATTGATCACCCTGAATACCTGTATCTGTATCATAAAAATATGCAGGTCGAATGACGTCAATACATTGAATGCATAAGCATGAAAGGGGAAACTGAAACCAATAGATAACCAAAGTGACAAGGCTGAAAAGAATACTCACCTCAACTCAACTCAACGCAAAACAACAATGATAGATTCAATATTTAAAACATTATAAAACAGGAGATAAAACTCAATAAATGTATAAAATACTAAACTATACTCTTTACTCTTATTTGGGAGAATTTCTAACCGACAACCATCACTATGAGCTACATGATGATACATCGTCTTGCCAATGTTTTGAGAACTTTCATATACCTTGCCAGGACAAAGAACACCTCAACTAAATGGATCTGCTAAGATGTACTTAAAAGCAATAAGGAATCATCTAAAAAGTATGGTCCTTTACCCATGTTAGCATACATTGTTTATGAGGATTTCTCGATGTTTGAACTCATCTCCATATCAATACTCAACACTACTCCCAATAATATATACTCATGCTCAAATGTATAAAACATAACTCTTTCTCAATTTGAGGTAATTACTCAAAAGATCCTCTTAAAAGAGGTTGTACTCTGAAAACATCTCTGAATTCATTACTCATTCAGAATTCGATGTTTCTCTCGTTGAAAATGTAAAAGTGATACATTTGGGAATACTTAGTTCCATTATACTCTTTTCTGAAATATGACACACAACTATTCTCATTCTTATACTCATTTACTCAAGACTTAGCTCAACACTTTAGTTAATTGCAAAAGGATTCTCAAATTTGACTCAAAAGGAACTCTTGAACTTTCCTCTTAACTTTAAATTAATTTGAAATGTAAATTAAGATACGTTATTAGGATAAGTAGGATCTCTCAAGGGTTAATGAAGACTTTAATAGTGAATATCAAGAAGCGAACGTAGCTACGATTCGAGGGAACACACAGAAAGATGGGCGGAACAATAAGGGACCTGGCGCACTAAGTAGAGCAGGGCGCTAGCCTCTAAACTACTAGCAGAAGTTTTGGGTGGTGCACCTGGCCAGGCCCCAAACTAGTGAACAGTAGTCTGGGAGCCTTAGTGGTGCACCGCCCCACACCCATGCCCAATAATCCGATGAATTTTCTTGCTCAATTTTAGGCCCTAACTCATATAGAATCGAACGATTTCTTCCAAACACTCTTTAATCCATAAAATCAACAAAAAAACCATTTAAATCCCATAGAAAATCTGTCAAGAAACAACATTCTTTCGCAAAATTCTCACCTCAAGAACTCAAAACCTCCACTGTTAAAAATTGGAGTTAAAACTCAAGATCTTCTCAAGAATCTCGATACAAAATATTTCAAGAACAAATTCATGGATGAAATTACACATAGGGTGAGGGCAAACAAACCCAACACTATGAGAAGCTTACATACCTCTAAAGAAAGCTTGATCTTGGAGAAATCCTCAGTTTTTGAAAGAACGCTTGAAACCCTTCACCTTTCTCCTTTAGAACTTGCTCTAAAATCCCTAAGCGTTTTGGAATATGGAATTGTGGTCTAATTTTGATTAGACCCTTAACTTGGGTGTAAAAAAATGTTTTAAGCTTAGTGGGGTAAGAAAAAGACCAAAATACCCCTTTCCTTAAACGGATGTAAAGCCTTACTTGAGAGGCTTCACTCAAATAGCCATAACTTTTCACTCCGAGCTTGGAATTTAGCAAACTTGGTAGCATTGGAAAGCAGACTCAATGACCTTAGTTTGATAACTAATGTGTCACCTAATTTTATATGTTCTAAAAGATATGATAGTTTGAAGTTTATCCAAAACCAAAAACTGATCAATGTCTAAGGTGTTACATAAACAAATTAAATGGTCTAAGGGACCTATGCTAGATTGAGACCATTATTATCAAAAAAGGAAAAAACTAATTTAAAATAAATTATTGGAATTTAAAAAACGAAATGAGCTTAAACAAGTCATAAGATTTTATAAAAGTTCACACATTGGGGATGATGATTAGAGATGTGTGAGGATTAGTAGTGGTTATACAATCAACATTCTCATAGTAATGTTGATAAACACAAGTATGTTATGTGAATTTCATTTGTTCAACCACAATTCATTCTTATACATCTTTGGTTACTATGCCCAATTTATGCACTCTTATATGATCATATGACTTTTTTAAACCCATTTAATTGTGTAAATTTCAATACTTTATTTGTTAATTAATTAACCATTCTCTTTTTAAAGTTCTTCTAGCTACAATCTATACATGTGTATCATAATCTTGTAAGTTTATTATGGATGAAGGTCTTAGTATAGGCTAGAGTATGCTTAGTTTGGTACTCGACTTCTTATAGTCAAGTCTATCCTAAGACCTTCATCCATAATAAACTTACTTGGTCAGGATACATATGTATAGACCATAACAAGTAGAATTTAAAAACAGAATAATTAATTAATAAAAAAATAAATTATTTAAATTTATACAATTAAGTGAGTTTAAACACGTCATATAATCATATAAGAGTGCACATAAATTGAAGATAACAATCAAAGAAGTATGAGGATCAGTTGTGGTTGAACAAATGAAATCCTCACAAAACATATTTGTACTTTAGTAATAATTATTTTGAGGATGTTAATTGTATAACCACTGTCCATCCTTACACATCTCTGATCGTTGTTCCAATTTACGTGACTCTTATATGATCATATGATTTGTTTAAGTTAATTTAGCTGTGTAAGATTTCAATTTTTTTAAAAGCTAATTATTTCCTTTTTTGGATAATATGCTAGTAAGAGCTATAAACTCATACGGTATAATATTGATAAAGCGTGTAATTTAAAATTTATAGTGAATTAAGTTGAAAGTTCTCAATATAATCTAATTTATGTAGTTATTTACTTTTTTATTATATACTAATATTGTTTTATCATTGCACCAACCCGCATATACCTTATAAATGATAAACTATCAATCTATATGATCCATCATCTACCAACCACATGACAAATAATTGATTATATTTATTGATGTACAATACTAACAAAATTTATATATCCTCTTTTTACAACGGTAGTAAAGTACTACTCAAATTATACTCAATCGTAATATCTAACTTTTTATATAAAAAAGAAGGAAATCTTTATTTTAACTCCCTCATTTATTGCCTTCATTTTTTATTCAATTTAAAATAACTAGAATGTCTCAAGCACCTCAAATATCAAATGCAAAAAATTATTGTTCCATCTAAGTAAACGAGGAATGGGTTGCCTTCCTTTTTTTGTCTTTCCATCTAAATAAATAAGGAATTCACAAAGAAGAACATAAAGACTTTCCAAAATTATTTTTTTTGTATAAAAAAGAAGGTAATCTTTGTTTTAAGTCCCTCATTTTATTGGCTTCACGTTTTATTCAATTTAAATAACTACAGTGTCTTAAGCATCTCAAACATTCAATGCAAAAAAGTTATTGCTCCATCTAAGTAAATGAGGAATATGTTGCCTTCCGTTATGTGTCTTCCTTTATGTTGTCGGTCCATCTAAGTAAACGAGGATAGTCCAAAGGAGAATCTATAGACTTTACGGCATACTTTTCAAGATGAGGAAAGGTCTCATATATCAAACCCTGCAAACAATAGAAGAATATATAAATTTATAGTCGATGTATTACTACATTAATATATAAGAGTTTATAATAAATCGAGAAGATAATATATAATAAGTAGCAGAAATGCCTAGAAAAAATTGTATATTGTGTGTACAAGGCATTATTCTTCTTATTAAAAGTTTTTTTTTCTGTTTGTTCAAATCATATCTTCTTTTTCAAACAGCTCTATGCTAGCCCAAACAATATTCTCGAAGAAATTTAAACCAACCACTATTTTGATTTGGTTTGTATCTATTTTCTTCAACGAATTCCTTGTTAGTAGCATCGAGTGAATGGACCAAACTAAAACGCACTTCAACTTTTGCTCCTTTCTTAATTTATTACATTTGATCAAGCTTATCAACCTTTCAATAGTGATGTTCTTGTTCTTGGTGAAATTAACTAAAAAATTCCACAATATTGAAGGACTTTGCTCGTCTTTTATTCACGGGGTATGCTAACTATTCAATAATGTAATCAAAGAAAATTTCTTTAAGTTGACACAAGTTGTCTTATCGTTCACATAGAACTAGATGTCATGTAACATTTTTTATTCATCGCACATTGCAACAACATATAACAGATCATTTAGATATTGAATTTAAAATGCTTCGGCAAAAGTCGCAAGTGTTCAAAATAAATTTGCTTGTAATCAGCATAGAGCTTTTGATCAATTATAATTTTTCTAAAGTTATCATGATAAACCACTATCCTTAAAGTGATCAACTTCTTCAGCTTTACGTTTCTTACTGCTGCAAGCTATAGAAACAAATTCTTTAATGATTTTATATCTTTAGCCATACTTTAAAATATATAAGCAAAAACAAATTTGTAATGATCAATCTATAGACCACTAGTCTATTAACTGAAACACAAAGGGGCTCTATCAAACAAGCAAAACAAGAAGCAGTAATTCTAGGACGGGAGAATTCAAAAGAGAGCAACTAGAGCATCAGGAAAGATAACTCAACAAACTCTGGTCAAGAGTTGAGTCCAAAGCTCCACAAAAAGAACACTTTCCTTCAACTTATAAGAACTTTATTTTTGACTAACTTTATGCACTCTATAATTTTATATGTACTAAAATAAATAATGACTACCACTATTTATAGTTGAGAAAATCTTCCTAGCAATGAATAAGAAGATAATAGGGTAGTAAATAGTGAAGATAAATAACCTAGAGGATACATATTGTATGAGGAAAACGGAGGAATAAAGAATGAAATAAATTGAGGGTAACTAATGTCACAATGTGAAAATAAAGAGCTGCACAGTCTCTATAATTCACAACGTTCATTAGAAAATTTATCACCATGGAGATTAACAATAACACCAGATAATAATTGACATTACTTAGCCACTAACATCAATGACCAAAGTAGCACTTAAGGAGAATCAGGTGACCATTAATGAATAGAGGAAGCAATGCCTTAGAGGCAGCTTCAACGGACAAAAACAAAATTGTCAATGTGGATGCATACTTCTATAATATGAAAAATCCCATACTAACAATCCCTCACTAATTAAATTATTAACTTAGAGAGTCTATCAGCTGAAGGAAGACTACAATGCATGATGAAGGTGTGTTGTGCATTGAACCTCAACTTAGTGAAACAGTAATGTTTACTTCAGAGTCTCAGTGGTCTCAAACTTGAACTATGACTACTTAAGGGAAATAAAATATCACTACTCACACACAGTAATCGAGGTGTTGACATGATCATTAAAAGCCAGCATGTTACGACCTTGTGATATCCCGATTTCATGAGTACTTTTGAGAATAAACCCAATTCTCATAAGAAGCGACCTTCTTCCACACTCACATTTGTCAAAAGTTTCGAGAGTGCTCTTGTAAGTTTAACACCCCATCCATATAAACTACAAATTTTCATTAAGATTTTTTAAAATTCAACCTTCACAAGTTACTACAGGAAACAACACACTCACATCATAGGGAGGGAACAAAAAATAGTGCAGTTTTACAACAAGTCATCTTATGTTTAGTTTTACCTAATGAACCGGGTTATAGGATCTCCAGTCCCTAGGTTGGGGTTCCTCATATATGACTCAAAGATTTATAGGCTTCAATCTCATCCCCCTCGATGTGCTCCTAACCTCTTCTATCGTTCAGGCCTTAGTAAGAGAATCTGCAAGATTATCACACGATTTTACATAGTCAACATTAATGGTACCACTTGTCAAATACGATCTTACATTACTGTATTTACTCCCTATAAGTCTAGACTTACCATTGTAATAACAGTTTTGAACTCTATCAATTGCAGCAGTGCTATCACAATGAATTAAAATAGGAGGAAGTGTTTTTTCAAAATAAGGTATCTGAACTAATAAATATGTCAACCAATTAGCTTCCTCACTAGATGAAACTAAAAAAATTAGTCCAGCCTTTATGGTAGAATTAACAATTATAGTTTACTTTTTTTGATCTCCAAAATATAGCACCACCACCGAAAGTACCTTCAGGTACAACATGATATTTCTTGATAGAACAAAACACATTTTTTTTGTCACTGTTAAATATCTCATAACTCTTGTTATAGCATGTCAATGTTCATCACCTGGCTTGCTTGTAAAACTGCTAAGTACTCCTAGTGCATATGCAATATTAGGCCTAGTGTAATCAGTCACATATCTCAAATTTTTGATTATGCTAGCATATTATTTTTGATTCATTATATCATTTTCACTTTCAACGGAAAACAAGTGAACACTTAGGGGTTGTTTGGTTTGAATACAAGTTATGCTGGAATTAGTTATGTTGTGAAAAGTTATATTGGGATAAGTTATGCTGGGATTAGTTTTTATTGCCTGTTTGGTTTGTCCTATTCAAACTAATATTCATTGTATAATTTTTAAGAACAAGTTGTTTGTTTACAAAAATACCCTCACCTTATTTAATTTTATTTTTTTTTACATTTTCTTTGCAAGCTTTAGTTATTCCTTCTTAAAATTAATATTTCCATCTTATTTAGCTTAAATATTTTTGTGTGTGCATTTCTATGATTGTGCCGTGTATGTTTTTAAAAATTAAACTTGCATCTTATATAACTTAAAAATAAAATGTTGATCTTATTAAGCTTCAAAATAAAACGTTCATCTTATTTAGCTTCAAAATAATTTTTTTATCTTATTTAGCTTAAAAATAAAACTTTCATACTATTTAGCTAAAAAATAAAACTCCCATCTTATTTAATTTAAAAATAAAATTTTAATGGAAAGTTTATTAAAGTAAAAAAAAATTTATTATTACAGTTATCTACATTTTAATTATAGATAAAATATAATTTTCAAGTGAATAGTAATCTAGTTAATAAAAAATATGTAATTTAGTAGTGGAGTGAACATTTTAAGAGAAATCAAAACATAAATTAACATAAGAATTAGGCAAATGATTTCAAAAAAAATAATATATTCATAAATAAAAATTATATTTATAAAATGTAAATTTTTAATAGAAAAATATATTTATCATAAAAACAACAAATAATTAATGTTGCAAATTTTATTATAATTGTTGTTAAAAATTACGTTAATATGTATGAATGTAAAAGTGATGTACAAAAGAAGGTTTAAGGGGGATATTTTTTTAAATTTACACACCTTGTCCCATGATGACTTATTGTGGGATTACTATACCACCCCCAGTGAGGGATAACTTATCGCAGGACTAATTGTTAATCCTGGGATAAGTTATCCCTACCTTTGCAACCAAAAAATGAATTAAAGGCCACTCAAAAGTTATCCCAGGATTAATTCCTTTTATTCATCACACCAAACGACCCTTTAAATCAAAAGAAGTTACTACATTCTTGCAATAAAAAAAAGTTATATTTTTTTCAAAATTTTCTCAACATAGTGTGACTGGTCAAGGAAAATTCCATCACATGTTCTTGTTAGTTTTATTCCAAGAATAAAATATGCCTAATCAAGATTTTTCATATTAAAATGCCTTCTAAGAATATTTTTAGCTTCATCAATAACATTCATGTGAATTATTCCATGACTTATTATAAATGAACTTATCACACTCATTTGTTTTAAAGTCAGTTTTTATCATCGAGGAATCAAACTTTTAATGTCATTGTTTCGGTGTCTGTTTAATCTATATAGAGATTTAGTAAGTTTACACACTTTCTGTTCTTGGCCAGCTTCAACAAATTACTTTGGTTGATCCATTTATATTTCCTTACTTAGATCTCAATATAAAAAAACAATTTTTACATCCATTTTAGGAATTTACAAGTCAAAAATTGCAGCCATAGCCATAATAAGTCTAATGGATGTATTCTAACTACAGAAGAAAAAGTATCAAAAATTTCTACGCCTTTTAGTTGTTTAAAATCTTTTGCAACTAGTCTAACCTTATATTTATCAATACATCCATCCAGTTTGAACTTTTTCCGTACGACCCATTTTCAACCAATTTACAACCCAGTGGTAATTCAACTAACTTTCAAGTTTTATTAGAAATTACTGATTCCATTTCATCATTTACAACGTCTTTCTTAAAAAAAGAATCACGTGAAGATAAAGCTTCTTTCAAAGTGAGAGGGTCATCTCCAACATTAACACATAAAAATCAGGACCAAAATCTTTTTCTACTCTAGCTCTTTTACTTCTTCTTAACTCAAAATCCTCAATTTCTTTATTTTTTAAAGTAGAAGTAGAAGAATTAGGTACTGACAAAATATTTTGTTCAATCCTTTGAACCCACTAATTTTAGTGTAACACCCCGGAAAAATTTTGGGCTTAGACTCGAACCATCCTTCGTTGTGAGTAGGATTTTACCGAGAAATTTAAAATTTCTTAAGTGTTAAGGTGAATAGATGTAGCACCTTGAGATCCAAGAAGAACTAAAAAGAAAATCATTCAAGTCATTCCTAAGTATTTTTAAGTTTTAGGTCAACTTAAAACGACCATAACTCGTAGTACATGATGAGTTAGGTGGGCTACAAGGTATCAAATGGAAGGTCTTTGAATTATCTTTCAAACGCCGCCGAGTTTTCTAAGTTTAGAGTTCGGATGAGTGAGATATGCGCTTTTGAAGTCAGGCTGTCCAGTTGAGTAAAGTTATCCAAAAATAATAAGGGGTATTTTGGTCTTTTTCTTACCCAATCAGATTTAATTCATTTTTAGTAATATTTAAATGGTCTAATCTGATTAGGTTTAGTTTTATAATCCTAATATACACCTAGGGTTTTAGTTAAGAGTTCAAGGAGAGAAAAGAGAAGAAAAGAGGAAAGGATCAAGGGGTTCGTCGAGGTTTTTGAGTTATGTTGCGGATTTTCACCTTGGGTTTGATGCCTAAGAGGTATGTCATTGAATAACGCTATCAAAGACACTTAATCCAGTTCTAAGAGTCAATGATCATTAGTCATTATATAACCCAACTAAATGAGTTGGGGTCGAATCCCACACGGAGTGTTACATGTTTAAGATTCAAGAGTAAAGTGTAAATGTGTTCAAATCAACCATAAGAATAGACATTATCGAATAAAAACATACTTCTAATCAGGGGGCGACACGAATATCAAATAACAGGGGGGTTTTGGTTACAAATTATCAACTACAGCAGGAGCAAATAATCAAGGAATAACAATAAGGAGATGGGTTCTTGAGATGTGATTCGATTATAGAATAATGTAGACAAATGGGTAATTGCAACTATTAGTAAATAACTATAAATTAGTGAATAGGCTAGACTATAGAGGAGGTAAACTTTCTCTCGAACAATTTACCCCGAATCAAGTCGGTTTCTCTCTAACACCAACTAGCAAGCAAATAAGAACATCCTATGCCTTAGTCCATTTACTCTCTCAAGCTGAATGTGCGAAAAAAGGTTTATGATTCACTCTCTCAAGCTAAACCCATGTCAACCCAGTACCCACAAACCATCAATCAATAATCTTGGTTTTAAAACCTCTCTCTTGAGCAAGCTAAAAACACGAAGGTAGAACTGCATTTGCAACTACAAGCCTTTAATTTTAACCACATTTGATGATTAAAATCACTTCTAAATAGCATTTAAACTAACAATTAGCATTACCCATCAGCTAAATCAACCCATAATTACATAATCACACCCCAAGAATTGATGTTTTAGTTAGACATCATAAAAAGATAAAAATCATCACCAAATTGTGTTTGCATCAACTGGGTAAGACTAATTTCATCTTTACAAAGGTCTAAATTAAAGAATCTCAAAGCCCCACTTCCAATTTCTGAAAAATGGAAAAGTTCAATTCTTCAAAGCTAAGGAGAAAGAGTTCAAAACTCTAAAATTGCTCTCCGAAACATTCAAAATAATAGTTTGATATGTAAAAAGATACTAAAATAAATATTAAAAAACGTATTTATAGTCAATAGAAATGTGCTACGAAGGACCATTCGGCGGAGTAAGTCGGGCTTGCCGATCAACTCAGCGATCCTCCTTTTTGAAAGTTTCATCGCCTTTTTGCTTTTTCCTTCAACATCCTCAAGTTTTGTAACTTTGGGCGATCCAACACTGCATTGTGGAACCACTCGGCAACACGTCGACTCCTCCTTTCTCTCGCCAACTTGATTTTCTCCTTCAGGGCTTGGTACACTGGAACTTTGGGTGAGATGATGGCCCTTCAGTGACTCGCCAAAGGGACTTGGCAATCACCGAGCCTTTATTCCTTCGTTCTTTCAGCTCTCTTCGTTCCTTTTTACATATAAGTGTCCATGTTTTGTTCCTCAATCCAAATACTAAGACTCTCCAACTAGGTTCTAGGATCACTATAGGACTTTCTTGGCTTGTAATGTAGGCTCAGGGTCAGGTGTAGATTTGGGTACTTTTAAGGACTTTCTGCCCTCCTTGACATTACATTAGGCTTTTCTACCTCTTTTAGCCCTATTTCTGACATCCTACCTTTTTATCCTCTTTCCCTTGATTCTTTTCCATCATTGATGTGACTTACGACTTTGTAGCTCTTTTATTTTTCACTTTTCTTCTTTTTCTTGCTTTTTCTTCTTTTCTACAGTTTTGCTCACTTTCTTTCGCACAAAGTCACATCTCTTTTTTTTTTCTTTTCTTTTTCAACACCAAAATCTTTTCGTACCCATTTTTCTTTAGATTTCCCCTTTCATTGCCACCCTCAACTTAAGGAATTTCTATTAGTTGAGGTGCACAATACTCGATGTCTGATCAGGGCCAAGATTGAGGTCACTTTTTGCATTAGCCATCCTCAACTTAGGCTTTTGGCCTAAGTTGAGGTGCATATGTCCAAGGAGGGACCGAGGCCAAAACAATAGACTATGGGAAGGTGAGTTATGGGTTTAGAAAGAAATGGTCTCTTTTAGGCTCAAAGCATTTGGATCAACGGGAGCATTCATTTTCATTTGGTTGGATTCTTTTAGGCATTTAGTGGACTATTCAGAACAATGGGCTATGATCATTTCCTAGCCTCTAGAGTAGATTATCTTTACAAGAGTAACCGGGTAAGTTCTAGATTGGCACGACTTGTTTGAACAACCAATGATTCTCGCACATTCTTGGCACACAGTTCCATTATCAGATTATCAGATTACCTAGTTCAAGTTTTTAGCTTAAGTCATGAAATCAGATTTGTCATTGTCATGTCATACTCAGAGCCAGCACATTCAACTTATTTTAGTCTACAACTTTTAGCACACATTTCAATATCTATGGACGGGTATCATTTTTTCAACAAGCTCATGCCATCATGCTTATGCTTTCATTCTTTATCATGCTTCTACACATACAATCCTAAACATGCCGGTTCAACAAAAATTAAGCAGTTTCTTGGGGAATAAGAACATAGGCAAGAAAACCGCAAGAGAGGATTATTAGTAGGGTTACTCAGACTTCACCTTATCACTCACAATCCATTTACCCCACCCCCAACAAAAATAGGTGCAATTGTCCCCAATGCACACAAAAAGCAATAAAAATTAATGGATTTAGGTGAAGCAAACATGTGGTGCTTAGCGCCGAAGAATCATCAATAAGCGGGTAGGTCCGGTTTAGCTAGGGTTGGACCTACGAACCATGGTTACGTCCGTAGGGCAATCTATGGTATGTAGATGGGGACCGTAGATCACCTTCACACTTTATAAAACTTCAAACACTTACCTGGGATCTACGAATACCATTTACGGTTCGTAGAATGAACTACGGACCATCGATGGGGTCCATAGACCTCTGCACCAGACTATTTTCTGCAGATTTTGCCTTGCGCACCTGCACATGTAGCAACCATTAGGCCATTCTTTTTACATTTTCTGGACACATTTTAGACACGAACCCTATGCTATATCTATCCAACATTAACCAAGAAATTAAAGCACCTATCTAATTGAGTAAAAAGACGCAATTAACCAAAGAAACTACTAGACACAAAACAAAGCCTATAGTTGGCTAGATTGTACATCTTGGGTTGCCTCCCAAGCAGTGCTTGATTTAATGTTGCGGCATGATGGAGGCCCCTTGATTACTGAGACTTAATCAAGATGCCATACCTCTATCACTACATTTACACTCTTAGAATTTCCTATCTAGCTTTTTATCCTCCGTTGGTCGGCTTTGAACCTTGTCCAATACCTTTTCTCGAGCTCAATTACTCCATGTGGGGACACTTGGATCACTCTGAATGGTCCAGTCCACTGGAACTTAGATCTGCCCGAAAAATAACACAACCTTGATTTATACAACAACACTAGATAACCAGGAGCTAGTTTGCGCTTTTCTATCTTTTAAGCATGGTGCTTCTTCTCCATGTATAAGGCTACACCTAACTTCTCCTTACTAAACACTACAACACCTCTTTCGAAAGTGTGACTCACCACCAATACCGATTTAAGATCACTTTCCTACTTCATAGACTTACAGATGTTAAAGGTCACCTCTTCCTTATTTAGTCAGAACTTCATCTACCCTCTCTCCATATAGACTAAGGCATGCCCAGTAGCAAGGAATGGTCTCCCTAAGATGATGGGGACCTCAAAGTCAACTTCACAATAAAGTATAACAAAGTCTGCCGAAAAAATGAATGGCCCCACTTTCACAAGGACATCTTGAAGCACTCCAATAGGCTTCCTCATAGTTCTATTGGCCATAAGTAAACTCATCACAGTTGGTTTTGGAGCTCCTAAACCCAACTTCTTTTAAATTGACAATGGCATCAAGTTAATGCTGGCACCCAAAACACACAAAGCTTTTGCAAAGTGCATCTTATCGATGGTACATGGAATAGTGAAAGCTCCAGGATCCTCTTTCTTTTGTACCAGTGACCTCGTAGAAATGGCACTACAATGCTGCAACCTCTCATAATTCTCAAAACTGACAGCCCTCTTTTTTGTCACCAAGTCCTTCATGAACTTTGCATACCCAGGCATTTGCTCCAAAGCTTCTATCAAAGGGACATTGATGGAAAGTTGTTTCACCATAGTTATGAACCTGCGGTACTTTCCTTCTTCAGCCTTATGCACTAACCTTTATGGGAAAGGATGTGGAGGTCTAGGCACGGGGACGACCTTTTGGGTTTTCTCTACTTCTTTCTCTATAGGATTCTTGGACTCTCTAGTCACCTCAATCTCATCATCACCTTTTTCTACCACTTTAATAGTTTGCTTTCTTGTGCGAGTCCTGATTGCCATACAATGCCTATCATTCTTCTGATTTTGGATGGTGTTGTTGGGAAATGTGCCTGCCTGGGGTGTATTCATGATAGTAGACAACTGAATAAACTGTTGCTCAAGCTGCTTTATCGACACTGCATGGGCATAAACTTTTTGGCAAATTCCAAACAACTCAGTGAGCATCTCCTTCACATTCTCATTAGTCGCATCAAACCTCCTCATCATTTTCTGCATCATATCCTCAATACATGACATATTACCTCCAGCTTCCCTAGGAGTAAAATCCTAAATTTGAGGAGGAACATAAGGTCCAGCCCAATCGTTTCTGTTGCCATAATTATTTCGATTGTAATTGTTGTCGCGATTGTAGTTCCCATCCCAGACATATTGACCCTTGCAATTGTAATTGCCATAGTTTCAATCTTTGTTTCCTTGACCTTGGCTCTAATTATCTGTGTTAGAACCTTGGGTGTTTGGTTCGAAACCCCCCATCTGCTCATTCACCACATAAACATCCTCTTCAAAATAATAGTCCTCTACTGGTGGTGGAGTAATAGTGAAATAGTTCACATCATTTACCATCTCCGCTCCTCCATTCACATTCTTTAACACCAACCCTAGTTCAGTTCTCATCTGTGCCATGTCCTTGCGAAATTAGTTGTTGTGTCGTATTGATAAAATTTTGTTAATTTAGATTTTTAAAATATTTAAATTTTAGTAATGTAAGTTAAAAACATACATAAATAGCGAGAGAGGTGTTACTAATAATTTAGCTAATGTACAAGAGTATATTTTGACTTCCGTAATTTTGCAATATCTCAACAATCAAACACATTTTATGGGAATGACATCCAATGCTAATGTGGACAGACTTAAACAAAAAAATACAAGTTATTACAAAGGGCATTAGATCTATCAAGAACCATTTAAATAGAATAAACAAAAATAAAGAAAAGATTTTATGCACAAATTCTTTAACACCATGAAGCAAATATTTTATGATAAAATAATGCGAAAGTATAGATTGAAGTACATCATCAAAATAAGCCCATAATTGTTATTGTGTTGATTTGACTAAGTATCTCTAATTTTCAAATTTATCTTTCATCTCCATATTGTCTTCTCTTTAATTTATAGATTTATGTTTTTCTCAAAAAAGTTTGGCAAGATCTAAACAACATAGCTGAATTATGCATAGTTGTTTTGATTTGAGGAGTTCAAATTTGTTGGACAATGTTGTTTAAAGCTAAAAAAAGGTAGTTATCCATTGATTTGACACCAATAATGTGAACACAAAGTAGGAACTTTATATATGAGTTATAAAATCAGATTTGCATTCATGGAAGAAAATGACGTTAGTTTTTATAGTATATATGAGTGTCTCAATACCTCTTAAAATTTTGTATCATATTGGTATGCAAGGTGCATAATATTGTGTATCGTGGTTTTAAACATTATTATAGAAGGAAACTTAAATTTTTGTATGGTGGTATATACCGGATGCATAATCATATATCATATATATATATATATATATATATATATATATATAAAAGAGAACCCTAGGCCCTCCTACATGGCGCCACGACAATCCAGGATTCTCTTTTAATTTATTTTATTTCCAAAACTAGTCTTTCCCTTTCATGAAAAGTTGTGATTTTTATGAAAAGTTCTTACTTTTATGAAGAGTTGTCACTTTTATGAAAAGTTCCATATTTTTTTTATTTTTATGTTGTTGTTATCTAATTTTGCTAAATTTTATCAGTGGGTATTATGAGTACTTTAAGGATTGAAAGTTGATTGAAGTGTTAGTCAATTTTTGAGGTATGTTATTTCAAAACATAGGATCTTTTCTGGTTAGAATGATTTGTTATCATGATTGAATATCTCATAGTTTACTCACTTTAATGTATGTTTTTCTCACTATTTTGCTGTTTTTTTTTTAAAATTGTATTGATTATTTATTGTTTGGTATGCATATGATCTCACTTAGATAGTGTTTTTCATCCTTTTAATGTTTTTCTTTTTTCCTTCTCATTCGGCTCTTATAAATACTTTTTGTGTGAGTTATTACTATTTTCGGCAAGCTTAATTGGAAGAATATGAAACATAACCTACTCTAAATAAAAGTAATATCTTAAACTACAAAAGATATGTCTAGTAACATAGATTTGTTGTTCTTCATGTCCCAAGTCATTGCTGAGTGTTTGAGTAATTTAGGTTAGACTCATTTTTAATATTTTATGTTCAAGAATATTTCTTTAAAATGAGTCTAGAATCCAATATTTTGATCTGCTTGTGCTTTCATAATGCAACAATTATACATAAATATTTCTGAAAAAGTCGTAAAGTTGCATTGATGAAGCATCTAGAAAGGTCTTCAGAGCAGCAGTTTAATGAAAAATAAATTTCTAAAAGGGTCAAAAATATTGTTTTGCTGTTGTTTCAAATTTATTTTTCTCTTTCTATAAATTTTTCTAGATTAACAAAGTAACAATAATGAAAAGTGGTGAATGCTTGATCTCAGACAAGTAGATTGTCTCTAAAAAAATATTTATGTTGTGGTGTACATTTTTTAACGGTCTTAACTTATTTATAACTAATATTGATTATTGAAAACTTTCAAATATTTTTCTTTACAACGATTTATTCTAACCATAAAATTATCATATTCTATATTTTTCATGTACAAAATAATAGAAATGATGTTTAATCGCTACATAAAAACATCACTCAGTATTAACAAGACAATTGTATCATCACACTTATATTATGATAAAAATGGTTAGATATCAAGATATTTTTAATCATTAATTATATATTTATAATTCTTGAGATATGTGATAATGCCAAATCATTTAAGTTCTTTTGAAATGTTCTAAAAACCTACTAAAATTTACTTCTTTTTTTTTTCTTATAACAGTTGATTATTGGAAAGGTTATTCAAAAGAACAGAAAGATTATTTATCCCCGCGTGAAGCGCGAGTAAATTACCTAATATATATAAAAGAGAACACTAGACCCGCTTATGTGGTGCCACCACAAACAAGGATTCCCTTTTAATTTATTTTATTTCCATAACTAGTATTCCCCTTTCATAAAAAGTTGTGACTTTTATTAAAAGTTGCAATTTTTATGAAGAGTTGCGACTTTTATGAAAATTTGCAACTTTTATGAAAAGTTGTGACTTCTATGAAAGGTTGTGACCTTTCAGAAGAGTTGTAACTTTTCCAAAGAGTTGTGACATTTCTGATAAGACACAATAATCATTTTCTCATACTACCCTTTGTTGTCAATAAATAGAGGAATTTCCTCTCATTTTAAAACAACAAAACTTTTGAATTTCTTCTTCTTCTGAACAATTAAATATTTGTGTACTTTGCTCCTGTTGAATGACTCATTGTCACCATTGTTTTTAGATCAATACACTGGTGAATAGAATTGTCAGATACAATAAAAAATGCCTTTACAAATTTGTGATTTCTTCATCAACGTCATTCCTTCACATACAAGGATGAGATTTTATGTTCTTTAGAAAATCCTTCGAGAGTCTATAACTTTGCATACCCATATTTTTTGGGTTTTATGTTGTTGTAATCTATTTTTACTAAATTTTATCAGTGGATATTATGAGTACTTTAAGGATTGAAAGTTCATTGAAGTGTAAGTCAATTTTTTGAGGTATGTTATTTCAAAACATGAGAACTTTTCTGGTTAGAATGATATGTTATGATTATTGGATATCTTATATTTTACTCCCTTTAATGTAAGTTTTTCAAATTTTTTTATGTATGTTATTTGAAAACATGAGAACTCTTCTAGTTAGAATGATTTGTTATCCTCATTGGGTATCTCATAGTTTACTCCCTTTAATGTAAGTCTTTTCTCGCTGTTTTGTTGTCTCCTAAAAATTGTATTGATTATTTTTCGTTTAGTATGTATATGATCTCACTTTGATAAAGCTTTCTCCCTTTTAATGTTTTTCTTTTTTCCTTCTCATTCGGCTCTTCTAAATATTTTTGATGTGAGTTATGACTATTTTCGGCAAGCTTAATTTGAAGGATATGAAACAAAATTTGCTCTAAATAAAAGTAATAGCTTAAGCTACAAAAGATATGTCTATTAATATTTTAATGTTCGAGAATATTTCTTTAGCATGAGTCTACAATCCAACATTTTGATCTACTTGTACTTTCATAATGCAACAATTATACATACATATTTCTGAAAAGTCATAAAGTTTCATTGATGAAGCATCTAGAAGGGCCTTCTAAGCACCAGTTTAATGACGAATCAATTTCCGTAAGGGTCAACAATATTATTTTGTTGTTGTTTCAAATTTATTTTCTCCTTCTATAAATTTTTTAGAGTATCAAATTAAGTAACAATAATGGAAAGTGCTGAATGTTTGACCTCAGACAAGTAAATTGTCTCTAAAATTTTTTATTTTTGTTGTTGTGGTGTACATTTTTAACGGTCTTAACTTATTTATAACTAATATTGATTATCGAAAACTTTCACATAATTTTTTTTAACAAGAAGTTATTCTAACAATAAAATTATCAGATTCTATATTTTTTATGTACAAAAAATAAAAAAATTGATGTTTAATCGCTACATAAAAACATCAGTCAATTTTAACAAAATAATTATATCATCAAGCATATATTATAATAAATTATGTAAAAGATAAAAATGATTAGATATGAATATATTTTTAATCATTCATTATATATTTACAATTCTTGAGATGTGTGATAATGTCAAATCATTTAATTTTTGTTGAAATGTATCTAAAATCAACTAATTTTTTTCTTATAACAGTCGATTATTGGAAAAGTTGTTCAAAAGCTTAGAAAAATTACTTATGCCCGCGCAAAGCACAGGTAAATTACCTAGTATTATATACCATATTTTAAACTTTTTAAACTAGTGTTATAAGAAGATAGTAGGCTATGCAACTGAAAAAAATAAAAGCTTAGTCACCTAGTGAAGGTGTGAAAAAATGAAGGATTTTGATTTTTCTGAAGAGTTACGACTTTTTTGAAATGTTGTGACTTTTTTAAAGGGGTGTGACTTTTTGTAGAGGTTGTGATTTTTCAGAATGGGTGTGAATTTTGGGAAAGGTTGTGACTTTTTGAGGGTTTTAACTTTTCTGAAAAGTTATGTGTAACACCTCGGATTTTGAAAAGAAGGAAAACTTAAGTCTAGTGCTTGCCTAGACGGAGCCACTGATGGTTTGTTCGTGGGACCATGGACGATAGGTTCCACTGTCATTGGCAAGTCCAAGTACTTTTTGATGGTTCACCAGCACGGTCCATTGTACAATCTGCGGGCCATAGGTAGGTCTTGTAGGTGAGTCACAAACTTCATGGAATATTGAGGGCCCAAATGGGACTTATGGTGGCCATGTACGAACTGTAGGTTAATTGACAGACCGTACATGGGTCTCATCATTTGAAGGACCCAAAAAAAGTTTCTAAACCCATCGACGGTCGACCAAGACGGTCCATTTATGGACCCTGGACCGTAGGTCCCCACAGTCGATAGAGGTCGGCGGTTATTTTAAGGGGCTTCTTGATGTTTTCCTTAATTGTTTTAACCCAATACTCTGTCGTTTTACCCTTTGCCCTAAATCTTATATAATGATTTTTTAGCCCCCAAACCAACCAATTCAATTCATTCTCCCAAATTTCCCCAAAGTTTAACAATTCATCTTCTCCAATATTTCTCTCTCTAAGGAAGAAGAAGGAAGCTAGAGTTTCAAGATCAATACTCATAATCCCTCACTGTTTAAAGCTTTTGGTATCAAGGTATGATAGTTTTCACCAATGGCGCACTTTCCTCCATAGGGTTCCTAAATTCTCCAATTTTACAAGTTAAAAATCTCAAACTGAAGTTAGGGTTTTCTTCCATTTCATGGGTTACTTTCAAAGTTTATATAATTCATTGTTTTAAGAACAATTATGCATTAATTTACATAATTCCAATTTTTAAGATGAATTCACATGAAGCCATATTTAAACCATGTTTTCTAGGTTATGATGATTGAAAGTGGGTTTTGAACAATGAAAGATGAATTTATGAAGATATGTATGTTCTTATGAGATTGATGAAAAGGATCTAAGTTTCCTTGAGGGTAAATCATAAATGTTGTTGTTGTTGATTGTTGTGAAATGATTTCTCACATAATACTTATTACATGAATGTGAATGGTTTTCTCACATAATACTCAATACATGAATGTGAATGGTTTTCTCACATAAATGATTCTTAGTGTTGAAGGGTTTTCATAACTAAATTATGAATCATGTTTTAAGAGTTATTCTAATGGCAAGACAGAAGGTAGTTGATTTCACGTATCAGGACAATTCATCCAATACTAAGTGCCAATGATTGTGAGTAGTAATATAACCCAACTAGTGAGTTGGGGTCGAGTCCCAAGGGAGTGGTTCGTACACAAGAATCAATAGAAAAGCATAAATATGCTCAAGTCAATCATAGATAAAAACATTTACGAATAAAAGCATGGTTTAAATTATAGGTGACACAAGTGTCAAATATCAAGGGGGTTTGTTTGTGTTATCAACTCAAACAGTAAATAGTACGGAAATATGAATATGAAGACATGATTCTTGGGATGTGATTGGACTATGGGCTAAGGTAAACAACCATGTAATTTGAATTAATAGTAAACAGCTGCAATTCGGTGAATAAGCTAGACTTTAGTGGGGGTAAACTCTCTCTCGAACAATTTACCCCCAATAAAATTAGTTTCTCTCAAACACAAATAAGCAGCAATGAAGCACATCCTTTGCTTTAGTCCATTCACTCTCTTGATCTGAATGTGTGGAAAAGGGTTTAGACTTCACTCTCTCGAGCTGATCCAATGACAACATAATGCCCACAGACCATCGATTCAGTAATTTTGGTTTTAAAACCTCTCTCTTGAGCAAGCCAAAAACACGAAGTTAAGATTGTATTTGCAACTACAACCCATTAAATTCAACCACAATTACTAAGTGAAATCACTTTTAAACAACAAATAAACTATCAATTAACAATACCCAGCATTTAAATCAACCCATAATCACCTAATCACACCCCAAGAATTGGGGGTTTAGCTAGACATAGTAAAAAGGTAAAAATATTTACCAAGTTGTGTTTCCATCAACTGGGTAGGATTGATATAGTATTTACAAAGGTATAAGATGAAGAATCTTCAACACCCATTTCAACATTCTTCGAAAATGGAAATCTTCCAATCTTCAAAGCTAAGGAAATATTGTATCTCTATTCACTTCTAAGTTCTAAACTTTAAAAAAAATTGAATAATACTCAAAACTAACTACTGGATGTTAAATTAGATGCTAAGCTAAAAATTTAAACAAGTATTTATAGTTGTCAAAAAATGTGTTGCAAAGGATCATTTGGCGTAGTTAGTCGGGATCACCGATCCAATCGGTGATCCGCCCTTTGTTCATTATCATCGTCGTTTTTCTTTTGCCTTCAGCATCATCAAGTTTTGTAACTTTAGGCGATATGACACTGCATCGTGGAACCGTTCGGCGACTCACTGACGACTCCATTTTCTCGCTGACTAGATTTTCTCCTTCAGGGCTTGCCACTCTGAAACATTAGGCGAGACCCTGGCCATTGGATGACTCGCCTAATGGGTTAGGTGATCCTCAAGCCTTATTTCCTTTGTACTTTCAGCTGCCTTGTTCCTTTTTGCTCAATAGTGTCCATGCTTTGTTCCTCAATCCATATACCTTAAATTCAAGGATTTACATTAGTTATTAACACAAAATATGCATTTCAGGACACTAAATCTATTAAAATGAAGCCCTAAATGAATCCAAATTGTGGACTCATCAGCAGTTACCCATGTCCCCATAATAAAAGACAAAAGGCAATTACCCATTTCTCATAAAGATAAGATGAATATGATTGATGACTATTCCATAGGAATTATGCTTAGTACTGAGTAGACAAGTGATGATTACCCGTGTCCCATAAACTATGTGCCATCATAGGTTGTCTTAGATAGACATTAGTTAGTGTATCCACTAAAGCTAGATGTTCATGGGTCTTACCTTGGCAAGTGGGGCCACTTCTTTTCGGTGTGGGGTAGACACTAGATTCCATGTTATATCTCATATGGTCTCTATGTCGGTTAAGGCTAATTTCAAACAACAAGTATAATAATGAACTAAGGTTAGTTCAGAAGTATTTCACAAGTGTTCAACATTTGGTCCTCGAAACATGAGGACTCACCTCTACTAAGTATAGCCAAAGTGACTTCTAGCTATGGGGATGAGAAATTGGAACGTCTGACCTTAGATTTGAGATACAATGTAGGCAAGAGTGTTTGTTAGTACAAAGATGCATCAAGTATGATAGCAATGCATAGAGATATAAAATAATGCTAAAAAGGATCTTTCATCTCATGCAAAGAACAAGTTAAAATCATAAGAAAAAGGTTAGAAAACATCATAATAATCATGCTCAAATGCAAGTAAAACCCATCTTTGAACACTTGTGAAATACTTCTTGAAGTAACCTTATTAGTTCATCATTATACTTGTCGTGGGAAATTAGTCTTAACCCACATAGAGACCATGTGAGCTATAACAAGGAATCCGGTGTTTACCCCACACCGAAAAGATGTGTTCTCAGATGCCAAGTAAGAACCATGAACTTCTAGCTTATGTGGATCCACTGGATAATTTCTATTTAAGACAGCCTATGATGGCACACAGTTTATGGTACATATGTAATCGGTACACGTCCACTCGGTACTAAGAATAATTACCACGGAATAGTCATCAATCTTATTCATCTTATCTTTAAGGGACATGGGTAATCACCTCTTGTCTTTTCATTAGAGGACATGGGCAATTGCCGCTTGCCTCATCATTAGAATAGCTCCTTAACTTTGAATTATTTTAGGTGTGAAGACCTTTTTACCATAGAATCCTTTAAGTGAGAAAACCTTTCACATTCATGTATTGAGTAATTATGTGAGAAATCCTTTCACAACGATCAACAACAACAACATTTATGCTTTACTCTTAAAGAGACTTATATCATACTTCATCAATTTTATAAGAAAATGCATATTTCAATAATTCTCCTTTCATAACTAAAAACCCACTTTAAATTATCATAATCCAGAAAACAAGGATTAAGCATGGGTTAATGGGGATTCATCTAAAAATCATGGAATTTTTTCAATTCATGCATAATAGTTCATAAAAAAACAAATCATATAAATACTGAAAGGAACCCCTGCAATGGAAGAAAACCTTGACTTCAATTGGATATTTCTAACTTCAAAATTGTGAAATTTTAGGAACTTTATAAATGAAAGAGCTCCATAGATGGATGCTACATGTGCATGCCGAAAGAACCCCATATCCACATAGAAGACTACGAAAAAGGGTCAAAATTATCCTTAAACTATTCGAAATAGCTTAAATATACCCTTAAACTATATTTAGGCTCAAAAATGCCCTTCCATCTAACTATTAGACCACACTAGCCGTTTTTTTGAATGGAAGCATCTATGTGTGTGCTGAAATGCGACTTGGACTCCACATGTGCACGCCAAATACACCCCACCTCTGCATAGATGACTTAAAGCATTAATTTCACTCTTTTCCCCTTATTTCACCCTTAAAAGTATAGATTGAACCAAAAAAGGAAAAAACATTTGCAGAATCTTATATACGTAATTAGATGAAGTAGAGAAATTACACTTTGATGACCATTTAAAATAAAATAAAAGAAACGGCCTAAGGTATAATATAAACGCACACATTTTAATTAATCAATTAACACTAATTTACTATTTTAATAAATTAATTTTGTTTAAACAAATCTTAGTGAAACTTTCTTGTTGATTCAACTCACGGTCATGGCGCAAAATAGCAGCAGCTGTAAGAGACCTAATATACTTATCACCGGAACTTTAGGCATAGGGAAGATGACTGTGGTGGCTTTCCTACTAGTGGTGACGGAGCTTCGCCACATCAACATCGACAATTTTGCTAATGAGGAAAACTTGATGAATGAATAGGATGACACCTTCGATTGCTACTACATCAACAAAGACCTAGTATGT
Source organism: Solanum pinnatisectum (assembly GCA_035578085.1). Taxonomy (NCBI): domain Eukaryota; kingdom Viridiplantae; phylum Streptophyta; class Magnoliopsida; order Solanales; family Solanaceae; genus Solanum; species Solanum pinnatisectum. Next base: position 758,977 of record JAWPEI010000038.1, read on the forward strand.
CTTTATAGATTTCTTAATTTAATTGTTTTACCAATTACCCTATTTTTGTTCAATTTTTGAGCTTTTGTGGTCCCTAATCCATAAGATGCTCTAAATGATTGTTAAGGAAGTTTTAGATTTTATGGAAAGTTAAAGAAGCATTCAATATAATAGATGATTTAAGGATTAGATAGTAGAATTAATTTGAATTTTGCTTATGTTTTGATCTCCAAAGTACAACATATTAGTATCAGAATAAAATGGAACTGAACCGAGTCACAGTATATTGTATATTCATATAGATATACCCAAATAAGGAAATGATGAAATGAGGGGGGAAAGAGTGAAATTAGGGCTTTAAGTCGTCTATGTGGAGGTGGGTGTGTTTGACATGCACGTGTGGAGTCCATGTGGCATTTTAGCACACACATTGATGCTTTTGTTAAACAGAAGGGCAAGTGTGGTTCAATAGTTAGAATAGAAGAGCATCTCTGAGCCGAAATATAGTTAAGGGTATATTTATGCTATTTTGAATAGTGTAAGAGTAGTTTTGACCCTTTTTCGTAGTCGGCAATCACTACAAAAGACCGTTGAATTGCTAACAACACAAATTGAAAATAGAAGCCTCAAAACACGAACCAACCATCCTACTAGACCCAAAATGACCTTCCAAAGCTAACCGCGCTGATGTAATTTTAATCTTAGCACATTTTCCAAAAAATTGGCCAAAATTTTAAAGTTAAAATGCCTAACAGCACAAACTAAAAATGGAAGCCTCAAAACCTAAACCAACCATCCTATTGGATAAAAAATTACATTCCGAAGCTAACAACACCGACGAAATTTTCATCTAACCACGTTTACAAAGAATGTCAAGAAAAATCAAACTTTTGGCTAAAAGTTAAAAGTTAAAATGCCTAATGGCACTAACTGAAAATGAAAACCTTGAAACTCGAACTAACCATTCTATTAGATAAAAAATGATGTTCCATAAAGCTAATCACACTATGGAATTCTAATCCAAGCATGTTTACCAAAAATATTGACCAAATTCAAATTTTGGCTAAACCTTAAAAGATATTGAGAAAAGTCATTTTTGGTCATCGTGGTTAGCTTCGAAAAGTCATTTTTGGTCAAAATGACGGCCTTACTTTTTCCATTGGGAGATCAATTGCTTTCTCATTATCACTGACACCTTTAAATACTCCATTTTCTCAGATTCATAATCAGATAAGGCATAGTCATTTTTTTGTTCATCTCAATGAGTGTCCATATTCTTAACCACATTTTCATCTTCTTCATCATTAGTGCACTGAAAAAAATTTCACCTTCAGCTTCTTCAAGATTTTTATCTAATATTTACTTTTGTTTCAACACTAGATGATGATTTACCAAACAATTTAACTTCTCAATTGGTAAATTTACCAACTATTCAAATATCAGTTAGTAATTTAAAAATTTACCGATAAATTTTATCACAGTTGGTAATAGTTACTATCCAACTAAACATTCATGTGTAATATTACCAACTAAAAATTGATATCTTGGTAAATATTACCAATGTATTAATGATTGGTTGGTGTATTACCAACTATTTTAATTATGTTAGTAATTTACAAAATAAAATCTTTATTCGTCGGAAAAATTTCCAACTTATTAGATATTTGTTGGCATGTTTAGCAACAAATTACATTTCGTTACTAATTTACCAACACATTTATATTGGTTGGTAATTTAGCAACAAAATTTGCCATTGGTAAATGGTTTGTTAGTAATTCATTGGTAATTTGTTAATAAATTATATAAATAATTTTTTTTGTCATATTTACCAACCGATATATACTTCGTTGGTAATATTACTAACAAAAGAAGTGTCTTAGTAATATTTTAGTTGGTAATCCATTAATAAAAAGTTGCTAAATTTGGCACCATTTTTCTTGCCGTATTTACCAACTGAAATATTTTGTTGGTAATATTTTGGTTGGTAATCTATTAGAATTTCGTTGATAAGTTTTCAAAAATAATTCGGTTAGAAATATGCTGGTAATTTGTTAGTAAAATACTAACCAACTGAAGTTGTTAGGAAAATCTGTTGGCAATTTGAGGTTTTTTTTGTAGTGAATGTGGAGGTGGGGTCTATTTTTCGTGCACATGTGGCATCCATGTGGTGCCCATGTGGCATTTAACTTACACATGGATACTTTCGTTAACTAGAAGGGTAGGTGTGATCCAATAGTTTGACGGGAAGGGTATTTTTGAGCTGAAATATAGTTTAAGGGTATAAGGGTATATATAAACTATTTTGGATAGTTTAACGGTATTTTGACCATTTTACATCAAAAAAAGAAAAGAAAAAGGAAAATATTATTCAAGCCCAAAAATGGTCCATTTTTTGACGGTTTTTCACCTACTTTTTCTTATTTCGATGATTTTTATGGAAAATCGACCTCCGCATAACTGAAAATATTCATTCTTGCTCAATGCCTCCATTGTTAGTCCTTTTTAAAAAAATAATTCGTAAAAATTACTTTCCTACAATTTTTACTAGCTTGAAAAGCTTGCAAATTCCACTCAGTACCTCATTAGTACATACAATCCATAGTTTAGAAGTCCTACTAATATATTACTTCATTTCAGAGCTAGTACATTATCTATTACATTCAATTTCATTTATTGACATTTTTCTTTGGATGTTTTCTTACCCGTCCTCGCATAGTTATAGACTGACACCATAATCTAGGATCGATAATTGTAATATGTAGTAAAATTAGTTGCAGTAACTATTATTAATGGTGATTATATGGTTGTATGTGGTAGGAGACTCCTAAAAGTTGGATTTGGAAATCATGTGACAATGACAATCACATTTAAATCGCAATGGTTCATACATGACATGGTTCGAATCATAATTAAGGTGCAAGAACTTAACTTGCGAGCCAATCAAAGTTGTGATTACCTATCTAATGAATGAGATAAAAAATACATCTCACATTCATAAAAAATGACAATCAACTATCCATGTATATATTAGATGTCACTGCCAATAAAATTATGCCAATATTGATAATAAATATCATTGTGAGGTCTATGATACCCCTGTCACCAAATCCTAAAATTGATTACAAAGATTTGGTTTAAGATGAAAGCTTGGGTGATCATTAATATGGATGATCATCTTGTAACACCCCACTATTTGAAACAGCTAGAATTAGGAAGAACCATTTTTGGAAAGAATAAAAAATCTAAAATTTCACAAGTACGTAAAGTATGAGTTTTGGGTCAACTTCAAATGACCATAAGTTGTAGTACATGATACGTTACATGGCTAAAAGATATCAAATGAAAGGTCTTTGAATTATCTTTCCAACGCCTTTGATATTGCAAATTTTTGAGTTCATATGAGGGAGATATGCCCATTTGAAGTCAGGTTGCTGGATAAGGAAATTCAACCAGATTTTAGAGGGGTATTGTGGTATTTTCTTTACACAATTAATGTATTCCATTTTTAGGAAGTTATTTGGGGTCTAAACTAAGTTAGTTCAGTTTACGCAATTAAAAATTACGCTAGGGTTTTGAGAGAAGAGAAAAGAGGAGAAATGTTAAGGCGTTCTTGGAGATTTCTTGCAAAATCAAAGTCCTTTCACCAAGGGTTGATCCCTAAAGAGGTATGTGAGACTTTCATAGCATTGGATTCGTTCACCCATACGCCAATCATGTTTATTTCAGCGAAATTCATTCTAGAAAGTTGAAAGTTGATGATTTTGAAGTGTTTCCTTCCATATTGTATTTCGTTTATGAGTTAAGTTGGGATTGTTGAGTTCTTGAGGAAATTGTATCGATTTTAGAGTAGTTTATGAATAGATTAGTGTGTACGTGTAGTGGGTATCTGAATATAAGGAGAAATTGAGAAAAAGTATTGAACTTAGGCAAATTGGGGTTAGAAAATGAAGAACGAAAAAGTCAGGCAAATGAGGCAACCCATTCCGCGTCACAAACTTGCCTCCCCTTTTCACAGAATTTTTCTTCGCATCGCTAACCCTTCTGCCTCAAAATTTATTTCACGACCAAATAATAATATGCATCTCCGCATCATAGACTTGCTTCTAGACAGTGATTTCTTGATTGTTTCTCATGTTTAACTATCTAAAAACACTCCTAAACATCATTAGATCTTTCCTATCACAAATCACAACCTTGAATTCGTAAATCAAATTCAAGGTAGAGATGAGAGTCAAGTGTTGAGAGTTCTTCGAGTCATTTTAAGAAGTCTTTTACAAATCTTTTAAACTTGTTTCAAGACTTGAACATTGAGATATAGGAAAAGTAGAGCCGAGTGCATTTCTTTAAAATGTTATATGGGGACTATGTATTCCCAAAGAGTAAATGTTTTCACATTTAAGATGAGAGGAAACACTGATTTCCAAATGAGTTTTCATAAGTAGTTTTAAGTTCCATCTCTTTTAAGAGATAATTTTTTGAGTAATAATCTCAACCACGGAGAAAGAGTTATGCTTTTAAACATAAGTGACTATTTTGGGAGTAGTATTAAACACATATATCGGGACGACTTTATAATAACTCAAGTCTCTATAAAATATGTAGCCAACGTGGTTAGAAAGGCTCATACTATTTAGATGATTCCTTAATGTTTTTTAGCATAGACTAGTGGATCCACTAAGTGGAAGCGTTCTATATCCCGACAAGTCATAGGACAGTTATGGTAGTGTGGGAGAGGCGATGTATCATCACATAGCTTATAGTGATGGTTGTAGGTTAGAGAAACTCCCACAGAATTATATTAATTTATTATATATATTAATTGAGTTGTTATCGTATTTCTCTAATACATTGAGATGCTATTTACCTTTTAAATGCTTTATATAAACTGCATCTTTAGTGTTGTTTATTTCTGCATTAGGTTGAGTATCTATGAGTTGAATAAAAGCTAAGGTAAGTGTTTCTTTCATAATTCATTTCAAGCTTTGTCATGTTTAGTTTTCCCCTCGCATGCACGTACATACAATGTACTGATTCCATTTGGCCTGAATTATTTTATGATGCAGATACAGGTAATTGGGATTAACATCTAAAACCTCATTGATCTAGCTGAGCATCTCAGAGTCCGTTGGTGAGCCTCCTTGCTTTCTGGAGGATTCCCTTTTATTGCTTTATTAGTCGATTGTTAGGATGATCGGGGTTCTTGTACTGACATCCCTCATAGTTATTAGAGTCTTCATAGATAATTAGATGTTATTAGTTCATTAGTATTACTCATTTTAGTTATCTTGATCATAAAATTTGAGCTGTCTTTATTGCAAGTCGAACATTTTTCTTTATGCATTCTAAGTTTGAGTTATGAATCTATCTCTTGAGTTGTTTTAAAACTTGAGTAAAGTCATCTGCTGAGTAGTAAGCTAGGCCAATGGTTCGGTTGGGGCCAACAGTGGTTCTCGAGTGTCAGTCCCACACATGGTATAGGCTCGGGGCATGACAAATTTGGTATCAGAACACAGAGTTCAAAAGTCCTAGAGAGTCTATGAATTCGTGTATGTAGAGTCCTAGTTATTGGTGTGAAGCGCACCACATCTATAATTAGGAGGCTGCAACATTTAGGAACTATCTCACTTCTTTCATATTCAATTCGTGCGATAGAGTTAATCTCTATAAAGTTTCTTTCTAACTCATGCTTGAGCATATCTTTCATATCATGCCTCCACGAAAAGTTGTCTGAGGTCATCCTGCTAGGAGGAACATTGAGGAACAAGGGATACCTAATGCACCAGAAGTGTAACCCTTAATGTTGAATTTCGGGAAGCTATCTAAATGTTAAGTCAAGATGTGACCAACAAAGTTAGGAAACAAAGAGGGGCTCAACACTAGGTGGCTGATACTTCAAAGATCTATGAGTTCTTAAGGATGAATCCTCCAAGATTCACTAGTTCAATTGTCACTGAGGATCCGTAAAATTTCATAGAGGAACTGCAGAAAGTGTTTGAGGTTATGCACGTTGCCCATGTAGAGCAAGTGGAACTAGTTTCTTATCAACTGAGAAGTGTTGATGACTTGGTTTGACAAGTGGAAGAAGGGTAGCACAGAGGGTGCACCAATTTTGAGTTAGGCTATGTTTGAGGAGGCCTTCTTGGAGTGTTTATTTCCCCGTTAATTGTGAGAAGCCAAGGTACGAAAATTCCTTACCCTTAAGCAGGAACCTATGAATGTTCATGAGTACAGTTTGAAGTTCACCCAACTTTCCCGATATGCTCCAGGGATGGTTGCTGATATGAGAAGCAGGATGAGTGTTTGTTGCTGGGTTGTCTCGTCTGTAAAGTAAAGCGGGCAAGACAGCTATGCTAATAGGGGACATCGACATAGCAAGACTTATAGCTTATGTGTAATAGGTTGAGGAAGAGAAGCTGAGGGGTAGAGAAGAATTTAGAAATAAGAAAGTTAAGATAGGAAATGAGTCCAGGCAACAAAGGAGTAATGTGAACCAATCTTCTTTTCAACAAAATTAAAAGGGACCTGCTCTATCATCTGCTAGTGCACCTGCACCAAGGAACAAAGGTGAGTACAATAGTCAGAATTTACACAATTTCAGAGCTATACCTGCTCTGGTTCAGGGTAGTGTGGCACAAGGAGGTAATTGGGCTCCAACATGTGCTAACTGTGGTAGGAACCACATAGGTGCTTTTCGTGAAGTCTCTACTGGTTGTTTCAACTGTGGTCAAGAGGGTCACTTTATGAAAGAGTGCCCTAGAACAAGCAAGGTAATGGGAATAGGGGCAATAGAACCGAATCTTCTTCAGCTACTCCACTATACATAGCGGCACCTAGAGGAGCTACTTCAGGGACTAACGGAGGAGCAAACTGCATATATGCTATCACTAGTCACCAAGAGCAAGAGAATTCGCCAGAGTTTGTCACTGGTCTGATCAAAGTCTTTTCTTTAGATGTTTAGGCTTTTCTAGATCCGGGAGCAAGTCTATCTTTTGCGACTCCTTATAGTGCCATGAATTTTGATATTCATCTTGAGCAACTTCTTGAGTCCTTCTATATTTCTACACCTTTTGGTAAGTCTTTTCTAGCTGAGAGAGTCTATCATGATTGTACCATTTCTATCTATCATAAGAGCACTATGGCTGACTTAGTTGAGTTAGATATAATAGATTTTGATGTCGTTCTAGGTATAAACTGTCTTCATGCCTGTTATGCCTCAATTGATTGTAAAACTCGAGTTGTTAAGTTTCAGTTTCCTAATGAGACAATTATTGAGTGGAGGAGTAGTTTATAAGTGTCTAAGGGTCATTTTATTTCGTACCTTAAGACGAGAAAGTTAGTTTTCAAGGGTTGTGTCTATCACTTAGTCCGAGTTAAAGACTCAAGTGTTGAGACACCTCCTATTGAGTCTGTTCCAGTTGTGAGTGAGTTTCCAAAGGTCTTTCTAGATGATCTACCTGGTGTCCCTCTTGGGAGAGAAATAGACTTCATTATAGATATTCTTCCTAATACTCATCAATTATCTATTCCGCCATATAGAATGACTCCAGTTGTGTTGAAAGCATTAAAAGAGATGTTGAAAGATCTCCTTGAGAAAGGTTTTATTGGACCAAGTGGCTCACCTTGGGGCGCTCCAATCTTATTTGTGAGAAACAAAAATGCTTCCCTTAGAATATGTGGGAATTGCCATCAGTTGAACAAGGTTACATATCAAGAATAGGTATCCTCTTTTGAGAATTGATGATCTCTTCGATCAACATCAGGGTGCCACTTGTTTTTCAAACATAGACCTTAGATCTAGCTATCTCAGTTGAGATTAAGAGAAAGTGATATCCCCAAGACAGCTTTCACGACCCGTTTTGGCATTATGAGTTCCTAGTTATGTCCTTTGGTTTGACCAATGCTCCTACAACATTCATGGACCTTATGAAGAGAGTATTCAAGCATTATTTAGACTTGTTTTTTTTTATCATATTCATTAATGTCATCCTTATCAATTCGACGAGTAAGGAAGATCATGTTAGTCATCTCATAATAGTTCTCCAAACTCTCAGAGATAAGGAATATATGCTATGTTTTCTAAGTGTGAGTTTTGGATTGAATGTGGCATTCTTATTCCATATTCTTTTCGGTGATGGGATTCGAGTTGACACTCAAATGATAGAAACAGTGCAGAATTGGCCTAGACCCATGTCTCCAACTAATATTAGCAGTTTCTTGGGATTGGCTATTATAAAAGGTTCGTCGAGGGGTTCTCATCTATTTCATCTCCTTTGACTAAGTTGACTCACAAAACAGTTAAGTTTAAATGGTCTAAAGCTTGTGAGAAAAGCTTTCAGAATTGAAAAGCGATTGACTCTGCCCGATATTTACCTTACGGAGTGCGTAAGGGTTTGTTGTTTATTGTGATGCGTCGAGTTGGTTTGGGTTGTGTGATAATGCATAATGGCAAGGTTATAGCTTATGCCTCCAGAAAACTTAAGGTTCACGAGATGAATTACCCAACCCATGATCTAAAGTTGGCTGTCATACTATTTACTATAAAAATATGGCGTCATTATCTTTATGCTGTTCATGTAGATGTGTTCACCGACCACAAGAGTCTTCAGTATGTGTTTAGTCAGAAAAAGCTTAATCTCAGGCAGAGGAGTTGGTTAGAGTTACTCAAGGATTATGATATGAGTATTTTCTATCACCCAGGTAAGGCTAATGTTGTTGTTGATGCCTTAAGTAGATTGTCTATGGGCAGTACTACCCTTTTGAGGAAGATTAGAAAGAGTTAGCCAAAGATGTGCATAGACTTGCACAATGAGGAGTTCGCTAAATGGATTCCAATAATGCAGGAGTGGTAGTGATGAATGGGGTTGAATCATCATTAGTTTTTGAAGTTAAAGAGAAGCAAGACCAAGATCTTATTTTGCTTGAATTGAAGGCAAATGTTCATAAACCAAAAGTGATGGCTTTTGAACAACGGGTAGATGGTGTATTGAGATATCAAGGTAGATTGTGTGTGCCAAGAGTGGATGAAGTTCAAGATAAGATCATGGAGGAAGATCATAGCTCTAGATTTTCTATTCATCCATGTTCCACAAAGTTGTATCGCGATTTGAGAAAGTTTTATTGGTGGAGTAGTATGAAGAAGGGCATTGCAAAGTTTGTTGCTAAGTGTCCGAATTGTTAACAAGTGAAGGTAGACCACCAGAGGCCTTGTAGTATGGCTTAGAATATAAAGATTCTGGAATGGAAGTGGGAGATGATCAATATGGATTTTATTACTGGTTGCTGCGGTCCCGCAGGCAACATAATTCTATTTGGGTGATTGTAGATCGAATGACAAAATCAGTGCACTTTTTGCCAGTAAAGACTACCTATTCAGTAGAGGATTATGCCAAGTTGTATCTTCAAGAGGTAGTCAAACTTCATGGAATTCCAATTTCGATTATTTCAAATAGAGGCACACATTTTACTGTACAATTCTTGAAGCTTTTCCAGAAAGGTTTGGGTTCGAAGGTAAACTTGAGTATTGCTTTTTATCCTCAGACAGATGGTCAAGCGGAGTGCACTTTTCAGGCCTTAGAAGATATGTTGAGGGCTTATGTGATTGATTTCAAAGGTAATTGGGATGATCACCTACCTCTCATTGAGTTTGCTTATAATAATAGTTATCATTCTAGCATCCAAATGGCTCCTTATGAAGCTATTTATGAGAGAAGATGTAGATCTCTTATTGGATGGTTTGAAGTTGGTTAAGCTGGGTTGATAGGAACAAACTTAGTTCATCAAACTTTGGAGAAAGAGAAGGTTATTCAAGAGAGGTTGAAAACAGCACAAAGTCTTCAGAAATCCTACACCGATGTAAGGATAAGAGATTTAGAGTTTGAAGTAAATGATTGTGTATACTTGAAAGTTTCACCTATTAAGAGTGTAATGAGGTTTGGTAAGAAGATGAAGCTTAGTCCCCGGTATATTGGTCTTTATAGAATATCCAAGAGGATTGGTACTTTAACTTCTGAGTAGGAGCTACCGCAAGAGTTAGAAGCGATTCATCTAGTATTTAATGTTTCGATGTTGAAGAAGTGTATGGGCGATCCTGCACTTATCATACTTTCTGAAGATATTGGTATTAATGATAGTTTATCTTATGAGGAGATTCCTATTCAGATCTTAGATCACCAAGTTCACAAGTTGAGGACCAAGGAAGTAGCATCAGTCAAAGTTCTGTGGAGAAATCAGTTTGTTGTTGAAGCTATATGGGAAGCTGAGGAGGACATGAAAAAGAGATATACACATCTCTATGAGTCCGGAGACATTCGGATCAAGGTACTAATTCTTTTCTTAGTACTCTTAAATTTATATACTGAATGTGTTAGATTTGCTTGTTGGGTTTTTGAGCTGAATGTTAGGTGTTACACCCTTAGTCTAATAATAGTAATCTCATTTGAGGATAAATGTTTCCTAGGGGAAGATATTATAACAGCCTGCTATTTGAAAGAGCTAGAATTAGGAAAGACCATTTCTGGAAAGAATAAAAAATTTGTAATTTGGCAGGTATGTTAAGAATGAGTTTTGGGTCACTTCAAATGACAATAACTCCTGGTACAAGATGAATTAGGTGGTCTAAAAGATATCAAAAGAATAAATTATATTCCTAATGCCACCGAGTTTGCTAATTGTCGAGTTCGTATGAGGGAGATATGCCCGTTTGAAGTCGGGATGTCTCGATAAGAAAAGTCAACCGGATTTTAGAGGGGTATTTTGGTCTTTTCTTTACCCAATTAGTTTATTCCATTTTTAGGAATTTATTTGGGGACTAAACTGAGATAGTTCAGTTTACGCAATTAAGAATTACGCTAGGTCTTTGACAAAAGATAAAAGAGGAGAAAAGTCAAGGCGTTCTTGGAGATTTCTTGCGGATTCGAAGTCATTTCGCCAAGGGTTTATCCCTAAAGAGGTATGTGAGACTTTAATAGTGTTAGGTTCGTTCGCCCACGTGCCAGTCATGTTTCTTATAGCGAAACTTGTGATAGAAAGTTGAAAGTTGATGATTTTGAATTGTGTTCTTGAATGTTGGCTTTTATTCTTCAGTTAAGTTGGGATTGTTGAGTTCTTGAGGAAATCACGTCGATTTAAGAGTCGTTTATGAATAGATTCTTGTGTACATATACTGGGTATCTGAATCTAAGGAGAAGTTGAGAAAAAGAATTGAACTTAGGCGATTTGGAATTAGAAAATGGAGAAGGAAAAAGTCTGGTGAATCTGGCAACCCAGTCCGCGCTGCCTCCCATCTTCACATAATTTTTCTCCGTGTCGCGGAGAGGTCGCGGACCATTCTGCCTCACAATTTATTTTGCGACCAAATAATGAAATACATCTCCGCATCACAAACTTGTTTCCCCATATGATTTTCTATCATAAATCAAATTCAAGGTAGAGTTAAGAGTCAAGTCTTGAGGGTTCTTGGAGTCATTTTAAGAAGTCTTTTACACATTATTTAAACTTGTATTAAAACTTAAGCATTGAGATTGAGGAAGAGTAGAGCCGAGTGCATTTCTTTAAAATATCATATGGGGACTATATGTTCCCAAAGAGTAAATTTTTTCACATTCAAGATGAGAGGAAACAGTTATTTCCAAATGAGCTTTCATGAGATGTTTTGGTTTCCATCTCTTTTAAGAGATAAGTTGCTACAGGAAACAACACACTCACATCATAGGGAGGGAACAAAAAATCGTGCATTTTTACAACAAGTCATCTTATGATCAGTTTTTCCCAATGAACCTGGTTATAGGATCTCTAGTCCAGGTTGAGTTTCATCATATATGACTCAATGATTTACAGGCTTAAATCTCATCCCCCTCGATGTGCTCTTGACCTTTTCTATCGTTCAGACCTTAGTAAGAGGATCTGCAAGATTATCACACAATTTGATATAGTCAACATTAATGGTACCACTTTTCAAATACAATTTTACATTAGTGTATTTACTCCTTATATGTCTAGACTTACCATTGTAATAACATTTTTGAGCTCTACCCATTGTAGCAGTGCTATCACAATGAATTAAAATAGGAGGAATAGGTTTTTCAAAATAGGGTATTTGAAATAATAAATCATCAACCAATTGGCTTCCTCACTCGTGAAGCTAAAAAATTAGTCCAGCCTCCATGGTAGAATTAACAATTATAGTTTACTTTTTTGATCTCCAGCAAATAGCACACCACCGAAAGTATTTTAATCTGCATAAGAAAAGCCTTCAAGTACAACATGCTATTTCTTTATAGAAAGAAACACATTTTTTTGTCCCAGTTAAATATCTCATAACCCTTGTTATAGCATGTCAATGTTCATTACCTGGCATGCTTGTAAAACTGCTAAGTACTCTTAGTGCATATGCAATATTAGGCCTAGTGTAATCAGTCACATATCTAAAACTTTTGATTATGCTAGCATATTCCTTTTGATTCATTATATTATTTTCACTTTCAAAGGGAAATAAGTGAACACTTAAATCAAAAAGAAGTTACTACATTCTTGCAATCAAGAAAGTTATATTTTTAAAAAAAAATTTCAACATAATGTGACTGGTCAAGGAAAATTCCATCATATGTTCTTGTTATTTTTATTCCAAGAATAAAAATTGCCTAATCAGGATCTTTCATATCAAACTGCCGTCTAAGAATATTTTTAGTTTCATCAATAACATTCATAAAAGAGCCAAAGATCAATAAATCATCAACATATAGATAAAGAATAACATGTGAATTATTCCATGACTTATGATAAATACACTTATCACACTTATTTGTTTTAAAGTTAGTTTTTATCATTCAGGAATCAAACTTCTAATGTCATTTCTTTGGTGCCTGTTTTCAGCCATATAGGGATTTAGTAAGTTTACACATTTTCCTTTCTTGGTCAGCTTCAACAAAATACTTGGATTGATCCATTTATATTTCCTCACTTAGGTCTTAATTTAAAACAACAGTTTTTACATCCATTTGATGAATTCGCAAATAAAAAAATGGCAGCCATAGCAATAATAAGTCTAATGGATGTAATTCTAATTACCGGAGAAAAAATATCAAAATATTCTAGGCGTTCTAGTTGTTTAAAACCTTTTGCAACTAGTCTAGCTTTATATTTATCAATAGATCCATCCAATTTCAACTTTTTCTATAAGACCCATTTTCAACCAATTGTTTTACAACCCGGTCGTAATTCAACTAACTTCCAAGTTTTATTAGAAATTAGTGATTTCATTTCATCATTTATTGCCTCTTTCTTAAAAAAAGAATCACGTGAAGATAAAGCTTCTTTCAAATTGAAATGGTCATCTCAACATTAAACAAATAAAAATAAGGACCAAAATCTTTCTACTCTAGCTCTTTTACTTCTTCTTAACTCAAAATCCTTAATTTCTTTATTTTTATAAGTAGAAGTAGAAGAATTAGGTAGTGAAAAATATTTTGTTCAATCCTTTGACCTCTACAAATTTTAGAATCAAAACAAAACTTATTCTCATGAAAAGTAGCAACACCTGATTCTATTATAATATTATCTTGAGGATTAACAAGTCTATAGGTTGTACTATTTGAAGCATAACGAAGAAAAACACAAGTAGTAATTGTCTTACCTAACATAGTAATCTTGGGATCCATTATCTTGACAAAGACTAGATGATGAGTCCATAGTTTGGACTCATTTAGGGCATTATTTGGATAGATTTAGTATCCTTAAATGCTTATTTTGTGCCAATAACTAATGTAAAATCCTTGTTTTCTAGGTATTTGAATTTAGGAACAAAGCATGGACACTAAGAAGCAAAAAGGAACAAGGCAACTGAAAGAACGAAGAAAAGAAGGTCTGTTGATAGCCGAATCCATTGGACGATTCGCCTAAAGTTCTAGTTTGCCAAGTCATGTAGGACAAAATTAAGTCAGCGAGAGAAAGGAGAAGTCGGTGTGTCGTTGAACGGTTCCATGATGAAGTGTTGGATCACCCAAAGTTACGAAACTTGAGAATGCTGGCCAAAGCAAAAAGGTGATGGAATTGACCAAAGGGCAGATCGCCGAGTTAATCGGCGATCCCAACTTACGACACCGATAGGTCCTTTGCAGCATATTTTTGGTGACTATAAATACAATTTCAAACATTATTTTTAGCATCTATCTTTGACATAATCAAGTTTTCATAGAACTCTGAGTTTTTGGAGACAACATTTTTCTTTAGCTTTAAAGAATTGAAGTTTTCCATTTTTGAGAAATTGGAAGTGGGTCTTTGAGATTCTTCAATTTGGACCTTTGTAACGATGAAATTAATCTTACCTAGTTGATGGAAACACAATTCGGTAATGATTTCTATCTTATTATGATGTCTAGCTAAAACCCCAATTCTTCGGGTGTGATAATGTGATTATGGGTTAATTTATCTTATGGGTATTGTTAATTGATAGTTTAAATGTTGTTTAAAGGTGATTTCGATTATAATTGTGTGTTAATTTAAAGGGTTGTAGTTGCAAATGTATTTTTACCTTATTGTTTTTTGCTTGTTCAGGAGAGAGGTTTTAAAACTAAGATTACTGATTTGGTGGTCTGTGGGTATTGGGTTGTCATGTGTTCAAATTTCAGAAAGTGAATCCTAAACCCTTTTCCACACATTCAGCTCGAGTGAGTGAATTGACTAAAGCATAGGTTGTTCTTAATTGCTACTTGTTTGTCTTCGAGAGAAACCAACTTGATTCGGGGTAAATTGTTTAAGAGAAAGTTTATCCCCACTAAAGTCAAGATTATTCACTGATTAACATATATTTACTATCAAATGCAATTACCCATTTCTCTACCTTTGCCTATAATCCAATCACATCCCAAGAACCTGTCTCTTTACTTGTTAATTAGTGTTTTTTGCTGTTGTCGTAACTGATAGTTAATACCAAAACCCCCATATTTGACACTTGTGTCACCTTAAATTTGAAGTATACTTCTAGTCATAAATGTCTTTACCTATGATTGACTTGAACATATTTGTACTTGGCTCTTGAATCTTAAGCACTTACCACTCCCTATGGGATTCGACCCCAACTCACTTAGTTGGGTTATATTACTGACTAATGATCATTGACAATTATAATTGGAAGAAGTTTCCTGATACGTGAAATGAAAATGGCACTGCTGCTGGGGAGTGGTGTTGGTTAAGATTCTTTAGTTAAAGAGAATTTTGTTCATGTTAGTTATAGTTGAATCTACTGATTTTTAGTTTTGGTTTTCATGTTGCCTGTTTAGAGCAGAATAAAGGAGCATGTCTTGTATCCATGGTGACCAAATGGACCTCCCTCCTTTGAGAATGATGATTCTTAGGGATAACATCCTAAGTTTCAGGCAAATAGAGGGTAAGTAAATCTATGAGTTGTGGCTGAGATTTAAGTCTCTATTGTTGCAGTGCCCAACTTATGGAATCTCATATAACATTCTATTTGACTTCTTCTACAGAGGTCTTGGTCTGGAAAATAGAGGTGTGGCTGACCAAATGTGTCCGGGGGGTCTCTCATGACTCCCCTATACAATAGCAGCCCAACTCCTTGATCACATTGCCAAGACCAACAAGGAGACTGAGAAGGACAAGATTTTGGCCGAACTCTTAACTCAGCTGGATCTAGTGGCCAAAAAGATCATGGAATTGGAAGCACCGGACAAACAAAAAGGTACAGTCCCCCTCACTAGCTCCAAGGTGTACGAGGGTGGACAAATAGAAGAGATACTCTCTCTCATTCTTCACAAAGTTGAATATCACAACAAAGTGTTGAATGAGATAAAACAAAATGTCTCACTACTGAATGAGATAAAATAGAATGTCTCACTGTTGAATGAGATGACTGCTTCCCATTCTAAATTTGTTCAGCTGCTGGAGACCCAAATAGGTCATGTGTTATCTCGTCTCTACCCCATAAATCAAGATTGAGTGGGGAAGTCATGCCACGACGTTAACTATGGCACTTCTTGGGAGGCAACCCAAGGTTTTATCGCTTGATTTTTGTCTTAGAAATGATTATCTGTTGATTTTGCGGTCAAAGTGTGGATTGTGTTTGAAAAGTGTAGGTTGGCGAGCCAAAAGACCAGTCGGCAACTCACTGAAGAGGTCGGTGAGCCTGACCTGTACCACCGTTGGACTCAAGACAATTTTAAATTGGAGTTTGTAAAACTCGGCGAGCGGGAGCACTTGGACGAATCACCACTGTGTCGGCGATCACGATCTAGTCCACCATTTGGACCCACATTAACCGGAGGTCTTGTAAAACTCGGATAGGTAAGTGCCCACTTGGCATATTGCTGAGTGGTTCAGCGAGAAAAACTTATGTTGTCGAATGGGCGAGAATTGGACTGTTTTTAAGACCAAAGGTTCAAAAGTTATAACCCTTTCACTTTCCCTCACTTTTCAACTTTCCAAAATCACACCCACACTTTAGTGTTCTTTATTGTTGCATGTTTACTGTTTTTGATTCGTTGATTGTGTGCTCAGAGTTGGAATCTTTCCTGCCTACCTTTTCAAATCTTGATTATTCGGCATATGAGGTTGGTTTTTCCGAACCTTGAACTCCTAATTTAGAAATTCGTACTCATTTGCAATGATTTTATCTTAGTGATGTGTGCTGGGCCTCTTTGGTCGTAATTGTATTTGTGTATTCTTTGTTAATTCGAATATCATACCCGTAATGCCTTTATGGTTGAATTCCCGAGGTTTTCATGCTTTAAAATTGGTTAAAAATTTGTGGAGTTGTGCTTGCATGTTGTTGGGTCTAGTCGGGTAAAGTCTATTTAGCCTGCATTTGTGCCAAATGATGTATTTTGCCTAATGATGGAGTGGTTGACGTCATTCTTAAGGGCAAAAGTCGTCAATGGCCAAATTTGGCCAAACCGAGAGAAGTTTGAGTATCCTGAAGGCATGGTTGTAATGTGTCTTAATTTAATTTTATGGGTGTGTGTTTTGATTTTCTTTTCGGGGGCTGTGGGGTTGAATTTGAGAACTTGGGTTGAAAGTAGGCATGTTGGGTCGTTTGTCAAGTTGGGTGAGCTCGACGTACCACTTTGCATTTCACCGAACTTCCCCATATCGCCTTTAATTTTGTGCTAAATATGAAGTTTGGTTCTATAACTTTTGCTGAGAAGATTGAGGTCATCGAATGCACTCGATGACTCGCCGAAAGTCCTTTTTGATCACCCTTTGTCTATGCCCCTATCTCTTTTAGCAATGTAACTTTTTGGCGAGGCTAGTTCTCGCTCGCTAAATGATGTCGATGATTCACCAAAAGACCACTTCACATCGCCGACATGCCAAAATTTACGAGATTTTGAGGTAATCCTTTTGGTGAGCCCGATCTAGCTCGCCAAAAAGATTGGTGACTCGCCGATTGGTTTGGCGAATTATCTGCAACTACTTTTCTGTTCTTTTGCTTGAATTGCTTCTAACTCTTATTGATGTTTTTTCAGATATGGCCAAGAATAACCTTGACATGCCATCCCGCAAAAGGGCACGGGGGATTGTCATTAATAAAGGGGGAACAAATCTTCTTAAAAAGGGAAGAACAGAGCCTTTAACTGGAGGCAAGGGCAAAGGAAAGAGGCCCGCATCTAAAGTTCCAGAGCACAACCTCGATGGGGAGAGAGTGTTGGCTAATTCCCGAGCTACATTATCTGAGCTTGAGGATGACCAGCCCTTATAGTCCCGGCGGGCTGAGATTCGTTCTAGATCTTGCCCTGACTCAACTAGAGTCACTTAAGCTTCCACCCCAAGGTTCGGCCGCTCCAGACATACGTGGCTCCAAAGACAACTAGTAGTCCTCCTCCCATGCTTCTCAATAGGTTAAAAGGTGATGGATTGCATATTATCCTTGAGGAAAAGTTGTTATCTATAGAGGGCCTTGAGGGCAAATACTTCGGGGTAAATGACACCCTCCACTTCCATCGATTTGAGCAGTTCACCAGGCCCGGAGGCCCCTATATTCCTTAATGGGTCTGGGAGTTTTATACAGCATATGGTGACTTGGTTCCAAAGAGTAAGAAGAAGGCCAGCGAGTTTAGACCGGTTAAGTTGGTCATGGTTGAGTAAGGAAGTTGGATGCAGCGAGTATATTAATACTATACTTGGCGTGGTATATAGGGTTTACCGCTACTAAGTCCTTAGATTACTTGAAGGGCTGGCTAGCTACATTGATTTACAATACCACCCGAGGTGGATCGGCGAGGTCCTCGCGAAGATGGATCTCAGTATTCTTTGGTTCTGCTTTGCATCATTAGCGCACCATCATACCATCCTAAAACGAGTCCATCTCTACGCGACCCTAAGGTGGCCTACCTGGGTCGATCATATCCCGGAGGAGCATTAACATAGGACTCCTTATAGAGCAAGAGATGGCCATGAGGGCCAAGTACAGTCAGACCTCTTTGCCATTCCTGGTCTTGATCACGGAGTTGTGTCGGTGTGCTGGAGTACCCCAGGATGAGATGAGAGATATTAAGGTAACCCCGTCCACCTCCACTGACATCTGGTGTATTGAGGTCAAGTACAAATGATAGGAGGCCAATAGGAGGAGAGCCGCAGGTAGATACATCCCGATAGTGGACATTGGTTTGATACCTGGAAAGTCATCTTTGCCTACTCCGGCCTCTGGGCCTTCAGGTACATCTGCTCATTCTTCTTCTTCACAGGCCCCGGGTGCCTTTACCTCCTCCCAGCCAGCCAACATTACCCAAGCGATGATCTTAAAGATAGGGCACCTGGCCCATTCATCTTATGTGAGACCTACCATTTGGTGGTTGCAGTCCCGTGGATGATCAAGAGCACCCCTTCTTGTTGCATTGACCCCCCTCCTGACTTCCATCGACACTCTCCTCACGAGAGTTGAGGCTTATGAGAGAGCGAGGGAGACCTCTGAGGTTACGACTTTGAAACTGAAGTAGCAAATCATGGAATGATGTAGAATATCTAAAGTCCACGACTTCACTTCACTCTGAGGCTGAGATGATGTGGACGCCCACGAGATTTTAGAGATTCCTCCGTTACCACCGGAGATATACATAGTGATGGCACAACATTGATGACTCGAGGCGAGACCGGCGAGGAGCAGATAAATATGAGGAGGAGAGCTTATATGGAGATTTTCCAGATCTCGAGGAAGCGATTATGCGATCGGTGATCCGGACATAGATGACATAGGCGTCATGAAGCTCTAGTGAACCCACTACCGAGGTGACTCGTGCGATGCAGAGACCGCATTGGTGCTCCACCACTAATGTCGCTCTGCATGGAGCAACTATTTAGATAGGATCCATTTTTACCTCCTCTATCTTATCTTTATTTGACTTTTGGATATTTCATTGCTTGCATTTGAGGACAAATAGCTTTTATTTTGTGGTGGGGTGAGATCCACCTTTTGTGATGATTGTTCTATTTATATATTTGGGTTTTTAAGATATAAAATGTGTTGATACGACATTTTTGTGGATGATTGAGCCTGTGACTCCTTGTTTTAATTGTTAATCATTTTTGGACCCTTTCGAAAAAATATTGTGCCACCTCTTGTTCGTGTTTAATTGTGGCTATTCTCTTCCAAATTTGAGTATCGATCTTGATCAATACTGATTAATTGAATAGTGCTCATAATTGAACAAAAATGAATGTGTGGCTATGATAAGGCCAAATGAAGCTGCATAGACAATATGTAAACTTTTTGCAGCTTGTTGTGACTAGGCAATTATCAAAATTGAGTCTCTTGTGATGTATGTTGCACACTTGCAAAAGTGTGGAGTTTTCTTTGACTTTGGTGTCAATGCCTTGTGTGATAAGCTTACAGTGAACCATGTGTGTTGACACCTAGAATATGCCCCGTTGGTCTGGTTGACTAAGTGATGCAAGCTCTTGAGATGATCTTAGGCAACTTTGAAGAGTGTGAAACAATTTGACATTATACCTCTTTTTGTGGCCTACCTTGTGAGTGTGTGAACTTCGCTTGAATCCCTTTTGAGCCTTAACCTTTTCTTGGAAGAAACTTGATGAAATTGTGACCTTTCTTTATGCATTACCAATAATCCTCATGATTTGTGTTTTGTTTGAATAGTCAACTAAGGCCAAAAGCCTAAGTTGGGGTGTGGTGAAAAGAGAAGGTAAATCAAGAAGTGCAAAGAAATCCCCATTGACCCATGGTTTTGAGAAATATGGAACCCCTCCATACAAAAAAAGAGATAAAAAGAATAAAGAATGAAAAAGAAAACGAATGAAAAAGTTGTGCAATAAAGTTGTGAAAATGCAAAATGAAATGGGGTTTCCAATGATCCATGGAAAGTGAATAATGGAGTGACTTTTGAGCATAAATGAGAATGATGAGGAGAAGAAAAGGAAGTGTTGTTCATACCACATTTCATGAGGAGAGAAGTCATTCAACCTAAATGACCATACCTTTACACTCAAATTTCCATTACAAGCCTTGAAAGACCTCTTGATCTTTAGTGAGCTAAAACAAGTGTTGATTGGAAAATACGGCAAACCTATGGGTGAAGTCATGTATTGTGTTTATCTTTTTTGAGTGTGATTATTGATTGTGATTCTAGAGCAATAAATTGTTGAACCATTCTGTGAATATGGAATCATTCTTATGTGTCAGGGCATTTGAGTACCTTTTGTTGAGTTGAACTTGCAGATTGAAGCAAGTATTGTGAGCTTGAGAATCTTTGATAATGGCGAGTCACAACTTGAATATTCTGAGTGCACAATTAATTCTTGCATGAGTAAGTTGAGTCTTTTGTGTCATGATTCCATTGTCTTGTGTCGCACTATTTGAGACATCCCTTTTGAACTATTGAACTTGGAGTTTTACTTGAGCACAAGTTAAAAAGTTTAAGTTGTAAAAGTTGATGAGTCCACTTTGCTTTGGACTCATTTCGGGCTTTTTATTTGGCATAGATTTAGTGTCCTCAAATGCTTATTTTGTAACTAATTCACAAAATCTCTTGTTTTCTAGGTATTTGGATTTAGGAACAAAGCATGGACACTAAGGAGCAAAAAGGAACACCAAGGTAGGCCGAAAGAATTTAAGAAAAAGAAGATTATAATGACTCCTAATCCATTGGGTGATTCAGTCGAGTACAGATCTCTTTCTAAAGTTCTAGTGTGCCAAGTCGTGAAGGAGAAAATCAAATCTATGAGAGAAAGGAGCATTCAAATGGTCATAACAACGGTTCGCAATGCAAGTGGTTGGATTGCTCCAAAGTTACGTAACTTGAGAATGTCAAGGCCAAAGAAAAAGGTGATGGAACAAACCAACGCGGAGCGGATCGCCGAAGCTGACGGCGATCCCTACTTATTGCGCCGATTGGTCACTCGCAACATATTTTTGGCGACTATAAAGTATGATTTTAAAAATTATTTTTAGCATCTATCTTTGACATAATCAAGTTTTCATAGAACTCGAGTTTTTGGAGACAATATTTTTCCTTAGCTTTGAAGAATTGAAGTTTTCCATTTTTGAGAAATTGGAAGTGGGTCTTTGATATTTTTCAATTTGGACTTTGTAAAGATTTTAAATTAATCTTACTTGAAGTTGATGGAAACACAATTTGGTAACGATTTCTATCTTTTTTATGATGTCTCAGCTAAAACCCAGATTCGTCAAAGTGTGATTATGTGGGATTATAGGTTGATTTAGCTTATGAGAATTGTTAATTGATAGTTTAAATGTTGTTTGAAGGTGATTTCAATCAAAGTAATTATGGGTTAATTTAAAGGGTTGTACTTGCAGAATTCAATTCTACCTTAGTGTTTTTGGCTTGCTCGAGAGAGAGGTTTTAAAACCAAGATTACTAATTTGATGGTTCGTGGGTATTGAGTTGTCATGGGTTCAAATTTTGAGAAAGTGAATCCTAAAGCCCTTTTCTACACATTCAACAAAGAGAGAGTGAATGGACTAAAGCGTGAGGGTACATTCTTAATTGTTGTATTGCTGGTGTTTGAGAAAAACTAACTTGACTTCAGAATGGGTAAACTGCTACGAGAGAAAGTTTTATCCTCAGCTAAAGTCTAGCTTATTCTCCGATTTACAACTATTTACGCTATCGGATGCAATTACCAATTTGTCTACCTTAGCCTATAATCCAATCACATCCCAAGAACGCATCTCTTTACTTCTGTTAATTAGTGTTATTTGACGTTGTCGTGAATCGGGATAGTTAAAACAAAATCCCCGATATTTTGACACTCGTGTCACGCTTAAATTTGAAGTATGCTTTTTTTCAGTAAAATGTTCTTTACCTATGA
>JAWPEI010000039.1:600000-755842 GCA_035578085.1 Solanum pinnatisectum
TTATCAAGTTTAAAAGCCATCATGCACATTTAGAGTAATTACATAGTCAAACCATACCATAAGTAGCCCTAGGTTACCATAGTCATGCATAACTTACCTTGACCTCATCCATAGCCAACACTCATGGACAAGGAGACATTCACATTCGTAGCTCATAATAAGGAAAGTCACTCTTAACATAAATTCATATCATGCACACATATATTAATACATCTTCATGTCATAAGGAAACCACACTATAACTCTTCTATAAGTCTACTTGTGCAGTGTACAAGTGAATTCCTATACCCCCACTCACACTAAGAAAAGCCCATTAAGAAGTCATAGGTATAATTAATATTCATGTTTCATAGTCATGGTCCATATTCATGGTACATATTCATGTAAAGAATGAATTAACTCATAAAGCATCATGTCATCAACGCACATACTACAATCACTCTCAAAGCTTACATTTGCAATGCATAAGTGAAGTCCCATACCCCCACTCACATTAAGGAAAACCCATTAAGTAATCATAATACATAACTCATGTTCATGTTCATAGTTCGTATTCTTGTTCTTGTCATGTCGTGGATCATGTTCTTGTCATATAGGGAAATTTAGCCTAAACCGACATAGACCATGTAAGCTACATGGAATCCGGTGTAATGCCCCACACCAAAACGAGATGTCCTACTTGCCTAAGGTAGAACTAACATGTTTATCATTTAGGTGGATCCACTAGCTAGATACCTATGTGGGCACATAGTTATGGGATAAGGAGATCGCTATTAGAAACTTGGACTAACTGAGGTAAAAGGTTTCCATCTCATGAAATAACTTGACTTGGGAAGCCGAACATTCTAACGTAAAAGCTTCCATCTCATTTTCATATCCAATCTGTGCTAAGAGTAATTTTCTTTAATATTTGTGTTAAGTCTTTACATTATGTTCATGTTCTTAGAAGAATGCCTGCCACTTAAACAAACATGGCATCATGGTAGCTCATGGATTCATTAGGTGAGAATGTCCTTTCAACCTTAGAATCATTAATAAGTGAGTAAACGTTTCACATCATGTTCATAGTGTTTTATGAGAATGGCCTTTAAATCAACATAACAATAATATCATATTCATAGACTTTTCATGCATAGTCATGTGTAAGGGTATAGGGGAGAAGGATCTTGCATCATTACTACAATTACGCAATAGTCATAGGATCAGCACTATCTAAGTGAATCATGAGTTCATATACAATCCTCATCAACATAAACAAACCCTAACAAGTTGTAGCCTTCAAGGCGATGAATCCATATCAACCCTAACTTCTAGAATTACAACATTATATAGAGGGATATCATGATTCAACAACTTAATAAAGGTAAACATAGTTAATTATCAAGCTTCCATGATCAATCAAGCCACACCTTAGTTCACAATTAAGGAAGACGGGGAATCATGTGTCTAAGGGAGATTTTCATCAAATTCCAACAATAATCCATTAGTTTAATCATAAATCATCATAATCAATCATAATAAACCATAATTAAACAATTGAAAACGTTTTGGAGAAAGACCCTTGACATAGATTGAAACATTAGGTTTTTGGGGGATTTGGAAGTCTTAAAACATAGTTTGAAGGGGCTCATTGGGTGATAGCTACCTAAAGATCAAAAGCATCCATGCCTTAGGTTTATTTCCACATGAAATTGGAGAAGAAAGGCTGTTTCTTGAACCCCTAGAATGACCTTGTTCCTGCTCTTCAATGGAGTCTTAGAGAGAGAATTTTTGGAGAGGGGAGGTAGTTTCTTATTTTTTGTCTTGTTAGTTATGAAGTGTTAAGTGGAGTTTAATGACTTAGAAGTACTTATATAGGTCTATAATAATGAATTAAAATGACCCCACACTAATATAATAACTCTTGTAATTAATGGCCTTGGCTAAGCCTTGGCCGAGTCTTTAACAACTTTTGCAGGAGGAGACCTACGCCCACCACCAACGGCCCGTAAGTGGGATCAAGCCCTGTCCTGAAGGTATGTGGTGTGGGTCTACAGCCCCTCCTCTTTTCCAACTCAAGCCATCCACTCAAGAGACCCCACCCACGGGGCGTGAGTAGGTCTACGGGCCGTGTTGCTAAGTCGTAGAATGGTACTGGAACTTGGAGATTTAGGGGAGGTCTAGCCTCGACTCACGACCTGCACCTATGGGGCATGAGTCAACCCATAGCTCGTGGGTGCCCATTTTGTGGGTCATGCTGTTTTTTGACTGCTTTTGGGCAGTCCCTTGGTCCTCCTCAAGGACCCTTGGGGGGTCCTTAGGGGGGCCATGCCTTGATTTTTAGGGACTAAAGTATTAGTACTAAATTTGGGAGGTCATTTTAGGACTCTAATCTTTACGTTCAACCCCCTTTAGGCTACTAGTTTACACGTTAGGCTCTAGCTTAGATCACTAGATTTTCGGAGTGTTACAATTCCAAAGTCATGGGTTCCTTTCAAAAATGATTCTAATGCTTGAATTACTTTATATTATGATTTAATTGATGATTTATTATGGTTTTTATGTTGAACTCTCCATATTTCCCAATTATGATCTTGTGATGTGGATTTGTGGATAAAAGAAGGATATTATAAGATAATGCTTGTAGTGATTAGGCTGCTTGAATTATGTAACTGTCCATGTCTAATGTAGTGAATTCTAGATGTGTTGATTCAATGTGAGATTTGATCCTTGAAAGGGAAAATTATGATATTATGCATGACTTCTGAAGTTTAGTATATGCTTTAAGAACACTTTGAGGGTAAAGTGAATATGATTATGATCTAGTTGTTGTGTTGTTGAAATGTTATTCTCATATACATAATTTTACATGCATATGATATGATGTGAAAGGTTTTCTCACAATATGTAGGTCCTAGGGTTGAAAGGCTTTTCTCACCTAATAGAAAGTAAGGGTAAAAGTGATCATGGATGGTGATAGTTGCTCACGCACGGTCTGAAGATCTAATCTAATGAAATAACATGGATTGAATGTCAAGGACATCTCCCCATGAGACATGAGTTAAAGTAATACTGAATGACTATCTTGTTGGATCTATTCCTCATACCGAGTCGATATTGTAACACCTAGTTGAGTCCGGGCATCCAAAATGGGAACTCTCACATAGTAGAGTCCGGGCATCCAAAATGGGAACTCTCACATAGTAGAGTCCGGTTTTCACAAAGTATGTCTCATTATATCGAAGCCTTCACCAAGAAAAGTCCAGGTTTCTAGTAGCGATCTCCGCATCCCATAACTACATGCCCTGTAAGAAAGTTAGCTAGTGGATCCAAGTAAGCTAACAAACCGGTTCTACCTTGGGCAAGTAGACCAACCTTTGACGGTGTGGGTAACATTGGAGGGGATCATGTGATAGCTCACATGGTCTCATGTTGGTTAAGGCTATATCCCAACTATAACAAGGCGAATGAGGAACTAAGACATGCTTGAAGAAGTATCTCTAAGTTTTCAATATAATAAATGAACTAAGACATTCTTAAGGAAGTATCTCATAGTGTTCATATGCAATGGTGAACTAAGACATGTTTATGGAAGAATCTCATCGTCTTCTTGGACATCAAGGGCTTGACTAATGAACTAAATTTAATACATGAAGTTTGGTATATGAGTTCAAGAGTTTTGACAGATAATGAATATGAATGATGGCCTAAAGAGGTTTACTTAGCGTGGATGAGATTTATGGGGTCTTATTCATGTATTGTACAAGTGTGCCTCGAGGGTAATTATGAAATGTTTCTCTTATGATATGATGATCTATGTATTGATTATGCTTATGACTTATGCTTGTCCACTATCTTCATGGTGATGTTCAAACTTAGTAAATTGCATGCTTTTAAATAAAATGTCCCTTTTTAGCATGTTTTCAATGTTTTTATGCATGGCTATCATACTTAGTGCATTTTTGTACTAAGACCTACTTTCCTAAATTTTCACCAAGTGTAGGGTCTGGTTCTCAAGGTGATCATCGTTGTGGCTAAAGCATGGAATTGCTTATTATTGTAGCTTGTTGGTGAGTCCTCATGGTTCGAGGACGGATGTTATCTCATTGTAGTTCCTTTATTGTATTTCCTTTTTGGACATTTTGTATTGGCTAGGCCCTATATCATTCAAGTATTATAATAGATGGCAATATTGAGAGAAGTCTAGACTACCATTTTTCTTTTATTAAAATTTAAAGACTTGAAATGTGTTTTTACTATTTATTGTTCTACGCTTATGTTATGATATGCTAAGTTGCTTACATGGAGCATTTTGGGGTTCTATGTGCCATGTTACATCTAAGGGGTACCCTGAGTCATGACAGCATGTCCAAAATTTATATATAAGAAAGAACTAAGAATAATGAAAATCCATCCTCAAAGCATGAGGACTCACCAAGGCTCAGAAATCTCCAAATCAACCACTAGCCACAAAACGGAGAAACCTGACTGTCAGACCCTACATTTGGGGAAATGTTCGCAAGAGTATGTGTTAGTACAAAACAGTGTATCATGTATGATAGCTATTCATAAAACATTCAAATCATGATAAAAGAGGACATTTCATGACATGCAATTAACCAAGCTAAAACATGATATAAAAGGATTGAAAACATAAGTCATAAAACATGGTCAACACAAGATAACATCATTTAGAACCTTGAACAGATATGAGATACTTGTTCAAGTAACCTTAGTTCATTATTAATATGGGAAGTAGCATTAACTGGCAAAGAGGCCATGTGAGCTATAACATGATCCCCGGTGTCTCCCACACCGAAAAGGGTTGTCCTACTTGTCAAGGTAAGGACCATGAACTTCCAGCTTAAGTGGATCCACTAGCTAATTCTTATCTCGACAATCATCCAATTGGGGCACATAGGTAAGGGATAGAGAGATTACTTCTAGAAACCTGGCCTCTACAAGCAGGAGAGCTTTAATCCTAATATCCTCTCGGTGCTAAGCATAAATCTCACGAAACAGTCAATTCTTACTTGTTCATATTATCAATGGAAGGGCACGTCATCTTGCCAATCCAAGCTAAGTCATCATCCATGGAGAGGTATCATACAATAACCAATCCAAGCTAGGTTTCATTAGGATATTTCTTAATATTTGATTCAGTTATATGAGAAGACCTTTCAACCTTAGAACCCTTTATTATGTGAGAAACCTATTCACATCATGCTTTTATGTGTTTCATGAGAAATCCTTTCAATAACACATCATCAACATCATCATTGATACCTCACTTTCAAAGCATCCTTAAAATATTTGCATAGATTTCAAAAAGACATGCATAATTCCATAATTTACCTTTCAAGGTTCAAAACCCACATTCAATTATCAACATTTAGAATACATCGGTTAGATATGGATTTCATCATAAATTCATGTAACTCTATCAATATATGCTTGATTTCATAAAACTCTTCCTTCAAAATGAAAATCCCACATCATATGATCATAACTTGGAAAACATGGGGACTACATGGGTTCGTAGGGATATCATCATAAAATCATATTATTTCATCAATTCATGCATAAGAGATCATAATACAATCATTTAAATAAATAATCAAGAGAACCCATGACATTTGAAGAAAATTCTAACTCAATTGAGGATTTCTAACTTTGAAAATAGAGGAATTTGGGAAGTCCATGAATGGAAGGAATTCATGGATGAAAACTATCATACCTTACAATCAAAAGCTCACAATTGCCTAAAGAATGGAGACGAGACATTCACTACTAAAAAACTGCCAAAAATTGATGGAAAAAAGCAGCGGAAAATCAACGCAGTTAATCTCATTGTTTTTTGGTTCGTCGTTTTTCCAAAAGAGACTGCATCGCTTAATGTTTTTTTTTTTAATAATGCGACGTCATCCATCTCTTTATAATTTTTTTAAAAAAAATTACAAAAAGAGACAAAGTATGTCGCTTTTCTTAATTTTTATTTTTTTAGAATCTTGAAAAGCAATGGACAATGAGACGACGTCGGTCGTTTTTCTGGAAATGAAACTTTGAATAATTAGAAAAGTGACGGACTAAAGGATCCTGTCCATCGCTTTTCTGGATTTTTTCAAAAAATAGAACCCAAGAAAGCGACGGACTAAAACACCCTGTCCGTCGCTTTTTCTACACTTTTTTGACAGCAAAAAGTTTCTACTGCCCACCCGAAAATTAAATTAAATTCAATATCAAATTAATTCAGTCCATTCAAGAAAAAAGACATAATTAACATGCTATACAAAATATAAACTAACAAGCTTAATTGAACCTTCAAAAATGCATAAATCCCAATTTAAAGATTTATAAAGTCTTTCAAAATTAAAAAATTAGTTCATAAATACTACATTTTAGTATCTACAAAGTTTAAGCTTAACCAATTCATAAACAACAATTAAGTATAAGATTTCAAGTAATTAATTATTTTCCTAATTAAGTTCAAGATACTATAAATTAAGTTGAAAGTTCTAATTAAGTTCAAATATATTAAGGTCAATAGGATTTTAAGAACTTCGATGATCAAATTAAGTTCAAAGTTCTAATTAAGTTCAATTATTAAGTTCCAATTAAGCTATACAAGATTTTAAGTTCATATTCTTAATTAAGTTCAAGCAATTATAAATTAAGTTCAAAGTTCTAATTAAATTCAAATATTTACCAATGTCAATAAGATTTCAATTAATTAAAACTTCAAATTAAGTTCAAAGTTTTAATTAAGTTAATTTTAAGTTCAAGCTTAATTAAATAGTTCATAAAGACTACATATTATAAAGATTTCTAAATGTCAACCTAATAATTAGTTCATAAATTCTAAAAATCAAGATTTCTAAGGTTCAAAACCTAATATCCTACAACAATTCAACATTTCTAAAGTTCGCAACTTAAAGTTCTAAAATCCTACAATACTTCAAGATTTTTTCAGTTCACAAACTAAAGTTCTGAAATCCTACAATAATTCAACATTTCTAAACTTCACAACCTAAAGTTCTAAAATCCTACAAAAATTAAAATTCTCTAAAGTTCACAACTTAAAGTTCTAAAATTCTACAATAATTCAAATTTTCAACGTTCACAACCTAAAGTTCTAAAATCCTAAAAAAATACAAGTTCTATAAAGTTCACAACATAAATTTCTAAAATTCTACAATAATTCAAGATTTCTAACGTTCACAACCTAAAATTCTAAAATCCAACAAAATTCAAGTTCTCTAAAGTTCACAACTTAAAGTTCTAAAATTCTA
Source organism: Solanum pinnatisectum (assembly GCA_035578085.1). Lineage (NCBI taxonomy): Eukaryota > Viridiplantae > Streptophyta > Magnoliopsida > Solanales > Solanaceae > Solanum > Solanum pinnatisectum. The sequence goes on from JAWPEI010000039.1 coordinate 607,269, forward strand.
CAATAATTCAACATTTCTAAAGTTCAAAACTTAAAGTTCTAAAATCCTACAAATATTCAATTTCTCTATAGTTCACAACTTAAGTTCTAAAATCCTTCAATAATTCAAAATTTCTAAGGTTCACAACATAAAGTTCTAAAATCATATGGATATTCAAGTTCGCTAAAGTTCACAACTTTAAATTCTAAAATCCCACTAAAATTCAAGTTCTCTAAAGTTCACAACTTAAAGTTCTAAAATTCTACAATAATTCAAGATTTCTAACGTTCACAACCTAAAGTTCTAAAATTCTACAAAAATCAAGTTCTCTAAAGTTCACAACTTAAAGTTCTAAAATCCTACACTAATTTAAGATTTGTAATGTTCACAACCCAATGTTCTAAAATCCTACAATAATTTATGATTTCTAATGTTCACAACCTAAAGTTCTAAAATCCTACAATAATTTCAGATTTCTAAAGTTCACAACCTAAAGATATATAATTCTACAATAATTGAGGATTTCTAAAGATCACAACCTAGAGTTCTAAAATCTTACAATAATTCAAGATTTCTAAAGTTCACAACTTCAAGTTCTGAAATTCTTCAATAATTCAAGATTTCTATTGTTCTAAAATCCTATAATAATTTAAGTTCTCTAACGTTCACAACTTAAAGTTCTAAAATCCTACAATAATTCAAGGTTTCTAAAGTTCACAACCTATAGTTCTAAAATCCTTCAATAATTCAAGATTTCTAAAGTTCACAACCTAAAGTTCTAAAATGGTACAAAAATTTCAGTTCTAAAAAGTTCACAACTTAAAGTTCTAAAATCCTACAATAATTCAAGATTTCTAAAGTTTACAACCAAAGTTCTAAAATCCTACAATAATTCAAGATTTCTAATGTTCACAAACTAAAGTTCTAAAATCCTACAAAAATCTAAGTTTATGTATAATTTCTTAAATAAGTTCTATATAAACTTCAAATTCAAGAATTTCTAAATTCAAGAATTCAAGCAACCTAATTTTACCATTTATATACTATCTAATATTTTTCTAACTTCAAAGTAATCTATCTTTCATGTACAATCTAATATTTTTCTAACTTTAACTTTCAAACTTACTAAATTCAAGAATTTCTAAGTTGGAAAATTCAACTAATCTTATTTTAACTTTCATATAATATCTGATATTTTTCTAACTCAAAGTAATCTAACTTTGATATACAATTCAATGTTTTTCTAACTTCAACCGTCAAACGTACTAAATTCAAGAATTTAAAGTTGGAAAATGCAACTAATCTAACTTCTAACTTCTAATTGTTTTTTAGTCCTAACTTCTAATACTCAATTCACAATCATATTTCCAAAAAAACCCCAATTTAGAAGAAAACCTTAAAATAAAAAATCCTCAATTCTGTCACTAGCTAACAATAATCAAATGTACAAATTAACAATTGAATAACGTAATTCATCAAACTAAAATAATATACTAATTTATAACAAATTAAATATTACTAGAATTGAAAAAAAACAACTAAAATTAAACCCTAACCTTAACAAGCTTAAAGAAAGAGGCAGTGGGGACGACGGGTGGCGGCTCCGGTGGGGCAATGTGATGACGCGACTAGTGCTAAGGGAGAGAAGGGAGACGGCAACGTGGGGTGGTGTGGGGCAGTGGCAGCACCAAGATTTGGTTTTTGAGAGAAGGGAGAGAAGAGAGCAGAGAGAGAAAGAGAGATGGGAAAATGGGGGGAAACCCCATTTTTGGTTCAACATAATTTAAAAAATGTGATGGACAAAGAGACATTGTCCATCACTTTTTAAAAAATATTTGACCAAATTTTTGATTAAAAAGCAAGGTAATAAGAGACGATGTCCATCAATTTTTAAAAAAACTAAAGAATAAAATAAAATAAATTTAAAACGATGGACAACGTGGATATTGTGTAATAAATAAATAATTATTTTTAATAAAATGTGACAAACAATGTCTCTATATATATTAAATAAAGGGAAAAAAGACAAATATACCCCCGAACTATCATAAATGGTATGTCAACACCCTCTGTTATACTTTAAGGTTGTATATGCCCTTACCATCATTCTTTTGGGTTGTATGCATCCTTGAAACTAATGGATGGACACATGACATCATCTAAATGATTTACCCGATTTAATTTATTTTTTTACCCAAAAATTAAAAATCCACCCGATCAACAACCAAAATGGGTGGTGCCTAAATCCACTCTTCAATTTCATAAAAAACTAATCCTTTATTCTTCTCAACACACCATAACCATGGAATCAAGAACTCATCTTTCATGAAAGAAGATGACTTGTTCACTAAAACTACCGGTTTCTTCACTTTTACTTCAAACATTATGTTGTATTTTCCACATTCCATCTAGCTTTCATCATGTAACATCCCCTGCAAGTTATGTCAATCTTGTATTTTGTACATCATCTATTTCAAAAATATTTTCAACACCTTTAAATAATAAAAAATTGAGCTTGAATTTTTTGATTTGATTGTAGACCTTCTTTAAAGCTAGAGCTTTTTATAAATCATGCATAGTAAGGAAATCATGGAAACATATAAGACACATGACTCCAAAACAAAGAACAAACTATAAGGGACTCATTACCTCAAGCTAGAGTTGTAGTAAAACGAAAGAGATGAGGATATCAGGACATCATAACGGCCTTGGCCTCCCAAGTAGAACCCTCAACTAACTGATTCATCCACAACACTTTAACGGAAGCTACTTCTTTATTTCTCAACTTCTTGACTTGTCGGTAAAATATCTCAACTAGACATTACAACACCTCGATAATCTAATGACCTAAGATAGAGCCTAACATGTAGTCTAGTAGATTAATGAAGTTAAAACGTAAGGTTAAAGTCCTAAAATAGTTTCCCTAACTTAGTACTAGGGTTTTAGTTCCTAAATGTCAAGGCACGACCCCTAGGACCCCCCCCCCCCAAGTGTCCACGAGGAGGACCCAAGGAAAGGTCCAAATGGCTGTCCAAAATAGCTTCATCCATGAAATAGGAACCACGATGCGTGGACTGACTCATGCCCCGTAGATGGGAGTTATGAGTAAAGACTTAGCTCCCTTAAATGTCCCTAAAATTTCCTAGCCTTAGTACCATTTCACGAGGGTGCAGTACGGTCCGTGGACTGACTCATGCCCTGTGGAAGGGTCTCGTGAGTTTAGACTTAGTCTTCTCACCCTTACCTTGATCTTCCCTTCTCTGATCCAAACGACGACTGCACAGCACGAGGCGTAGTCCAACGTACGGTCCGTAGGTAGGGGAGTAGTGAAAGTGATCTGGAATTCTGTCAAGGATCTCGGCCAAGGGGTAATTAAATTAGGTAAGTTCTATTTTAATTATTAAAAGGTAGGGACGGTTTATATTAGTTATTTAGACATATATAAGCATATATTAATTATTAAACTCTCTTTTTAACTCTCATAACTCAAAAGAACTAAACTCAGACCCACTTCCCCCTCAAAATATTCTCTCTCTAAACTCCATTGAAGAAGAACGAAGAAGCTCAAGATTAGGGTTCAAGCTCCAAGCTCTTCATTCCAATTTTATGGGAAAACATCAATTAAGGTATGGGGACCTTGATTCATGGTTCACTATTCTCCATGAAGCCCTTCAACTATTGATTTCGAAATTGGTAACTTATTCAGAACTAGGGTTTTCATTCTAGCCATGGGTTCTTTCTAAAACAGATTTTACTATCTTAATTGCATTATATTATGGATGCTTTGATGTTTAATGGTGATTTTCATGGTAAAATTCTCCTTGAACCCATGAACACCCCCATGACCCCATGGGTGTATTGATGCAAGATGATTACTATTAATTATATCTGTGTTAATCTAGTTCTTTAATCTTGCTTTATTCATGCCTATTGTAGTATCTTTAGGTGTAATTGTGAGACATGATTCATGACCTTGAAAAGGGGTAAATTGCTAGGGTTTGTACATATGGATGCAAGATGTGTATAAACTATTGATTCATTTAGAAAGTAAATCTCCTATGACTAATGTGTAAAGTGTGGTATTGTTGAAAGGTTGTTCTCCCCTTACCCTCTACACATGTTCATGTATAACTTGTCTAGGATGATGATGATGTTATTGGGTTGATTGAAAGGCTAATTCTCATGAAAACACTATGAATGATAGTGTGAAAAGTTTACTCACTTGTTGATGGTTCTAAAGTGAAAGGACATTCTCAGTTAATGAATCATTGAGCTATTACGATAAATGATGGCTTGAGTGCCTAGTGCATTCTCTATTGAACATGAACCTAAGTAAAGGCTGAATGACTTTTAAAGGGAAATAAGTTTAGCACCTAGTGGATATGAATAATGAGATAGGAAGCTTTTACGTTTAGCAAGTTCGACTTCCCAACATAGGTTGTCTCATGAGATGGAAACCTTTTACGCTAGAAGTTCGGGATTCTAGTAGCAATCTCCTTATCCCATAACTATTTGTCCACATAGGTCTTTAGATTGTGGATCCACCTAAAAGCTATCACGATAGTTCTACCTTACGTAAGTAGGACACCCTATTTTCAGTGTGGGGGTAGAACACCGGATTCCATGTAGCTCACATAGTCTATGTCGATTAATGCTATTTTCCCTATATAATGAAGGTAATGAGTGAGACATGAACTACACTATGAATTCTTTGTGAGTTTACTTAGTACGAGTGGAGGTATGGGACTTCACTTCTACATAGCACAAGTAGACTTAGTAGGAGGTCATGGGATAGTTCCTTTGTGTTATGATAAGGTATATAAGGTATGCATGTATATTGAATGGATAACTGTTAGATATGACTTTCCTTTTGTTCAAGTATTGTACATGACTATTCCTTATTTGTAACTAATGATTATAATGAGGTTTAAAGATGATATTCATGACCAAGGTAGCTTCAAGGGAATACATAGTAGGGTTGGTATTATGGGATGCCAACCACACATTACACAACTGTTACTTAAGGGTTACTAAGGTTATGGCTTTACTATGAATTGAGTATAAATGTGATTTTTGGCTTGTATTTGGCATTGATGATGCATGTTGCTTTCTAAAGCTCATAAATGCATGCTTTTCAAATAAAATGTCCTTTTTATCATATTTCAAGGTTTTTATGCATGTTTCCATCCTTGGTACATGTTTGTGCTAACCTCTTCTTCCTCTACATTTTAGTAAGTGTAGGTTCCAGCTATGTGACTTACATTCTCCTTTCTTGAAAAAGACTTGGATTGCTTATCTCCAAGTGGTGGTGAGTTCTCATGTTCGAAAATGGATTTCCCATTTTATAGTTCATATTGTACTTCTCTTATATTGAGACTTCGTTGATGTAAAGGGCTAAGTCCCAAACTTTGTATTCGTATGTTTTAGATGGTGAATGAGACAAGGTCTAAATTCTTGTGATTTTCATATATGAAAAGAGAAGTTGATCTTTGATTGTAAAGGTTAAAAATTTTTCACATTATTTCTATGCCTTATGTTATGATGATGCTAGAGGTTGGTATGAGACCCCATGTACGCCATATTACATCTAGGGGTAACACTGGGTCGTGAAAAACTTGGCATCAGAGCATAATGTTTTGGGATGATAATTAAGTTGATATCTCATAAACCACATCTAGTAGAGCCTTGTTCATGAGTGTGAAGCGAGCCACACTTATGAATGAGAGGCTATAAGATGATTAGGAACTTTTCACTTCTTCCACTCCTCTTTAGTCGTGCTTTAGAGTTGTAACTCTATGGGTGTCATTTTCCTAACCCTTTTCTTGCGCATATAGGAATATGAATACAAGAAGAGCTGCCGCAAGAAGAGTGGAAAAGGAGATTGCTAATGATGAGGGAGTTCCTCCCTAAGGTCATCAAGGGCCTCAAGTTCCTTTAGGTGAGCAAGCTCTGGTTGATCCGACAAATGTGACTCAAGCCGAATTTAAGGCCTTTATACAAATTATAACCCAAGTCATGACGGCCCAAACTCAAGCTATGGCGACCCAAGTCGAAGTTGTGATGACTTAAGTCACTAGGGATGTTAGAGCTCGTGTGCACCCCATTGTAAGTACTCCCACATCAAGAATTAGGGATTTCACAAGGACTAATCCCCCTACATTCTATAGCTCTAAAGTGGATGAGGACCCACAAGACTTTATAGATGAAGTGTCTAAGGTGGTTGATGCCATGGGGGTATCTTCTCAAGAAAAGGCAAAACTAGCCGTCTACCAATTGAAAGTCGTAGCTCAAGTATTGTTTGAGCAATGGGGAGAAGAGAGACCTGTAAGAGTGGGCCTGATTGATTGGGGATCATTCAAGACGGCCTTCCTAGATAGGTTTTTCCTCCTAGAATATAGGGAACAAAAGTTGGTGGAATTCATGAACCTTCATCAAGGGGGGATGAGTGTGAAGGAGTACTCTCTCAAGTTCACCCAACAATCCTAGCATGTTCCAACATTGGTGGCCAATCCAAGGGCTAGGATGAATAAGTTTGTGATGGGGGTGTCCAATTTGGTTGAAGAAGAATTCCGTATGGCAATGCTCATTCATGACATGAATATATCAAAGCTCATGGTATACGCTCAACAAATTGAGGAGACAACACTCAAGAAAATGATTAGCGATGTGAAGAGGCCTAGGGCCGAGGATGGTAATTCGTCTAAGGGTAGATTTGAGGTTCAAGGCAAACCAAGGTTTAAGAAGAGGTTTTCTAATCAAGGCACTTCTAGCACTCCTTAGGTCAACAAAGAGAGGGTGCCTACTCCAAAGCCACAAGGTGGTAGTGGAGGTGGTTCTTATGTTGAAAGACCTACTTATGCGAAGTGTGGAAAAAAGCATGATGTCAAGTTCCTTGTGGGCAAGGATGGATGTTTTAATGGTGGAAAAAGTGGGCACATGAATAGGGATTGTCCTATGCTAAAGGTTCAAGGGAGAGAGGGCAAGCAAGTCCCTCCTTGTGGCTCGAATTCTGATGCTATGAAGAAGAATTGCTTCTATGCTCTCCAATCTAGAAGTGATCAAGAGGGTTCTCTAGACATCGTCATCGGTATGTTGCAAGTATTTTTTATCAATGTTTATGCATTGTTAGACCCTAGTGCCACTTTGTCGTTTGTTACTCCATTTGTGGCTATGAAATTTGATGTACTCCCCGATGTCTTAGAAAAAGCCTTTTCGGTTTCTACCCCGGTGGGTGACTCCGTTGTAGCTTAAAGAGTTTATAAGGGTTGTCCCATTTCGTTGTCTCATTGAGTCATATTGGTTGATTTGGTAGAATTAGATATGTTGGAGTTTGATGTCATATGGGAGATGGATTGATTACATGCTTGTTTTACTTCAATCGATTGTAGAACTTGGGTAGTCAAGTTTCAATTTCCTAATCAGCCCATTTTAGAATGGAACGGGGGATACTTTATTCCTAGAGGTCATTTTGTTTCATATCTAAAGGCTAGAAAAATGATTTCTAAGGGGTGTATCTATCATATTGTGAGGGTTAAGGACCTTGAGTCCGAGACTCCTCCTTTAGAGTCGGTCCCTGTAGTAAGGGAATTTTTGGAAGTCTTTCCCGATGACTTACCCAGAATCCCTCCTGAACGGGAAATAGACTTTGGCATTGATCTTTTTTCGGACACACAACCCATATCAATTCCCCCTTATCAGATGGCTCCGACCAAATTGAAGGAATTGAAGGAACAACTCAAGGATTTACTAGATAAGGATTTTATTCAATCAAGCATATCTCCATGGGGTGCCTCGGTATTGTTTATGAACAAGAAAGATGGTTCACATCGGATGTGTATAGACTACCGCCAATTAAATAAGGTCACTATAAAGAATAAGTACCCTTTCCGTAGAATTGAAGATTTGTTTGACCAACACCAAAGGGCGAGCTACTTTTCAAAGATTGACTTAAGGTCGGGTTATCAACAACTTAGGGTGAGAGGGGTTGACATTCCTAAAAACTCCTTCCGAACATGATATGGTCACTATAAATTCCTAGTTATGTCTTTTGGTCTAATAAATTCCCCGGTGGTGTTCATGGATCTTATGAATAGGGTATTTAGGAAATATCTTGATTTGTTTGTGATCGTCTTTATTGACGATATTTTGATCTATTCAAGGAGTGAGGGCGATCATAGGAAGTATTTGAGGTTAGTATTGCAATTCCTCAAGGACCACAAACTTTATGCTAAATTTAGCAAGTGCGAGTTTTGGCTAAGGTCTGTTGCTTTCCTTGGTCACATTGTGTCAAGTGTGGGTATAGAGGTTGATCCGAAGAAAATAAATACGGTAAAGAGTTGCCTTAGACCCCTAAGTCTCACCGATATTCGAAGCTTTTTGGGTTTGGCTGGGTATTATAAGAAATTTGTTAAGGGCTTCTCATCTATTGCCTCTCCATTAACGACCTTGACCCAAAACATTTGAGTGGTTGGACGCTTGTGAGAAGAGCTTCCAAGAGTTGAAAGATAGACTCACCTCTGCTTCGGTATTGACCTTACTGGAGGGTACTGACGGATTCATAGTATATTGTGATGCTTCTAGAATAGGGTTGGGTATGTTCTCATGCAACATGATAAGGTAATCACCTATGCTTCAAGGAAACACAAGACTCATGAAAAGAATTACCCGATCCATGATCTTGAACTAGCGGCGATGGTTTTTGCCTTGAAAATATGAAGGCACTATCTCTATGGGGTGCATGTTGATGTATTCACCAACCACAAGAGTCTTCAATATGTGTTTAGTTAAAAAGATTTGACTCTCCGACAAAGAAGGTGGTTAGAGCTTTTAAAGGATTATGACATAAGTGTCCTTTACCACCTCGGCAAAGCTAATGTAGTTGCGGATGCCTTGAGTAGATTATCCATGGGTAGTGTGGTTCATGTAGAACATGAGTAGAAGGAATTGGTTCTTGAAGTACATAGGTTGGCCCAGTTAGGTTTCCAACTAATGGATTCCATGGTCCATCATAGCCCCGAATAGTCCTTTGTAGTAGATGTGAAGTCTAAGCAAGACCTTGATCTTATTTTGATGGAGTTGAAAGAGTCAGTCCTCAACAAGTCCATCGAGTCTTTCTCCCAAGGGGGAAATGGGGTGCTTAGGTACCAAGGTAGATTATGTGTTCCGAATGTTGATGGCTTAAGGGAGCAAATTTTAGAAAAGGCTCATGGTTTGCTGTATTCTATTCATCCGGGAGCCACCAAGATGTACCGGACCTACTGGAAGTCTATTGGTGGAATGGCTTGAAAAAGGATATAGTGGGTTTTGTAGCCAAATGTCCAAACTATCAACAAGTCAAGGCCGAACACCAAAAGCCAGGAGGTTTATCCCAATATATAGAAATTCTAACTTGGAAGTGGGAGGATGTAAATATGGACTTTGTGGTGGGTTTGCCTCGTACTCGAAGGCAACATGATTCGATATATGCTATTGTTGATAGGATGAACAAATCAGCGCACTTTATTTCGGTTAAGACTTCATTTTCAGTGGAATACTATGCCGTGAAATTGTGAAGTTGTATGGGGTACCCTTATCTATCATATCGGATAGGGTACTCAATTTACTTCATATTTTTGGAAAGCATTCCAAAATTTGCTTGGTAACAATGTTTAACTTAGTACCACATTCCATCCTCAAATGGATGGTCAAGCAGAATGCACCATTCAAACCCTAGAGGACATGTTGAGGGCAAGTGTGATATATTTCAAGGGTAGTTGGGACGATCATCTTTCTTTGATAGAATATGCCTACAACAATAGCTACCACTCAAGCATTGCCATGGCTCCGTTTGAAGCACTATATGGTAGAAGGTGTAGATCACCGATGGGTTAGTTTGAAGTAAGTGAGTTTTCTCTAATTGGTCCCAAACTAGTTTATGATGCCATTGAGAAGTCTGACTCATTAGAGAAAGGTTGAAGACGGCCCAAAGTTGGCAAAAGTCCTATGCCGACATTAAAAGAATCGATCTTGAATTTGAGGTTGATGATTGGGTCTACATGAAAATCTCAGCTATGAAAGGTGCGATGAGGTTTGACAAGAAGGGGAAACTTAGTCCCCGATATGTAGGCCCATACCATATCTTGAAGCGTATTGGAAAAGTTGCATAGGAAGTGGACTTGCCAAAATGGCTCCGATTCACCCGGTGTGTCATATTTCCATGCTCAAGAAGTGCATTGGTGATCTGGTTTCCATCATTCCTTTAAAGGGTTTAGGAGTTGATGAGAACCTTTCTTATGAAGAGGTCCCGGATGAGATTTTTGACCGGCAAGTAAAGAGGTTGAGAAATAAGGAAGTAGCTTCCGTTAAGGTTCTATGGAGGAATCACTTAGTTGAGGGTGCTATGTGGGAGGACGAGGCCGATATGAAGTCCTGTTATCTTCATATTTTTCCTTCTACACCTATTCAAACTTAAGGTGAGTAATTCCTCTTGAGTTTTAAGAGTTTTGGGAGTCATGTGTATTGTACGAATTTTTCCATGATTTCCTTAAAATAGGGCATGTTCTTATGTGAATTCATGTTTAGAATATATTGAGTTTTCATGATGTAAATGTTCCTCATGTTGATTTTGCATTTTTGTATGATGATTGCATTATTGACTCCATGAGATGAAATGACGAAAATGCTTAATGATGTGTTGATGAGATGACATGTTCGCTCTATATTGTTGTGTTGATCTTACTTGAGTTGGGGAAGTTAGTTCCTCCCATGTCTATGTGAATTGATGAGTTTCATGCATATTGGATTAGTGGATGGAGCTCCTACTATCTAGTATTGCATTGGCCATGTTGTAAAAGGGAATTGAAATTTCCTCGTTTGAAATTGTGCATGATGTGAGTAGTGCATTTTAGTGTTTGCACATTTTTGATGTTTCATACATGATGGGCTGCTAGTCTAGAGTTTCTAACTTAGTTTGGTGTTTTGGTCATCAGTCGTGGACGAAAGTTCCCAAGGGGGAAATAATGTAACACTTCGGAAATCTAATGACCTAAGCTAGAGCCTAACGTGTAGTCTAGAAGCCTAATGAAGTTCAAACATAAGGTTAAAGTCCTAAAATAATTTCCTAACTTAGAACTAGGGTTCTAGTGCCTATACGTCAAGGCACGACCCTAGGACCCCCCCAAGGGTCCACGAGGAGGACCCAAGGGAAGGTCCAAAAGCTGTCCAAAATAGCGTCATCCACGAAATAGGAACCACGAGGCATGGACTGACTCACTCCCAGTAGATGGGAGTCGTGAGTCAAGACATAGCTCCCTCAAATGTCCCTAAAATTTCCTAGCATTAGTACCATTCCACGAGGGTGCAGTACGGTCCGTGGATCGACTCACACTCCGTGGAAGAGTCTCATGAGTTGAGACTTAGTATCGTCACCCTTACCTTGATATTCCCATCTCTGATCCAAACAATGACTGCACAGCACGAGTCGTAGTCCCACCTACGGTCCGCACGTGGGGGAGTCGTGAACGTGGTCTATAAATCTACCAAGGATCTCGACCAATGGGTAATTAAATTAGGTAAGTTCTATTATAATTATTAAAAGCTAGGGATGGTTTAAATTAGTTATTTAGACATATATAAGCATATATTAATTATTAAACTCTCTTTTTAACTCTCATAACTCATAAGACCTAAACTCAAACCCACTTCCCCCTCAAAATATTCTCTCTCTAAACTCCATTGAAGAACAAAGAAGAAGCTCAAGATTAGGGTTCAAGCTCAAAGATTTCCACTCCAATTTCATGGGAAAATATCAATTAAGGTATGCTGACCTTGATTCATGGAACACTTTTCTCTATGAAGCCCTTCAACTCTTGATTTCGAAATTGGTAACTTGTTTAAAAACTAGGGTTTTGATTCTAGCCATGGGTTCTTCCTAAAAACGATTTTATTAGGTTAATTGCATTATATTTTGGATTGTTTTATGTTTACTGGTGATTTTCATGGTAAAATTCCCCTTGAACCCATGAACACCCCCATAACCCCAATTTCATGAATTGTGATGGTGTATTGATGCAAGATGATTAATATGAATTGTATCTATGTTAATCTAGTGATTGAATCTTGCTTTATTCATACTTATTGTAGTATCTTTAGGTGCAATTGTGAGACATAATTCATGACCTTGAAAAGAGGTAAATTGCTATAGTTTGTACATATGGATGAAAGATGTGTATAAACTATTGATTCATTTAGTTTAGAAAGTAAATCTCCTGTGACTAATATGTAAAGTGTGGTATTGTTGAAGGGTTGTTCTCCCCTTACCCTCTAAGCATGTTCATGTATAACTTGTATAGGATGATGATGATGTTATTGTGTTGATTGAAAGGCTAATTCTCATGAAAACACTATGAATGATAATGTGAAAGGTTTACTCACTTGTTGATGGTTCTAAAGTTAAAGGACATTCTCACTTAATGAATCGTTGAGCTATTATGATAAATATTGGTGTGAGTGTCTAGTGCATTCTCTATTGAACATGAACCTAAGTAAAGGCTTAACGACTTTTAAAGGGAAATAGGCTTAGCACCGAGTAGATATGAACAATGAGATAGGAAGCTTTTACGTTTAGTAAGTCTGGCTTCCCAACATAGGTTTTCTCATGAGATGGAAACCTTTTACGCTAGGAGTCCGGAATTCTAGTAGCAATCTCCTTATCCCATAACTATGTACCTACATAGGTCTTTAGCTAGTGGATCCACCAGAAAGCTATGACAATAGTTCTACCTTAGGAAAGTAGGACACCCTCTTTTTGGTGTGGGGGTAGAACACCAGATTCCATGTAGCTCACATGGTCTATGTCGATTAATGCTATTTTCCCTATATAATGAAGGTAATGAGTGATACATGAACTACACTATGACTTCTTGGTGAGTTTACTTAGTAGGAGTGGGGGTATGGGACTTCACTTCTATATTGCACAAATAGACTTAGTAGGAGGTTATGGGATGGTTCCTTTGTGTTATGATGAGGTATAAAACATATGCATGTATATTGAATGGATAGTTGTTAGGAATGACTTTCCTTGTGTTCAAGTATTATGCATAACTATTCCTTATTTGTAACTAATGATTATAATGAGGTCTAAAGATGATATTCATGACCAAGGTAGCTTTAAGGGAATACTTAGTAGGGTTGGTATTATGGGATGCCAACCACAGATTGCACCACTGTTTCTTAGGGGTTACTAAGGTTATGGCTTTACAGTGAATTGAGTATAAAGGTGATTTCTGGCTTGTATCTGGCATTGATGATGCATGTTGGTTTCTAAACTTCATAAATGCATACTTTTTCAAATAAAATGTCCTTTTTTTTTTAATCATATTTCAAGGTTTTAACGCATGTTTCCATACTTAGTACATGTTTGTGCTAACCACTTCTTCCTCTACATTTTAATAAGTGTAGATTCCGGATAGATGGATTACATTCTCCTTTCTTGAAGAAGAGTTGGATTGCTTATCTCCAAGTGGTGGTGAGTCCTCAAGTTCAAGGACGAATTTCCCATTTTATAGTTCATATTGTACTTCTCTTATATTGAGACTTCGTTGATGTAAAGGGCTAAGTCCCAAACTTTGTATTCGCATGTTTTAGATGGTGTATGAGACAAAGTCTAGATTCTTATGGTTTTCGTATATGAAAAGTGAAGTTGAACTTCAATTGTAAAAGTTTAAAATTTTCTGCATTATTTTGATGTCTTATGTTATGATGATGGTAGAGGCAGGTATGAGACCCCTTCGGGGTCGAGTACGCCATGTTACATCTAGGGGGTAGCCCTAGGTCATGAGAGTCTTCCTCATCAGAAAGATTCTTTTTAACTTCTAACCCTTCTATGGGAACTATGGATGTTGGATCACCAACAAATTTCTTCAACATAGAGACATGGAAAAATGGATGCACTGATGCCAACTCATTTGGAAAATCTAGCTCATAAGCAACCTTACCAACATATCTCCAAATCTTATATGGGCCTACATAACGAGGACTAAGCTTACCTTTCTTACCAAACCTCATTCTACCCTTTATGGGTGAAATTTTCAAGTAAACCCAATCATGAAAGTCAAAATCAAGATCTTTTATTCTTACATCAACACATGACGTTTGCCGACTTTGAGCCACTTTCAACCTTTCTCTAATAAATTGAACCTTCACAATGGACACATGTACAAACTCGGGACCTCTTAGGGTGACTTCACCCACCTCAAACAAAAATACAGGAGATCTACATCTGCTAGCTTATAATGCTTCAAATGGAGCCATATCAATACTCGAGTTATAGCAATTGTTATAAGCAAACTCAATCAATAGCAAATGGTCATCCTAATTACCCTTAAAATCAATCACATAAGCTCTCAACATGTTTTCAAATGTTTTGATAGTATGCTTCGCTTGCCTATCGATTTGGGTATGAAAGGCCGTACTAAGCTTAACATGAGTACCAAGACCCTTTTGGAAACACTTACAAATTGAGAAGTGAATTGTGTACCACGATTACAAATAATGGACAAAGGCAGTACATGAAACTTTACCATTTCTCTCAAGTATAACTTTGCATAGTCCTCCACTGAATAAGAAACCTCGACGGGAAGTAAATGGGCCGATTCATCATCCGATCTACTATCACCCAAATGGAGTCATGCTGTCGTTGGGTACGAGGCAAACAAACAATGAAATCCATAGTCACATCTTCCCACTTCCAAGTAGGAATACTAATGTCTTGGGATAAACCTCCCAGCTTCTAATGCTCAACTTTCACTTATTGACAATTATGTCATTTAGTCACAAATTCTGCAATATCCTTTCTTATCCCTTTCCACCAATAGAGTTCTCCTAAATCACAATACATCTTGGTGGCTCCTAGGTCAATGGAATACCACGAACTATTGGCTTCTTACAAGATCTATTCGCTTAAGTCATCAACATTTAGAACACATAAATAACCTTGATATCAAAGTACTCCATCTCCCTCTTGGGAGAAAGCCTCAACGAGTTTCTTAAGCACCGTTTCTTTATAGTCAACCAAAATTTGATCAAGACCTTGCTTGGCTTTCACATCCATCACTAAAGATGATACTGAACAATTGTGCACCATCACAGCACCCTTGGTAGTGTCCATTAATCGAACACCCAATCAGGCCAATCTATGAACATCTCAAACCATTTCTTTCTTTTCTCCTTCAATATGAGCAACACTTCCCATGGATGATAAACTAATAGCATCTGCCACCATATTTTCCCTTCCGAGGTGATAGAGAAAACTCATACCAGAATATTTTAATAGTTCAAGCCACCTTCTTAGGTGAAAATTTAGATACTTTTGAGTAAACACATATTGCAACCTCTTATGGTTGGTAAACACATCAACATGCACACCATACAAATAATATCTCAAAATTTATAAGGCAAAAACAATCACCGCTAGTTCAAGATCATGGGTAGGATAATTCATCTCATGAATCTTAAGTTTCCTTGAGGCATAAGCAATCACTTTCCCATTTTGTATAAGTAAACACCCTACCCCAATTCTAGAGGCATCACAATAAACCCAAAAATCATTTGCCCCTTTTGGTAAAGTCAACACTGGAATAGAAGTAAATCTATCTTTCAACTGTTGGAAACTCTTCTCACATGTTTTAGACCATATGAACTTAGCCTTCTTTCGAGTCAAAGACGTCAAAGGAGAGGCAATTGAAGAGAACCCCTCAACAAACCTTCTATAGTAACCATCTCAACCTATGAAACTTGTAATATCCAAAGGAGTTAAAGGTCTAGGCCAACACTTGACCGCATTTGTCTTCTTAGGATCTACCTAAATACCCTTACTTGAAACAATATGGCCAAAGAGAGCTGCGGACCTTAACCAAAACTCAAAGTTGCTAAACATCGCTGAGAGTTGTTTGTCTTTGAAAATTTGCAACACAATCCTCAAATGATCAATATGCACATTCTCACTTCTTATATAAATTAATATGTCATCAATGAACACATTCACAAACATGTCAAGGTATTGTCTAAACACCCTATTCATCAAATCCATAAACATCGCTGGAGCATTAGTCAACCCAAATGACATTACCAAAAACTCATAATGACTATACTGAGTTTGAAAGGCCGTCTTTGGAATATCATCTTCTTTCACCCTCAATTTGTGATAACCCGATCGAAGGTCCATATTAGAGAAGTAACGTGCTCCTTGAAGTTGGTCAAATAAATCATCAATCCTTGTAAGATAATACATATTCTTAATAGTCACATTGTTCAACTGATGATAGTCGATACACATATGAAGAGAACCATCTTTATTTCTTACAAATAAAACTGAAGCACCCCATGGAGAGATACTCGATCGGATGAAACCCTTATCCAACAAATCTTTCAATTTTTCTTTCAACTTCTTTAATTTTTCTGGAGCCATATGGTAAGATGGAACAGAAATGGGTTGCACATCTCGGAGAAGGTCAATACCGAAGTCTATTTCCCTTTCGGGAGGAAGACTAGGCAAATTATCTGGGAACACTTTCGAAAACTCATTAACAATGGGGACTGACTCAAGAGTAGGGGTTTCGAAATTCATATACCTCACCCTAATTAGATGGTAAATGCAACCCTTAGAAATCATCTTTCTAGCTTTAAGATAAGAGACTAAGTTACCCTTAGGCATAGAATTTCCCCCCTTCCATTCTAAGACAGACTCATTTGGGAACAGAAACATAACTACATAAGTTCTATAATAAATAGAAGCATAACATGAGTGCAGCCAATCCATACCAAGGAAAACATCAAAATTTTGCATATCAAGCTCTACAAAGTCAACAAGAGTAACTCTATGGGACAAGAAAATGGGACACTTTCTATAGACCCTCTTAGACACAATAGAATAACCAATAGGAGTAGAGACAGAAAAAGGATCTAACAAGACATTCGGAAGAACATCAAACCCCATAGTCACATATGGCGTCACAAAAGACAAGGTAACACCTAGATCAACTAAAGCATAAACATCAAATTGGAAAAATTTCAACATACTCGCAACTACATTGGGAGAACCCTTTTGCTCACCACGAGTCTGAAGTGCATAAAATATGTTTTGCTTGGGAGCATTGGAACCCGAACAACTAGGAGGTTGTTGCTAGATTTCTCTTCCTTTAGTAGTAAGCATTGTGAATATCCCTCATCCAATTACAACTCTTACCACAGCTAAAGCAATAATTCATGTTGGCTAGTAACTTACCCTCGTGCTTCTTTCAACACCTAGTACAATTAGATATAGGCAATCAAGATCCACTACCATTCCCTCCTTGAGGATTAGGTTTAGACACCCTTTCATTGTTGAACTTAGGATGAGTATTGGGGGAAACTTGTTCGAAAAACCTTTGTCAAAATCTAGGATGACCATATCCATTAGACCTTGCATGAGAAAAATTTCCATCTCCTATCTTATCCCTCTTTTCTTCCTTAGATTTTTCCTTAAGTTTTTCTCTTCAATCTATTGAGCATGCACCATGAGACGAGAGATGTCCATTTCATTAATGAGCATGGTAGTACGAAACTGTTTAACTACAATTTCAGACACACCCCGTAACGAACTTACTCATCCTTTCCCTTAGATCGACAACCATTGTTGGAGCATACTTAGACAATTGTGTGAAGTTCAAAGCATATTCCCTCACACTCATACTTTCTTGATGAAGGTTGATGAACTCAAGCACATTTGATTCCCTCATATTAAGGGGAAAAAACCTATCAAGAAGAGCAGTTTCACACTTCTCCCAATAAAAGAGGACCCACATCTTCTGGTGTCCCTTCTTTTAATTTGTTGAGCCATGTTTAAGCAACACCTTTTAGTTGATAAGCGGCCAACTCAGCCTTTTCCACCATCATCACTCCCATGATCATCAAGACCTTATAAACCTCATCAATCAACTCTTGAGGATCTTCCTCAACCTTAGAACTATGAAACTCCAGAGGATTCATCCTAGTGAAGTCGCTCACTCTAGAAGCCGCCGTGCCCATAATTGGGTTCACAGGAACCATAACCTCCCTATTTGCTTGGGTCGTCACGACTTGAGCCAAAACTTGAAAAGTAGCCCTAAACTCAACATTAGTCATTTGCTCAGCCAAATGATTGACTGGGACTTGAGAAGCTTAGGGAGAAGCTTCTTGTTCCACATTCCTTCTAGCATAAGCTCTTCAAGTGGCCATGTCCTGTATAGGATCAGATAAGGATTAGGAGAGAGGCCTTATAAAGTTAAACTTTATCACATGACTTTAGAGTAATGAAAGAAGTGGAGTTTCCTAAACATCTTGTAATCTCTAATTCATAAATGTGGAGCGCTTAATACTCATGAACAAGCCTCTACTCAACGTTGCATATGAAACATCCTAGGATCATTCTAAACGTTATGCTCTGATACCAAGTTTGTCATAACCCAAGGGTACACCCTAGTGTAAAATGGCGTGTAGGACATGAGAGACCTCATACAAGCCACTTAGAATTCATAACATAGGTAATAGAACAAAGGAAGTAAAGCAGCATTTCAAGTCCAAGAGTTTTTTAAAAGAAAAGGGAAAGTCTAAAACACTTGTCTCAATTGCCATCCAATACAATAGAATGAAATTGGTGAGTCCTTATAGCATTCAAGGATTTGACCATGATTTTCTTATGTCTTTTCATTTTATGTTTTGAACATTATTGTATAGGATATGTCCCAATGATTCCTTGTATTTGCTAGTTATTAGACAAGTTGTATCTTCCGCTTCATTTTATAAAACTCTGTTTGTGTTGAAAATGGTTTTAAATTTTACCATAGTTATCTTGACTATGAAATTTAAGTGGCTTATATGAATCCTCTCGGGGTCTTTTATGCCATGTTACTTTTAGGGTGTACCCCTGGATCATGACAAACTTGGTAATCACAGCACAATGCTTAGAATGGTTCTAGGATTTCTTAAAATCACATCCTGTAGAGTCTTGTTTATGAGTGTGAAGCGCACCACATTCAAGAATGAGAGGCTCCAATATGTTTAGGAAACTTCACATCTTCAGTACTCTAAGTCATGCAATAAGATTTAACTCTACCGGATCCTTCTCCTAATCCTTACCTAATGGTCTAAAGGATATGGCTACTTGAAGGGCTTCTACTAGATGGACTAAGGGATAAGAAATTGACGAAGGAGCTCTTCCTCAAGCTTCTCAAACCGCGGTTGGCCCTTTTACCGAGCAAGTGACTAATGCAATGTTTAAGATTGCTTTTCAAGTGTTGGCTCAAGCCGTGACGGCCCAAGTAAATAGGGAAGTTGTGAACCCTGTTAACCCAAATGTAGGTTCGATGACATCTAGAGTGAGGGACTTAACTAGGATGAATCCTTTGGAATTCTATGGTTCTAAGGTAAAGGAAGACTTTCAAGAGTTCAATAATGAGTTTTACGAGATTTTGTCAATTATTTGAGTGAATCCGTTGGAAAAGGTGGAATTGGCCGCTTATCAACTTAAGGGGGTTGCTCAAATTTGGCCTAATAAATGGAATGAAGTAAGACTAGTAGATGTGGGTCCCCTAGAATGGGAAACGTTTAAGTCCGCTTTTCTTGATAGGTTCATTTCTCTTGAAATGAGGGAAACTAAAGTGCTTGAGTTCATGAATCTTCGACAAGGAAATATGAGTGTGAAGGAATATGCTTTAAGGTTTACTCAATTGTTAAAATATGCTCCTTCTATAGTTTCCAACTTTAGGGCAAGGATGAGCAAGTTCATTTCGGGTGTGTCCGAATTGGTAGTGAAAGAGTGTCATACGGCTATGCATGTCCACGATATGTATATTTCCCATCTTATGATTCATGCCCGACATATTGAAGAGGAGAAACTTAAAGAGAGATCTAGGGAGAATAAGAGGTCTAGAACCGATTATGGTAATTTCTATTATGCTAGGTCTGATGGACATAGTCGTCTTAGAAGTCGACAAAGGTTCTCTAGGAAAGGTTCCTTTAATGCTCCTAAGTTCAACCAAGAGAGGGTCTAACCCTAAACCTTAAGGAGATTATAGTGGGGTTTTATTCCCATATTGTGGTAAATGTGGAAGAAAGCATGCGGGCAAATGTATAGCTGGTTCCAATGTTGTTTTGGTTGTGGTAAGATGGATCACAAGATAAGGCAGTGCCCTTTAGTTGCTAAGAATGAGGGAGATAGTATTCTGTCATGAACCAGGGTACCCCCTAGACGTAACAAGACGTATAAGACCCCAAGAGGCCTCATAGAAGCCACTTAGCATATCATAACATAAAGTAATAGAACAGGTGCGGGAATTAAGACTTTTAAATACAATCAAAGTCTTTTACAAAAGCAAGTGGAAGTCTAACATAACATTGTCTCAAACCATATAAACATAAGAAAATAGAAATCATGGGACGCAACCTATACAATAGTCTCAAAAGTAAAAGAAAGACATTAAAGAGATAGGGTGATCCAAGCCTCAAATACAATGAGGACTCACCAAAGCTTCACTTCTGAATCCTTTAGAAACCTAGCCACAAGTGTGTGAAATGGGAACGTCGGACCCCACATTTAATAAGAATGTAGGCAAGAGTATTCGTCAGTACAATCAAGTACTAATATGATGGCTAGCATAAACAACATAAACATAATCATTAGTCAGCATAATACTTAAGGCATAAGCATAATCAATACATAAAAAACATCATAATTAAAGAGGAATACTTCCTTAAGCAACCTCACTTATCCTTATCCAAGACTTAGGTAATCTGCCTCTAGTCAAACTTACATCACGGAAGGCATAGCTAGCACCACTCCAAGATATCATCATCATACATAATCATATTAGTCATACTTACTTTTAAAGGCATGAATATTCGCCTCAATGCCTAGTTCATAAAGGCTAATAGGTGTTTGCCTTTTGCTTTACTTACTTTAAGATTTTGGGTACTCACCTCCACATCATTTCATAAGGACAATGGGTACTTGCCTCCATGTCCATTCATCATAGTAAGAACGTGGGGACTCTCCTCTTGTTCAAGTATAAGGAGTAGGTGAATCTCCTCATATCCTTACCTATGGAGGTTAACGGTAATCGCCTCTAGCCTCATCATTCATTAAGAATTTTAGTCTAGATTCATTTTAGGTGAGCAATACTTTCAACCTAGAATCATTCATGTGAGTAAACCTTTCACATTCATACAATCATGCTAATCAATTCATTCTAGAAAGTATCTCTTCCATATCATAGCATTTACAATAAACAATGCATAGTCTAGGCTTTAGTCTCAAGCATTACATCTCATTATCATTATCTATGCTTTACTCTCAAGAAATTAACATCATATTCATCATATATTCTTCAATATAGAGCAATTCTTTTCATAATTCACCAATCCTATAAGGAGATATCTAACTCATAGAGTTTCCTCACATGGCATCAAACCCACTATAAAAATTCAACCCTAAAATCATAGGATATGCATTGGTGCATGTAATTTTATCCTAAATACATGCAATTCTATCAATTCAATCATAAATAATCATAATATACTCAATTGGATCAACATTCATCATAACCCACAACAAAGTAAGAAACTCTAACTAGAATTGGGGATTTCTTCTTCAAATTGTGGAATTCTAGGGGACTCTATTGGAGGTAGGATCCCATCGTTGAAAAGCCATCACACCTTGATTACAAAGCCCTCACAAGCTTGAAAATTGGTGACTTGATCTTGACCTAGCTTTAATCTCCTCCTTCTTCTTCCAACTTCTAGAGAGAGAATATTTGAGAGGAGTTTTGGATATTGTTTTGGGATTTTGAGAGAATGTCAAGCGTGGTCTTGACAGAGATTTTTGCTCATCCACGGACCGTCGACCCATCCATGGCTGTGGATCCTGAAGTGGGTCACTATCTTAGACGGTTCTCATGGTGCCCTATCTACGACACCTATTCATGGGGCGTGGGTCCAACCATGTGGATTGGTTGACCCTCATGGGTCACACCTATAGTTTTCCTAAAAGCTGTGCTTTGCCTCGTTTCTAATCCAAGGTGTTACATTATCTCCTTCTTGGGTTCATTCGTCCTCGAATGAGGTTCTGACCACATTTATAAATGAAAAGACTCAAGACTAGTAGCCTATTATGCATGCAACTAATCTAAATGCACACAACTAAGGAGGAAGCATCAACTCCTATTTCAATATACTCAATGCACCAAAATGAGGTAGGAACTACATCTAACAACCCAATATGCATAAAAGCTTAACATTTCTCATATTCAAGGAGGAACTATCATCTCCAACTCAACACAATGATCAACACAATCTTATGGAGCCTATATGCAATTCAATTTTTTAAAAAAAAAACACACACACACATTCATGCAGGGGATCTCCATTCCAAGTCAAGGCATGTTCTACAACTCATCTCATGAAGTGTATAAGCAACTCATACTCGATACTTAGCAACATGAGGAACAAACATCATAAGAGACATTTCTTTCAGAACTTAAGCTTTTTCATGAACATGAAAATTTAAGGAAATCATGGAAACACATAAAATACACATGACTTCAAACATAAGTAAACTAAAAGGGGCTTATTACCTCAAGCTACAATATGAGGAAAAAGATGAGGATACAGGGACATCATATCGGCTTCCGCCTCCTAAGTAGCACCCTCAACTAGATGGTTTCTCTATAAAACCTTAATGTAAGCTACCTCTTTATTCCTCAATCTCTCTGGTCTAAGATCTCAGCTGGAACTTCTTCATAAGAAAGGTTTTCTTTCACTTCCAACCCTTCTAGGGGAATTATGGATGTCGGATCTCCAACAAACCTTTCCAACATAGAGACATGGAAAACCGGATGCACCGATGCCAACTCACTTGGCAAATCAAGCTCATATGCAACTTTACCAACAAGTCTCAAAATTTGGTATGGGTCTACGAAAGGGGGACTCATCTTCCCTTTCTTACCAAATCCCATCACACCCTTCATGGGTGAGATTTTAGTGTAAACTCAATCATGCACATCAAATTCAACGTCTTTCCTTCTAACATTGTCACGATCCAAGGGCACCCCCTAGACGTAACAAGGCACATAGAACCCCAAAAGGCACCATGTAAGCCACATAGAATATTATAACATAAAGCGTTAGAACAATAAGAGTAAAAACACATTTAAGTCCAAAAATCTTTATAAAGGAAAGCGGAAGTCTAGACTTGTCTCAATTAGCCATATATCATAATAGTTCAAATGAAAACCGACGTAGCCTATACAACATGGTTCAAAAAATGGAATACTAGAAGTGAAACTCCAAGTGAATGCCCTATCCTAAAATCATGAGGACTCACCACAAGCAAGGATAATAGTCGAATCCAAACTTGATCCAAATTATAACCGCCTTAAGAACCAGACCCTACACTTGGAAAAATGTCAGAAAATATGGGTTTGTACAAAAATGTACTAAGAATGATAGTCATGCATAAAATCCTTGAAAACATGCTAAAAGGGACATTTAAGTTGAATGCATGCCATTTACTAGTTTAAAACATCATTTTGAAAACAATGGAAAAGAATAAGTCATAAGCATGTTCATTACATAAGTCATCACATCGTAAGAGAACCATACCATAAGTAGTCTCAAAGTATACTTGTGCAATGCATGAATAAGATCCCATAATCCTACCCATACTGAATAAAGCTTCTTGAGTATCTATAATTCATACTTCATATTATTGTTCATACTATTATAAAGAGAGGTTAGCCTTACAAGATGTAGACCATGTGAGCTTACCATAGAATCCGGTGTCTACCCCACACCAAAAAGGGATTTTCCTACTTGCCTAAGGTAGAACCATACTTTTATCTTAGGTGGATACACTAGCTAAAGATCTATATGGGAACATAGTTTATGGGATAAGGGGATTGCTACTAGAAAACCCAACCTCTACTAACGTGAAGGCTTCAATCCCAAGAGATTTCTCCTAGAAACTCTGCCTCTGCTAACATGTGGGCTTCCTTCTCATATCACTATCTACATGGTGCTAAGCATAATACCCATTGAGTTCATGTTATGTCTTGACTTAAGTTCGTAATTATGAAAGAATATCTTGACACTCAATCCACATAACTCATACTAAAGCTCATAGATTCGATAAGTGAAACTAGTTATCGAACCTTAGAATCAATACATGTGACAAACTTTTCACATCATATCATATTCCTACATAAGTGTGTACATGATGAAAAAAATCAACAACACAACAAATATACTCTTTATAGCTAGATACAAATGATGAATCTCAAGTTTCACTTTCTCAAGCTGAAACCGTCATGACCTACTAGCTATGGATGCCAAATTACTACCTTAGCTCTATACTTCTTTCTTTAGCAAGCATAAAACACTGAAGTATATTGCACTAAACATGTAATATCGGAGTTAAACCATAGTAATAACACAAACCCTCTTCAAATTAACACCAAAATTCACTAATTATAACACCCATTAAGTCAAACACAAAAATTGGTTACATTGTCAAACCCTCATGATTAGGGTTTTACCCAATCATAGTAAAAAGATGAAATTCGATACCTTCCACATTTTCCATAGATAGGTAAATGAAATTTGAAAGTCTAAAGTTAATAATATCTTCTCTATTACAATACCCATTTGAAAAACCTTGCTAAAATTACTTGAAATCAACAATAGCAGTGTTTTTTCTCTCTATCTTTTGTTCCTCACAATTTTAGAATGCCTTCTCTCTCTTCCAAAAATCAATTTATACTAATATGAGGTGTGGCTTTTTAGAGCCTCTCAGTGAGAAAAATTGGGCTTCGCCGACCATTCGGCAACTCGCCAATCGTCCTTCCATCTCGCCTTCTTTCTTGACACTTCCCTCATCCAAACACTATAATTTTAGGTGATCCATATTGGGACTACCGTTCCATTCTATGATGCGCCTTTTAACTCGCTAATCTACATTCACCTTGATCTCAATAAGTATTTTCGGCAATATGATCGTCCTTTGCCGATGAAGTCGGCGAATCGCCAATAAGAATTGCACTTCCCCTAAGTGCCTTCTATTTTAGGCGCAGTATTCTTTAACTTTATGCAATCCAAGAGTGACTTGGAGATCCACCGAGTTCTCTCTGTGATCATCAAGCTTGTTTTACTTCTCTTTTTTTCAGTGTGCATTGTCCTTTTTGCCTATTAATGTCCTCGCTTTATCCCTCAACCCATGTACCTGAAAATCAAGGTTTTAACATCAGTTATTGGCACAAGTTAAGCATTTGAGGACACTAAATATACATATAAAGAAAGCCCTAAATGAGTCCAAATCTCAGACTCATCAACACCCCTAACTTAAACATTTGCTTGTCCTCAAGTAAAACTCAAGCTTAGCAGCTCAAAAAGGATGTCTCAAACATTGCTACAAAAGACTCAATCATGAATACACACAAAAATACCCAACTTACTCATGCAAGGATTAATTGTGCACTCAAAGATTCAAGTTGTGACTCACCATTATCAAAGATGCTCAAGTTCACAATACTTGCTTCAAATGCAAGTTTAAACTCAACAAAGGTACTCAAACGCCCTCACAACAAACATGATTCCATATTCACACACTATTCTTCAACAATTTATAGCTCCAAAATCACACACGACTTTCACACTCATAAAGATGAACACGTGTATGACTTTACCCATAGGTTAGCCCTTTTTTTCCAATCAACATTCATTTCATCTCACTTAAGATCAAAAAGGTCTTTTCAAGGCTTGTAATGGGGTTGAGTGTAAATGTATAGTCATTTAGGCTCAGTGGCTGCTACGCTCATGAAATGTGGTCTGAACATTACTTTTCTTGCTTTTCTTCAGCATTTTTACTCATGCTCAAAATTCACTCCATTATTCATCTTCAAATGAGTTTCTGGACACGACATTCCTTTTATAACTTTCAAAACTTAATTTCACAACTTTTTCATTCATTTTCTTTCTCTCTCCTTTATTTTATATGGAGGGGTTCCATCTTTTTCAAGATCATGGCTCAAAGGGGAATTCTTCACATATCTTGATTTACATTCTCTTTTCACCACACCCCCAATTTAGGCTTTTGGCCTTAGTTGGCTATTCAAACAAACCACACTTCATGAGAGACATGGGTGAATGGATAAATAGGGGTCACATTTGTTCAAGTTTTTTCCAAGAAAAGGATAAGGGTCAAAGGGGTTCAAGCAAGGTTCACATATCTCGTAATATTGGCCACAAAAAGAGGTTTATTATCAAGTTGTTTCACTCATCGAAATTGTTGCCTAAGATCATTTCAAGAGCTTACATCACTTAGTAAATAGGACCAACGGGGAAAATTCTAGGCGTTATCACACAAGATTCAAAGTAAGCTCATTACACAAAGCATTGGCGCCAACATCAAATGAGACACCACACTTTTGCTAGTGTGCAATGTTCATCATAAGAGACTCCATTCGATAGTCGGCTAGTCACAACGAGATGCAAAAAGTCCACATATTATTTATGCAACTTCATTTTGCCTCATCATAGCCGCACATTCATTTTTTTATTAAGAGCACTATTCAAGTCATTGGTATTGATCATAACTGATACTTAGATAACTTTATCGAAAGAACAAAGGACTCAATGACCAAACACCTACCACCCCCATCAAAAGCATCCAACATTGTCCCCAATGTGAATAGAGAATAAACAATAACAAAAATAAACAAAATAAAGAAAACTTACTGGTATGTAAACAAGCAGAGTAGGATGACAAGAAATCTTCACTGGGCACCTAATTGGTGAAAAATTTTTAGAGTCGTGAACTGCTTGGTGATTCACCCAATGGTCTGGAGATCGCTGATACTTCCAGTATGTAACCCGTCCATAAAGGGGTAAAAATGTAGGCATGATGGAGTCCGCTGAATATGTCGACGCATCATTTAATAGACATGAAACCTCACCGAAAGATCGAATAGGCCAAGCTATCAGAGCTACTACTGAAAGGCGGTGAAAGTAGGGTCGCCTAATAACTTCGGCTTGTTGTTGAGTGATGAAGGTCCCCCGCCTAATGTTCGAGTATCAAAGCCCCACTTTCATTGTCAAGAAGGCGATCTATGTCCTGCTCACTGAACGGATTCGGTGATCCACCGATGGAATCCTCACCTCGTAAATTTGCCTACACCTGCACATTCAACACACATTATTTGAAACACTAAACACTTGGGTTGCCTCCCAAAAAAAACTTTATTTAACTGTCACGACCTAGGGCTACCCCCTAGATGCGACACGGCATATAAGACTCCAAAAAGTCTCATACAAGCCTCATAACATTCATAATATTCGATATAAGGAAAATGGTATGGAATTAAAACTTTCTTTAAAAACATACAATCAAAATACACATTTAGAAACACAGCGGAAGTCTATTATCTCACGTGGCCATCTAAATAATATCTTGAAACTAAAGTAGGGTCATGACCCTTTACAATAGAAAGTCTAACAATAGTCTTTTACATGAAAGAAAGGAAACATCAAGTAATTGTCCTCGATCTATGAGGACATACCACTTAGTCTTGGAGAATCCCAAATCCAAGCTTCAACTAGAGAGAAAGTAACTCACTTGCCAGAACCTACACTTGTAGTAAAATAAGAGAAATATGGGTGAGCACCATTAAGTACTAAGTATGATAGCCATTTAAAAACCATACTTAAAACGGACATTTTATTTGAAAATCATGCTTTTTATGTATGTTTGATAAAACTTCATGAACATAAGAATAAGAGGCATAATATTCAAAATAACATACATACAAGTCATTTCACCACATTAGAACATAATCAACATATAACTCATTTCATCACATTAAGGCTTCACTTCAAGAGACCCCAAGCCATACCTTGTGAAATGTATGAATAGCGTCCCATACCTCGATCCATATAGATACCACATTAAGGCCACCAAAAGTGAACTTACCATTCATCGTTTCCATCTTTACAGAATACTAATACATAAAAGACATAAACATTTCATAAGTCATATCATCACATTAGGACCACCATCTAGGACAACTCTAAGTCATACTTGTGCAATGTATGAGTAGCATCCCATACTAATACTCACACTAAGTACTCCTTTGAAGCCACCATAGACAAGGCACAATCATACTCAATAAGTCATGACAAGGAAGTAACTCTTAATACAATCCAAGTATAGCATGCATCAATACATTTAAACATATAAGAATCGAAATTCTTCATTAGCTTCATTTAGAGCACTTTCATACATTATTCATCAAGACCTTAGAGAACTCACTATGACCCTCTCAAAGCCTACTCGTGTAATGCATGGATGGCATTCAATACTACCACCAACACTTCATAGAACTCCTCAAGAAACCATAATGCACATCTCACATGATGGGAATAAGCATTTAATCAACACAGACCATGTGAGCTTGACATGGAATTCGGTGTCATAAAGCCCCACACCGTAAAGAGATGGTCTACTTGCCTAAGGTAAGACTAATACATTCAGCTTAGGTCGATCCACTAGCTAGGACCTATGTGGGCACATAATTATGGGATATGAAGATGTTCATTAGAACTCTAACCTAATAGTGGGAGAGTTTCCATCTGACCATATCCATACGATGCTTAGCCTACATTCCAATAGAGTATTTTATTCACATTACATCATTGTACTTGAGAGGAATGCCATTGACTCGACCCAAGTCACATCATTACACATGAAAAGAATGAAAAAAATGCTATAAGCCAATTGAATCATGGTTATTATTAGAAAAGCTCTAGAGTCCTCATGAAAGGAATACCATAAGCCTATCGATTCATGGTTCCTCATTACATTATCATACTCATTTAAGGAATTCCATAAGCCTATCGATTCATAGTACATTGACTCATTAGGAAAGGAATGCCATAGGCTATCGATTCAAGAGTCGTCATTACAGTAGCTCATTAGCTCATTATGAAAGGAATGTCATAGGCCTATCAATTCATATTCATTTAGTCAATACACATTAATTATACAAGAAGAGGATGACTTAGCCTACCAATTCAAGATACTTCATTCAAGATCACATTCATCAATACAAGAAAAGGATGCCTTAGCCTACCAATTCAAGATATATTAATCACATTACTTTCATTCATTCAAGAAAAGGATGAATAAGCCTACCAATTCAAGATATACATTACATGTGGGAAACCCTTCACATTTTATCATCATGAGTGTTAATTCAGAACTTGCTTTCAATCATAATACTATTAAATTCTAAACATGATCATAACACTTTCATTGAGATCACATATACATACTTCACATCATAGTCATACATAGATGCCATTCTAGGCTATGAACAACCATCAATCCATAAATCTAATATACTACAATTGATAAGCAAGTTGACTTGATTCAATAACTAATCCAATATAAACATCAACAATTCAACATACTTGCATAATCAATCAGTTCCAAATCTCAAATCACAACTTAAGAATTTGGGGTAAAACACGTGTTCATAGAATAAATCATCTCAATTCATCATTAATTCAACATTCTATTCATAATTCATCATATAAAAGCTTTTAAGATCATTTTGGAATTGAACCCATGCATAGATTGAAAACTTGAGTTTTTGGGGAACTTTGGAGATTTGGAATCACTTTTAAAATTGGCTCCTTAAAAGAAACTAAGTTAAGGATGAAGACCACCATACCTTTTATGGAAGAACTCCATGCAAATCACTGGGAAAGGTTGAAAACTTGACCTTCAAAGCTTGGTTCCTTCACCTCCAATGGAGGTTTCTAAAAAGTTCTCTTTTTAGAAGAGAGGTGGGTTCTATTTTATGATTTGAAATAATGACTTCTAAAATAGAGTTTAATACTTTAAAAACTCTCAAAATATCTTAATAAAACAATAATAACCGTCCATTAACTAAACTAATATTAAAATGAATTTACCAAATAACCCCTACCTTGGCCGAGTCCTTCACAACATTTAAGGTGGCTTCCATGAAACCCCACCTATGAACCGTGGGTGGGTCCACAGATCGTGCTGTTGAGTCGTGATTCGTGGTTGCAGCTTGGTGTTTTGGGCCTTGACCCACAAAGGCCATCCACAGGGCGTGGATTGACCTACGGGGCATAGGTCCCCATCCGTAGGTCATGATTTTTGGGCAGATTTTTGTTTCTTTGGGGTCTTGGGGGGTTAGACTTTACAGTCGTCCTAATGGACCCCTAAGGTGGTCCTTGGGGAGTTGTACCTAGACTTTTAACCCATAAACCCCTCAACCTAAGCTCAGGGAAACATTTTTTACACCCTTAAACCTCACCACAACACACACACACACATTAGGCTCTAGTTTCACCTATTCATTTTATGGGTCGTTACATTATCCCCCACTTGGGAACATTCATCGTCGAATGACACTTTAAACACATTAAAGGGTTAACTACTCAAGACTAGCAGCCCATCATGCATGCAACATCATAAACAAATGCACAAAACTAGGAGGAAACATCAATCCACATCAATAAGCTCAATGCAACACAAGAAAGTAGGAGCTACATCTACAAACTCATTTTGCATCATAACTTCAACATTTCTCATTTCATTGAAGGAATTAACTTCTCCAACTCAAAGCATGCTCATCATAACACATTTAGGCACATTATGCATTTCCTTCATAAAAGCACATTTAGGCATGTTAAACATTTAACCTCATGAAGTATATAAACAACTCATACTAAATACATATCAACAAGAGGAACATAATTCATATAAACTCATTTTCTTATTTAAACATAAAATCATCAAGAACATGCTTAACCTAAGGAGACCATAGAAACACATAATAACACATGACTCCGAAACATGAAACAAGCTACAAGGAACTCTTGGTCTCAAGCTTGAATAAGAATAGAAGGAAAGAGACAAGGATATCAGAACTCTCAACAACCTTACTAATCATCATACTATCCCCCACTTAGGAGTAAACCCAACCAAGGCTAACATCAAAACGAAATAGAAACCTCAATACAACATTCACAACTATAAGGAACTATCACTTGTCGGTGCCTTCATCCGGATTAGCTCATTTGTCCTTGTTAGCTTCAAGCACATAGAAACGATTCTTCCTTGGAGCATTAGGATTCGGACCATCAAGAGAGGCTTGTTTGGTCTCCCTTCCTTTGGCTGTAAGAGTAGGGCAATTTATCACTTGGTGATTATTCTTTCCACACGCATAGCACCCACTACTACCGGCTAGGCACTTCCCAAAATTTTTCTTTCCACAATTGGCACAAATGGGTTTAGGAAATGGAGACCCACTTCCTTTCTCTTGATTAACCTTAGGAGTGCTTGAAGAATCTTGGTTTGGAGCTCTCTTCTTGAATCTAGGTTGACCTTGCTCATCGAGCCTAGACCTCTTCAACTCACTATTCTTCCTCTTAAGTTTGGACTCCTCAATAGATTGAGCATACACCATAAGTCTAGAAATGTTCATGTGATCATGGAGCATCCCCGTACGGCACTCTTCCTCAACTAGGTCGGATACACCGGTAACAAACCTACTAATCTCATCCCTAGGGTTGGACATCAAGGATGGAGCATACTTAGACAATAGGGTAAATTTAAAGGAATACTCCTTGATGCTCATGCTACTTTGCCTAAGGTTTATAAACTCCTCCACCTTACATTCCCTCTCCTCACGGGGAAAGTACCCGCCCAGGAAAGCTTTATTACACTCTTCCCATTCTATAGGACCTGCTCCTATAGGACTATTGCATTTCCATTGAGTGAACCAAATTTGTGCAACATCCTTCAATTGGTAGGAGGCAAGTTTGGCTTTTTCCATAGAAGTTGTTGATGAGTCCACGATTTGTACTCATTTAGGGCTTCATTTTAATAGATTTAATGTCCTCAAATGCATATTTTTATCCAATAACTGATGTATATCATTGAATTTTAGGTATTTGGATTAAGGAACAACGCATGGACACTACTAAGCAAAAAGGAACAAGGCAGCTGAAAGAATGAAGAAAATAAGGCATGAGGATCGCCTAACCCATCGGGCGAGTCACCGAACGGCCATGGTCTTGCCTAATGTTCCAGTGTACCAAGCCTTGAAGGAGAAAGTCAACTCGGTTATAGAAAAAAATAGTCGGTGTGTCGCCAAACGATTCTGCAATCCAGTTCCATATCACCCAAAGTTTCTGAACTTGAAGATGTTGAAGGCCCAGTAAAAAGGCAATGGAATTGACCAAAGGGCATATCACTGAGTGGTTCGGCGATCCCGACTTATTGCACTGAATGGTCCTTCGCAGCACATTTTTGGGCGACTATGAATACTTGTTTAAATTTTTTATTTAGAATTAGTTTTTAATCTAGTTTTTCTATCAATCAAATTAATTCAGTTTTCAAGTTTAGAGCTTAGAACTGACCTTTTGGAGACAATATTTCCTTAGCTTTGAAGATTTGAAGATTTCTATTTCTAAGAAAATGGAAGTGGGTGTTGAAGATTCTTCATCCTATACCTTTGTAAAAACAATATCAATCTTACCCAGTTGATGGAAACACAATTTGGTAACGATTTTTACCTTTTTATTATGTCAAGCTAAAACCCCAATTATTGGGGTGTGATTATGTGATTATGGGTTGATTTAGCTTCAGGGTATTGTTGATTGATACTGTAAATGTTGTTTAAAAGTGATTTCATTCTGTAATTATAGCTTAATCTAAGGGTTGTAGCTACAAATACAACTCTACCTTCGTGTTTTTGGCTTGCTCGAAAGAGAGGTTTTAAAACGAAGATTGCTGAATTAATGGTCTATGGGTATTGGGTTGTCATGGGTTCAGCTCGAGAGAGTGAACCCTAAACCCTTTTCCACACATTTAGCTTGAGAGAGTGAATGGACTAAAGCAGAGGCTGCTCTTAATTGTTGCTTATTAGTGTTCGAGAGAAACTAATTCAATTCGGGATAAATTGGTCAAGACAAAGTTTATCCCCACTAAAGTCTAGCTTAGTTACTAATTTACTACTATTCACTATTATTTGCAATTACCTGATTGTCTATATTAGCCAATAATCCAATCACATCCCAAGAATCCAGCCCCATATTTGCTATTTTTTGTATTATTTGCTGTTGTAGATGATAGTTGAAAAAAAAAACCCATTTCTTATTTGACACTTGTGTCACTCCTAACTTGAACTATGTTTTTAATCGTAAATTCTTTTAGCTATATTGACTTGACCATATTCTTACTTGCCTATTGATTCTTAATTATAAACCATTCCCTTGGGACTCGACCCCAACTCACATAGTTGGGTTATATTACAATTTAACGATCGTTGACACTTAGTATTGGATGAAGTGTCTTTGATAGCGTTATTTGATCAAAATGGCACATCTGCTGGGGATTGGTGTTATTTGAGAATTCTTAGTTAAGTTGGATTTTGTTCTTGTTAATCATAGTTGTACTTACTTAATTTTAGTTTTTTTTTTTTTTGCTTTTATTGTGTGTTAAAAAATGAAAAATGAGTGTAAATAGTAAGTGTGAACAAATGGATCACCTTCCGTTAGAAGTAATGAGGTTCACGGATAACATCCTAACCTTTAAGCAATTAGAATGTGAGAAAATTCATGAGTCATGGCTTAGGTTTAAAGCACTGCTGATGCAATTCCCAACTCATGGGATTCCCGATTTAGTTCTACTGGAATCCTTCTATAGAAGTCTTAGCCCCGGGAAAAAAAGATTGATTGATGAACTTATCTCAGGTGGTCTTGTACGACAACTCTATGTGGTAGTAGCCCAACTCCTTGATCACCTGGTTGAGGCAAACTAAGAAGTAGAAAGGGATTTCAACTTAGCCACTTTGTTAACTCAGCTAGACGAGTTAACCAAAAAGATTATGGAGTTTGAAGTCCAGGGCAAAAAGAAGGATTGATATATTCCTCCTCATGAGCGGAGCAAGCCTAAGAACTATGATGGCGGACAAGTTGAAGAAATGCTCATACTTCTTCTCCACAATGTCAATGAGCAAGATATAGTACTGAATGAGTTATAGGAGAATGTTGCAATGATAAATCAAATGATAGCCTCCCACTCCACGACTATTTAGTTGCTTGAGACCCTTATAGGTCATAGGTTGTCCCAAGTCCATCCTAGACAAAGAGGAGGACTGCCTAGTGACACTATGGAAGATCAAATGAATGGAACTTAAGTGGGGATTTGCATCGTGCCACGATGTTAACAAAGATGATGTTTGGGAGGCAACCCAGTTTTTTTTTTAAAAGTTTGGAATAATAGTATGTTCATGTGCAAGTCAAAGTGTGGGAAATGTTTGAAAAGTGCAAGTTGCCGAGCTAAAGGTCCTGTCAGCAAATCACTGGAAAGGTCGAGGACACTGACCAAGACCATTGTTGGACTCAAGACAACTTTAAATAGGAGTCTGTAAATCTCGGCGAGCCTAGGAAAGTATTGGCGAGTCGCCGACCAGGCCGGCGATCTGGATCTAGTCCGCTGTTTGGATCCCCAAATTAACTGGAGGTCTTGTAAAATTCAGCAAGGTAAGTGACCATTGGGCAAGGCACCGAGTGGGTTAGAGAGCATGACTAATGTCGCTGAATGGGTGAGAACTGGATGGTTTTTAAAAGGCCAAAGGTTTAAACTTTTAAACTCTTTCACTTTTCCTTACTTTTGAACCTCCCAAATTCACAGCCACACTTTAGTTTCAATATTTTTGCATTTCTATAGTATTCTAGTCATTGATTTGTGCTCATATTGGGATTACATTGATGCCTATTATTTTAATCTTATCTTTATCGGCATTTAAGGTTGGTTTTTCGAACCCTGAATTTACTTTTGGCATTTTGTACTTATTTGCAATAATTTTATCTTGATGGAAGTGTGTTGGGCCTCTCTGATCTTAATTGTGGTTTGAATGCATGTCTTAATTTGATATCGTTGCCCATATTGCCTTTAATGTTGAATTCTCGTAATTTTATGCCTTAAAATTGGTTAAATCTTATAGGGTTGTGCTTGCATTTTGTTGGATCTAGTTGGATGAAGTCTGAGTTACCCATAGTTGTGCCAAATGACGTTAAATTTTCCTAATGATAGAGCAGGTGATGTCATTCTTAAGGGTAAAAGTCGTCAAATGGCCAAAGTTGGCAAAACCGGGAGAAATATGAGTACCACGGGGTAATGGGTGTTATGGGTCTTAGTTTAATTTGGATAGTGCATGCTTTTATTTTGTTTTCAGGGGTTGCGGGGCTGAATTCAAGAAGTTGGGTTGAAAGTAGGCACGTTGGGTCGTTTGGCGAGATAGGTCGAGCTCGCCGAACCACTCGGCGGTTTGCCAAAGGTCCCCATCTCACCTTTAATTTCATACTAAATTATTAGATTGACTCTGTAACTTTTGACGAGAAGCTTGAGGTCACTGAAGGCACTCGGTGACTCACTAAAAGTCTTCTTCATCGCCCTTTGTCGACACCCCCGTAGTTTAAATTGCACTGTAACTTTCGGCGGGCTAATCCTTGCTCGTCGATTAATGTTGGAAATTTTCCTGAAGGCCTTCCCATCGCCAACTTATCAATTTTTTCTGATAATTTTGATCCAGTCCTTTCGGCGAGCCCGATCTAGCTCGTCAAAGTGATTCGGTGACTCGCCGACCTGTTCGGCGAGTCTGTCTACAATTATATTGATGTGCCTTTGATTGAAATATTTCTAAATTTTTCCTGTTGTTTTGCTAACATGAAATGAATATACATAGACATGTCAACCCAGAAAAGAGTACAGGGTATCACAATCAACGAAGGGGGATCAAATCCTCCAAAGGAAGGAAGGCAAGAGCTTCCACCTAGGGACAAAGGTAAAGGCAAGAGGCCCATATCTGACAGGGTGACAACCATCTCCCAGGCTGCTCTATCTGAGCCTGAGGATGACCAGGCTTTGTAGTCACGACGGGATGAGATACGGGTTAGATCTCACCCTGACTCAGCTAGAGTCCCTCCAACTCCTACACTAGCAGACTCAGTGCCAGCTCTGGCACCTACTTTGGCTCCTGTGCCACCAGTCATCCCTCCTCCTAGGCTTTTTAACAAATTAAAAAGGTAAAGATTGCGGACAATTCTAGAGGAGAAATTATCTACAGAAGGCCTTGAGGGCAAGTACTCAGATGTGAGAGACATCATCCATTTCCACAAATTTGATCAATTCGCCAGGCCCAAGGCCCCTACATTCCTTCATGGGTCCGAGAGTTTTATGTTCCATATGGTGATTTGGCGTCGAAGAGTAAGAAGAAGGCTAGTGAGTTCAAACCAGTTAAGTCGGTTATGGTTCGGGGCAAGGAAGTTGAATGCAATAGCGAGTACATCAACACTGTACTTCACAGGGGGTATGACTTTGACGACCCCAACATGACTACCGCTACAACTTCATTGTATGAGCTTAAGGGCTAGCTTGTGCCCCTCATTTCAAATACCACCCCGAGGTGGATAGAGATAGGAGTCCCTATTGAGAAGAGGGACTTGAGTGTAGCTGTTCATTTTTGGTTCAAATTCATCGGCAGCTCTATTATGCCTTCCCAGAATGAGTCCGTTCTCCGACATCTTAAGGTGGCCTGACTTGGGTCAACTATTTCAAGAAAGAGCATCGACATGGGTCTTATCATTAAGTAGAAGATGGCCATGAGGGCCAAGAAGAGGCAGACTTCTTTGCCATTCCCGGTACTGATCAGGGAGCTGTGTCAGTGTGCTGGAGTTGCTCGGGATACTTTTAGAGATTTTGATGCTACCCTATCCTCCTCCTCTGACATCCAGTGCATTGAGGTCGAGTATACTAGAGAGGAGGCAGAAAGGACGAGGGCAGCTCGGTGGACACATTCTAAGAGGTTGATATAAATTCGATACCTTCAGAGGCATATTTGCCTACTTCGACCTCCGGGCCTTTAGGTAATTCTTTCCATTCCTCTTCTTCATAGGCTCCACTCACCTCTACTTCCTCCCAGTTAGCCAAGATTACTTAGGTGATGATCCTGAAGATAGGGCATCTGGCCCATTCAACTGACATGAGGGCAACCCGACTAGAGAGATCCATTCATTGGATGATTGAGAGTGCTATCACTGCTGTACTGACCCCCCTCCAGACTTCCATTTATACTCTTACCATGAGAGTCGAGGCTTGTGAGAGTAGGCATGAGGCGACCTCTGAGGTTATGACTTTGAAAGCCGAAGTTGCTGATTGAGGAAGGATGTAGACTATCTAAAGTCTACTGACTTCACTTCATTACTGGAGGTTGTAGATGATTTGGATGTGCCTGAGACTTCTGAGATTCCTTTGGCTACCACAAAAGATGTTCCTAGGGATGTTGCAGCAGTTAATGAGTCAGATGCCGAGATCGACGAGGCGCTGATTGAGATTAGGGAGGAGAGCATATATTTAGACTTGTCGGACCTTGAGGAGACCATTGTGCAGTCAGTGATCCAACCATCGCTGACAGAGGCATCTATGGGTGGATCTAGTGGAGATGTTCCTTCTGAGGTGACTATGAGCACTAATGCCCAAGATCAGACTAATGCATCGAGCACTAATGCCTAAACAAATGGAGCGACGGTGTAGACATGATCCTTTTTTACCTCCCTCTTTGTGTTACTTTTATTTTTACTTTTGGATAGTTTAGTTTTGCTTGCATTTGAGGACAAATGACTTTATTTGTGGTGGGGTGAGACCCACCTTTTGTGTGACTTTTTGTGATTATCTTGTTTTGAGTATATATTGGGTTTTGAGCTATAATTGTGTTTTACACTGCTTTTGTAGATGATTGAACTTGTGGCTCCTTGTTTTAAATTGTAAATGATTTTTGGACCCTTTCGAAAAAATTGTGCCACCTCTTGTTTGTGTGAAATGTCGTTGTTCTCTTGCAAATTTGAGCATAAGTTTTTATCAATATCGATGACTTGAATAGTGCTTATTATCAAACAAAAAATGAATGTGCGGCTACAATGAGGTCAAATGAAGTTGCATAGACAGTATGTGAACTCTTTGCATCTCATTGTGACTAGCCAAGTATCGAATTGAGTCTCTTGTGATAAACATTGCATACTAGCGAAAGTGTGGAATCTTGTTTGACATTGACGTCAATGCCATGTGTGATGAGCTTATCATGAACCATGTGTGATGATACCTAGAATTTGCCTCATTGGTCCGGTTGACTAAGTGATGCAATCTCTTGATATGATCTTCGGCAACTTTGAAGAGTGTAATACAATTTGACATTATACATCTTTTGTGGCCTACCTTGTGAGTGTGTAAACCCCATTTGAACACCCTTTGATCCTTAACCTTTTCCTGAAAGAAACTTGATGAAAGCGTAACCTTTCTTGATCCACTACCCATAATCTTCATGATTTGTGGTTTGTTTGAATAGCCAACTTGGGCCAAAAGCCTAAGTTATGGGTGTGGTGAAAAGAGAAGGTAAATCAAGAAGTGCAAGAAAGTCCCCTTTCACCCATGTTTTGAGAAAACTGGAACCCGTCTATATAAGAAAAGAGAGAAAAAGAAGAAAAGAATAAAAAAGAAAAAGAATGAAAAAGTTTTGGAATAAAGTTACGAAATACAAAGAAAATGGGGTTTCCAACAGTCCATGGAAAGATGAATAATAGGTGACTTTTGAGCTTGAATGAGAATGATAAAGAAGCGGAAAAGGAAGTGTTGTTCACACCACATTTATTGAGGATAGAAGTCACTAAGACTAAATGACCATACCTTTGAACTCAACCCCATTACAAGCCTTGAAAATACCTTTTTGATCTTGAGTGAGCTGAAGCAAGTGATGATCGAAAAATAAGGGCAAACCTATGGGCGAAATCATGCATTGTGTACATCCTTGTGAGTGTGAACGTTGCATTGGACTCCTGAGCTTTAAATTGTTAACCATTGTGTGTGAATATGGAATCATTCTTTGTGTAAGGGCATTTGAGTACCTTTGTTGAGCTTGAACTTGCATTTGAAGCAAGTATTGTGAGCTTGAGATTCTTTGTTAATGGTGAGTCACAACTTGAATCTTTGAGTGCACAATTGATAGTTGCATGAGTAAGTTGAGTCTTTTTGTTTGCATTCATGATTGAGTCTTGTGTAGCACTGTTTGAGACATCCTTTTTGAACTACTGAATTTGAGTTTTTACTTGAGGACAAGCAAAAGTTTAAATTGGGAGTGTTGATGAGTCCACAATTTGGAATCATAAAGGGCTTCATTTTAATAGATTTAGTGTTCTCAAATGCATATTTTGTACCAATAACTAATGTAAATCCTTGTATTTTAGGTATTTGGATTGAGTAACAAAGCATGGATACTATTGAGCAAAAAGGAACAAGGTAGCTGAAAGAACAAAGAAAAAAAGCCGTGAGGATTGCCTAACCCATTGGGCGAGTTACCGAATGGCCATGGTCTCGCACAACGTTCCAGTGTGCCAAGTCTTGATGGAGAAAATCAACTCGACGATAGAAAGCAGTAGTCGGCGTGTCATCGAGCGGTTCAGCGATGCAGTACTATATAGCCCAAAGTTTCAGAACTTGAAGATGCTGAAGGCCAAAGCAAAAAGGTAATGGAATTGACCAAAGGGCAGATCGCCGAGTGGATCGGCGATCCCGATTTATTTTGCCGAATGGTCCTTTGCAGTACACTTTTGGTCGACTATAAATACTTTTTTGAATTTTTTTACTTAGAATCAGTTTTTAATCTAGTTTTTGTATCAATCAAATTTAATTCAGTTTTAAAGTTTAGAGCTTATAACTGAGTTTTTGGAGACAATATTTCCTTAGCTTTGAAGATTTCCATTTCTAAGAAATTGGAAGTGGGTGTTGAAGATTCTTCATCGTAGACCTTTGTAAAGACAATATCAATCTTACCCAGTTGATGAAAACACAATTTGGTAACAATCTTTACCTTTCTATGATGTCTAGATAAAACCCCAATTCTTGGGGTGTGATGATGTGATTATGGGTTGGTTTAGCTGCTGGGTATTGTTAATTGATATTGTAAATACTGTTTAAAAATGATTTCATTTAGTAATTGTGGCTTAATCTAAAGAGTTGCAGTTGCAAATGCAACTCTACCTTCACTTTTTTGGCTTGCTTGAGAGAGAGGTTTTAAAACCAAGATTGTTGAACTGATTGTTTGTGGATATTAGGTTGTCATGGGTTCACCTCGAGAGAGTGAACCCTAAACCCTTTTCCACACATTCAGCTCGAGAGAGTGAATGGACTAAAGTGAAGGCTACTCTTAATTGCTGCTTATTGGTGTTCAAGAGAAACCAATTTTATTTGGGGTAAATTGTTCGAGAGAAAGTTTATCCATACTAAAGTATACCTTAGTTACTAATTTACAGCTATACACTAGTGATTGCAATTATTCGATTGTCTACCTTAGCCCATAATCCAATCACATTCTAAGAACCCGTCTCCATATTTGCTATTTTTTGTATTGTTTGCTGTCGTAGCTGATAGTTGAAATAAAACCCCCTTGTTATTTGACACTTGTGTCACCCCTAACTTGAACCGTCTTTTTAATCATAAATGTTTTTAGCTATGATTGACTTGACCATATTCTTACTTGCCTATTGATTATCAATTACAAACCACTCCCTTAGGACTCGACCCCAACTAACACAGTTAGGTTATATTACTATTTAACAATCGTTGAGACTTAGTATTAGATGAAGTGTCTTTGATAGCATTATTCTATTAGTTACCCCCATAGCATTGACTGTCTTATACACCTCATCCAAAAACTCTTGGGGATCCTCTCCCACTTTGGAACCAAAGAAAGCCGAAGGATTCATCCTTACAAATTCTTTCAACCTAGAAGCCATAGTACTCACCATAGGGTTCACATTAGCCTCAACACCCCTAGTAGCTTGAGCCGTCATTGGTTAAGCTTAAGTAGTTACGGCTTGAGCCATCATCAGAAGAGCTGACCTAACTTCCTCATTGGTCATAGCCAGAGCTTCAACCGAAACTTGGTTGCCTTAAGGAACTTGGTCACCTTGAGGACCTTGGGATCTTGGGGAGGAACTTCCTCATTCACAATTCCCTCTTCCACTCTCCTTGCGGTAGTCCTTCTTGTATTCATATTCTATAAACACAAGAGAAGGATTAGGAAAAGGACACTTACAGATCTAAACTCTAAGGCATGACTTCAGGAATAATGAAAGAAGTGTAACTTCCTAATGTCCTATAGCCTTTCACTCATAGATGTGTCACGACTCACACCAATGAACAAGACTCTACTAGACTTGGCTTGTGAGACATCAATCCTAAAAACCATTTCCAAAATCTTGTGCTATGATACCATGTTTGTCATGACCCGGGGCTACCCCCTAGATGCGACACAACGTATAAGACTCGAAAAAGTCTCATACAATCCTCATAGCATGCGTAACATTAGGTATAAGAAAAATGGTACCGAATTAAAACATTCTTTAAAACCATTTAATCAAAATACTCATTTAGAAACACATCGGAAGTCTATTGTCTTGCATGGCCATCTAAACAATATCTTGAAACTAAAGTAGGGTCACAGCCCTTTACAATCGAAAGTCTAACAATAATATTTTACATGAAATAAATGAAACATCAAGTACTTGTCCTCGATCTATGAGGACATACCACTTAGTCTTGGAGAATCTCAAATCCAAGCTTCAACTAGAGAGAAGGCAACTCACTTACCGGACTCTACACTTGTAGTAAAATAAGAGAAATATGGGTTAGCACAATTAAGTACTAAGTATGATAACCATGCAAAAATCATGCTTAAAACAAACATTTTATTTGAAAGTCATGCTTTTATGAAATTTTGATAAAACTTCATGAACATAAGAATAAGAGGCATAATATTCAAACATAACACACATACAAGTCATTTCACCACATTAGAACATAATCAACATATAACCTATTTCATTACATTAAGTCTTCACCTCAAGTAACCCCAAGCCATACCTTGTGCAATGTATGAATAGCGTCCCATACCACCATCCATACTAGATACCACATTAAGGCCACCAAAGTGAACTTACCATTCATCCTTTCCATCTTTACAGAATACTCATACATAAAAGACATAAACATTTCATAAGTCATATCATCACATTAGGACCACCATCTAGGACAAATCTAAGTCATACTTGTGCAATGTATGAGTAGCATCCCATACTACTACTTACTCTAAGTACTCCTTTGAAGCCACCATAGACAAGGCACATTCATACTCAATAAGTCATGACAAGGAAGTAACTCTTAATACAATCCAAGTATAGCATGCATCAATATATTTAAGCATAAAAGAGTCAACATTCTTCATTAGCTTCATTTAGAGCACTCTCATACATTAGTCATTAAGACCTTAGAGAACTGACTATGACCCTCTCAAAGCCTACTCATGCAATGCATGGATGGCATCCCATACTACCACCCACACTTCATAGAACTCCTAAAGAAACCTTAATTCATATCTCACATGATGGGAATAAGAGTTTAACCGACATAGACCATGTGAGATAGACATGGAATCCGGTGTCATAAAGCCCCACACCGTAAAAAGGTTGTCTACTTGCCTAAGGTAAGACCGGTACATTAGCTTAGGTGGATCCACTAGCTAGGACCTATGTAGGCACATAGTTATGGGATAGAAAGATGTTCATTAGAACTCTAACCTACCATTGGTAGAGTTTCCATCTTACCATATCCAC
This sequence comes from Solanum pinnatisectum, assembly GCA_035578085.1. Taxonomy (NCBI): domain Eukaryota; kingdom Viridiplantae; phylum Streptophyta; class Magnoliopsida; order Solanales; family Solanaceae; genus Solanum; species Solanum pinnatisectum. The sequence continues at coordinate 650,052 of JAWPEI010000039.1, forward strand.
TCGGTACTTAGACTACATTCCCATAGAGTATTTCATTCACATTACATCAATGTACTTGAGAGGAATGCCATTAGACTATCGACCCAAGTCACATCATTACACATGAAAGGAATACCATAAGCCTATCGAATCATGGTTCATTATTAGAAAAGCTCTAGAGCCCTCATGAAAGGAATGCCATAAGACGATTGATTCATGGTTCCTCATTAAATTATCATACTCATGAAAGAAATGCCATAAGCCTATCAATTCATGCTTTATTGAGTTATTAGGAAAGGAATGCCATAGGCTTATCGATTTAAGAGTCGTCATTACATTTGCTCATTAGCTCATTATGAACCGAATGACATAGGCCTATCAATTCATATTCATTTAGTCAATACACATTCATTATACAAGAAGAGGATGCCTTAGCCTACCAATTCAATATACTTCATTCAAGATCACATTCGTCAATACAAGAAGAGGATGCCTTAGCCTGCCAATTCAAGATACATCAATCACATTACTTTCATTTATTCAAGAAAAGGATGCATAAGCCTACCAATTAAAGATATACATTACATAGGAGAAACCCTTCACATTCTATCATCATCGTTCATGAGTGTTAATTGAGAATATGCTTTCAATCATAACAATATTACATTCTAAACATGATCATAACACTTTCTTTGAGATCACACATACATACTTCAAATCATAGTCATACATAGATCCTTTATGGACTTGCCTTTCAAGGCTATGAACAAACATCAACCCATAAATCTAAGATACTACGATAGATAAGGAAATTGACATGATTCAATAACTAATCCAATATAAACATCAACAATTCAACATACTTGCATAATCAATCAATTCCCAATCTCAAATCACAACTTAAGAATTTGGGGGAAAAATGGGTTCATCGATGAAATCATTTCAATTCATCATTAATTCAACATTCTATTCATAATTCATCATATAAAAGATTTTAAAATCGTTTTGGAATTAAACTCATGCATAGATTGAAAACTATGGTTTTTGGGGAACTTTGGAGATTCAAAATCACTTTTGAAACTGACTCCTTGAAAGAAACTAAGTCAAGGATGAAGACCACCATACCTTTTATGGATGAAATCCACGAAAATCACTTGAAAAGTTTGAAAACTTGACCTTCAAAGCTTGCTTCCTTCACAGCCAATGGAGGTTTCTAAAGAGAGAACTTTTGAGAAGAGAGGTGGGTTCTATTTTGTGATTTGAAATAATGACTTCTAAAATAGATTTTAATACTTTAAAAACTCTTAAAATATATTAATTAACCAATAATAACCTTCCATTAACTAAACTAATATTAAAATGAGCTTACCAACTAACCATCACCTTGGCCTAGTCCTTGACAGTATTGCACGTGCCTTCCACATACCGTGTTGTTGAGTCGTGGTTCGTGGCTGCAGCTTGGATTTGGGGACCTTGACCCACGGAGGCCATTCATGGGGCGTGGATGGACATACAGAGCGTAGGTCCCTATCTGTAGGTCATGACTTCTGGGCAGATTTTGGTTTCCTTGGGGTCTTGGGGGGTTAGACTTTAGGGTCCTCCTCAAGGGCCCCTAGGGTGGTCCTTAGGGAGTCTTACCTTTACTTTTAACCCCTAAACTCCTCATTCTAAGCTCAAGACAACATTTCTTACACCCTCAAACCTTACCACAACTCAGACACTCACACGTTAGGCTCTAGTTTCACCTATTCATTTTATGGGTCGTTACATTAATGTCGTGGCACGACGTGGAAATGTTCTCAAGCATCTTCCAGATAGACCAATTCAATCAGAGAAATCTCCTAGCATTCTAAAAAATACAACTTCAAGCGTTTCCCATTCACCTTGAATTATGGGCCTTCATTACCTTCGACTTTAATGGCACCATTTGTGAACACCTATGTCACTCTAAATGGACCTGACCATTTGAATTTGAGCTTTCTCGGGAAGATTCTTAGTCAAGAATTATATAGTATCACCCAATTTCCAACTCAGAACTCTCTCTTAAGGATTCTAGAATCATGGCACTTCTTCATATTTTCCTTGTAGAGAGTTGAACTTTCGTAAGCCTTAAACCTAAAGTCATCCAATTCATTTAGCTGATCTACTCTTCCTTTTGAACTCTTTGTCTAGTCCAGATTTAGAGGCCTTCAATGCCCATAAAGCTTTGTCTTCCAATTCAACCGATAAATGGAAAGATTTCCCAAAGACTAGTTGATATAGAGACATAGTGATTGTTGTCTTGTAGGCGGTACGGTATGCCCACAAAGCATCATCAAACTTTCGAGACTAATCAATCCTATTTGCATTTACGGTCTTAGCTAAGATATATTTGATCTCTCAATTTGAAACTTCTACTTGGCCACTCATTTGAGGATGATATGGCGTTGCTATTTTATGTCTTACCCCGTATTTGCTCAACGAGGATGCAAAAAGCCTATTGAAAAAAATGATATCCACCATCACTAATAATAACTCGAGGAGTGCCAAACCTTGCAAATATATAGCATTTTAGGAACTGAACGACACTTCTCCCTTTATTGTTTTGTAGTGCCACAACTTCTACCCATTTTGTAACATAGTCTACTGCCACCAAAATGTACTTATTACCAAACGAACTCATGGACCCATAAAATCTATTCCCCAAACATCAAATAATTCTACTTCCAAAATAGGTTTCAGAGGAAGCTCATGTCTTATGGATACTCCACCTTGTCTTTGACATTGTGCACATTTCATAAAAAATTCATGGGCATCATTGTAAAAGGATGGCCAGTAGTAACCACTTTGGAGGATTTAGCAGTTGTACGCACTACACCATGATGACCCCCAACTCGTGAAAAATGATATGCATGGAGAATTTCTTTGAATTCCTCTTCAGGTACACATGTCCGAATAATATGGTCTGCACACTCTCTGAAAAAGTACGGTTAATCCCAAAAGTATTTCTTAACATAAAAAAAACCTCTTTTGTTGATAGAAGTTGAGTTCTTCCAGTATGAGCCGAGACACTACATAGTTAGCAAAATTAACATACCAAGGAGTTTGTTGTAGAGTCATCGTGAATACGTGTTCATCGGGAAAGGCATCATTTATGTCTACCTCCAACTTGTCATTTTCCTTGCCTTCTAATCTTGATTAGTGTTCGGCCAACTTATTTTCACAACATCTTCTATCCTTGACTTCAAAGTCAAATTCTTGCAACAATAGGATACACCTCATCAATCTTGTCTTTGCATCCTTCTTTGCCATAATATAATTTAGATCAGCATGATCAGTGTGAACAACCACTTTAGTGCCTAGCAAATATGCCCAAAATTTCTCAAAAGCATATACCCTATTCTGTAACTGTGTAGTTATGTTGAGTACCATTCTGAGTTGTGGTTGTGTAGTAAATAGGGTGAAATAGTTTGTTGCATTTTTGCTCCAACACGACACCTAATGCCATGCCACTTCCATCACACATCACTTCAAAGGGTTCTGACCAATCGGGACTAATGTTAACCAGGATGGAGATCAATTTTTCTTTCAAACACTTGAAGGCCACCATGCACGCATCATCAAAGTTGAATTTCACATCTTTCTCCAAAAGTTTCCATAGAGGGTGTGCATTTTTTTGAAGTCATTGATTAACCTCCGATAAAAAATGGCATGCCCCAAGAAACTACCAATACCCTTTACCAAAATTGGTGGTGGTAAATTTTCAATCACTTCAACCTTTGCTTTATCAACCTCCAGCACTTTTTGTGACACTTTGTGACCAAGAACTATACCTTCCCTAACCATGAAGTGGCATTTTTCCCATTTTAGGACCAAATTTGTCTCCACATATCTTTGAAGAACATGTCCCAAGTGTGCTAAACATGCTTCAAAAGTATCACCCACGACCAAGAAGTCATCCATGAAGACATCCATTGAATCTTCCACCATGTCAGCAAAAATAGATAGCATGCTACGTTGAAACATGGATGGAGCATTACATAACCCAAACGACATCCATTTGAAAGGAAAAGTTCCATATGAGCAGGTGAAGGTGGTTTTCTCTTTGTCTTCCGGAGCAATGGAGATTCGATCATAACCGAAGTACCCATCTAAAAAGCAATACCATCCTCTTTCGGAAAGTCGATCAAGCATTTGATCAATGAAAGGCATAGGAAAGTGATCGTTTTCGTCCACGGGTTTAACTTTCACAAATCCATGCATACTTGCAATCTGGTTACCGGTTGCATAGACACAAACTCCCCCTTTTCATTTGGGACTACTGTGATGCCTTCCTTTTTCAGTAAACATTCTACCAGAATTACCTACTTACTATCCGCAATAGGGTAGATCACACCTGCATCCAACGACTTTATTATCTCCTTTTTTACCACTACTTGCATCGGTGGGTTCAATCTCTACTGATGTTCAACCGTCGATTTACATTCACTATCAAGCTAAATTTTGTGAGTGCAACTGCCGGGAGGAATGCCCATTATGAGCGATAGTCCAACCTATAGCTTTGATATGTTTTCTCAACACGTCAAGAAGTAATTTTACTTGCCATTCAAGCAAATCAGCTGCAATGATTACATGTAAGGTGGTATTTACCCCAAAGAAACCATATCGGTAATGGGAAGGAAGCACTTTTAACTCAAGCTTTGGTGGTTCCTTCGTTGATGTCTTTGCGGGAGTACTTTTTTGATTTTTTAGAGCAATGTCCAGCTTCAATGGAGTCTTTGAATATTCCCCCAAGCCCGAAAGAGAAGCTATTACCTCCTCATAGCCTTGAACTTCGAACTAATCATTGTTAGCAAGAACGGCCTCAAATGGTTCACTCATACACATCAAATGGCCCACACTAGCCACCGCCTCATAAATAACATCAATAGTAGAGACAACGTGGATATTGCTTGGGTGCTTCATTGACTTACACACATTAAAGGTTACTTCATCTTCGTTCACCCGGAACTTCAATTCCCCACTTCCAACATCCACCAACGCTTTCCCGATTGCCAAGAATGGTTTTCCAAAAATGATGGGAATTTTAGCATCGATCTAGCAATCAAGAATGATAAAATAAGCCAGAAAAATAAATTGGTAACCTTAACCAAGATGTCATATAGTATCCCCACAGGGTGTTTAATTGATTGTTCTGCCATCAAGAGTCACATTTTAGTGGGATTTCGGTTCACCCAACCCAAGTGTTTATAGATTGTGTATGGCATTAGGTTGATGCTTTCTCCTAAATCGCATAGGGCCTTGGCAAATTTGTCATCAAATCCATAAACGCCGCTGGGGCAATTGTCAACCCAAATGACATAACCACAAATTCATAGTGACCATACCGGGTCCCAAATGCTGTTTTGGGAATATCAACCCCTCTCATCCTCAATTTGTGATAACCCAAGTAAAGGTCAATTTTGGAGAAATAGCTAACCCCTTGAAGTTGATCAAATAAGTCATCGATTCTTTGAAGGGGATTTTTATTCTTAATGGTCACTTTGTTCAATTGACGATAGTCGATGCACATTCTAAGAGACACATCCTTCTTTCTAACAAACAATACCGAAGTAACCCATGGAGAGATACTCGGTCAAATAAAACCCTTATCTAGCATATCCTTTAGTTTCTCTTTCAACTCATTCAACTCTGCTGGAGCCATTCTATAAGGAGGAATGGAGATAGGTTGCGTATCCGATAAAAGGTCAATACCAAAATCTTTTTCGCATTCAAGAGGAATACCTAGCATATCATCAGGGAAAACTTCGGGAATGTCATTCACTACCGGAACCAACTCAAGAGAAGGGATTTCAAACTCAGTATCCATCACCCTAAAAAGATGGTATATACACCCCTTGGAGATCATTTTACTAGCTTTAAGACAAGAAACAAATTGACCTCTCGGGATAGAATTTCCCCCCTTCGACTCTTGGTGCAAATGATTGTTAGTCAGTATAAAACAAAAAAATTGAGTTGTGGTCGAATCCCATAGAGAGCGGTACGTGTTCAAATTAAATTAGGAAGTACAAATATGGTCTAATCAGCCATAAGAATAGAAATTATCGAAATAGATGTGAATCAAATTAAAAAGGGTGAAACGAATGCCATATGGGGGGTTTTAGTTTGTAATTATCAACTATACAACATTCACAAACACTTTGAAATAACAATAAGGAGAGGAATTCTCATGATGTGATCGATTATAGGCAAATTTTGATATATGGGTAAATGAAACCACTAGTAAATAGCTAAAAATCAGTGAATAGGCTAGACTATAAGGGAGATAGCTTTCTCTTGAACAACTATCTCGAATCAAGTGATTTCTTTCGAACATCAACAAGCATAACAATGAAGAATATCCCACACCATAATTCATCTACTCTTTTGAGCTAGATGGGTAGGATTGGGTTTAGTATTCACTCTCTTGAGCTAAACCTAGCTCAACCCAATACCTACAAGTCATTAATCAATAATCTTAGTTCTAAAACCTCTCTCTCTCGCAATCCAAGAACACAAAATTAGAATTGCATTTGCAACTACAATTCATAAATTTCAACGACAATTAATGATTAAACTCACTTCAATTTAGTATTTAAACTAGTAGTTAACAATACCCATAAACTAAATCAACCCATAATCACATGATCACACAAGAAGAATTGGGTTTTTAGCCAAACATCATAAAAAAGTAAATTAGTCTTCACAATGCTTCGATTTGCAGAATACATGAAGCCGACTTCCAAAATCTCCAAGTTGAATATTTCAAATTCTTCAAAACTATGAAAAACTACAAAGAAAAGTGATCTAAACTAATTTAGCATTAACCAGCATTAACCCCTTCTGTCAACATCCTCAAATAATTGTTCAAAATCTAATTTATAGTATCCAAAAATAACCCACAAAGGGCTGTTTGGCAAAGTAAGTCGGCCTCGCCGAACCACTCAATAAACCACCCATTGATCTCTTTCATAGCCTTTTTGCCTTGGCACTCTGCATCCTCAAGTTCTGTAACTTTGGGCGATCTCTTTTTGCATCGCTGAACTTCTCAATGATTTATGACTGCTCTTTTTTGTCGCAGACTTTGTTTCTTCCCTCAGGGTTGGCACATTGGAACTTTAGGCGGTCAAGCTAGCCACTCGGCGATTCACCAAAGGCTCTTGACCATCAACAGGTTTGCCTTTCTTCAGTCTATTTTGTTCCTTTTTGCCTGTTAGTGTCCTTGCTTTGTTCCTCAATCCATATACCTTAAAATCAAAGAGTTAACATTAGTTTATGGCACAAATTAAACATTTGAGGACATTAAATCTATATAAACAAAGCCCAAAATGAGTTCAAACCTCAGACTCATGAACACCCCAACTTAAACTTTTGCTTGTCCTCAAGTAAAACTTAAGATTAGCAGTTTAAAAAGGATGTCTCAAACAGTGTTGCATAAGACTCAACATGAATGCACACAACATGATTCAACTTACTTATGCAATGATCAATTGTGTACTCAAAGATTCAAACTATGACGCACCATTATCAAAGAAGCTCAAGTTCACAATACTAGCTTCAAATGCAAGTTCAAGCTCAACAAAGGTACTCAAATACCCTCACAACAAAAATGGTTCCCTATTTACACAAAGTTCTTCAACAATTTATAGTTAAGGAATCACACACGACTCTCACACTCACAAAGATGAACCTATGCATGACATCACCCATAGGTTTGCCCTTATTTTCCAATCAATATTCATTTCAGCTCACTCAAGATCACAAAGGTCTTTTAAAGGCTTGTAATGGGGCTGAGTGTAAAGGTATGGTCACTTAGGCTCATTGGCTGCTACCCTCATGAAGTGTGGTCTGCACAAAACTTTCTTTATTTTCTTTAAAATTTTGATCATGCTCATAATTTACCCCATTATTCAACTTCAAATGGACTACCGGATACCCTATTTATTTTGCAACTTTCACTACTTTATTTCACAACTTTTTCATTCTTTTTCTTTTGCTTTCTTCTTTCTTTTTTGGAGGAGTTCAATATTTTTCAAAACTATTGCTCAAAGGGGGAATTTCTCAAACTTCTTGATTTCCCTTCTCTTTTCACCACAACCCCAACTTAGGCTTTTGGACTAAGTTGGCCATTCAAACAAACCACACTTCATGAGAGTTATGGGTGAATGGATAAAGAGGGGTCCTAATTGTTCAAGTTTCTTCCAAGAAAAGGATAAGGCTCAAGAGGGTTCAAGCAAGGTTCACAAATTTCACAATGTTGGCCACAAAAGAGGTATATTGTCAAATTGGTTCACTCTTCAAAATTGTTGCCTAAGATCATTTCAAGTGCTTGTATAACTTAGTCAATCGGACCAACAGGGCAATTTGTAGGTGTCATTACACACAATGTTCAAGGTAATCTCATTACATAAGGAATTGGCACCACTATCAAACAAGACTCCACACTTTCTAGCTAGTGTGCAATGTTCATCACAGGAGACTCATTCAATAATCGGCTAGTCACAATGAGATGCTAAAAGTTCACACACTGTCTATACAACTTCATTTGGCCTAATCATGGCTGTAAATTCATTTTATACAATTAAGAGAACTATTCAAGTCATCGGTATTGATCATAACCAATACTCAAATTTACACAAGAAGAGCCACAATCACAAACAATAGCGGTGGCACAAATTCTGAAAATAGGTTAAAACCAATTCCATTCAAAACACGGAGCCACAAGCTTAAGCATCCACAAGATTAAGATCCAAACACAATCAAAACACAAATATAGATGTAATCAAATAAAATGTAATCACATGAGGTAGGTGTGGAAATACCTCACCCCACCCACAAAATAAAATAAGTTGTCCTCAAATGTAACTAAAACAAATATAATCAATAAAAACAACAGAGAGGGAGGTAAAGATGTCATCCTGCCACTCTAAGCCTGGGGTAAGGTCTGCATCACAGTCACTCCAACTGTCGGGGACTCAATGCCCAGGGTCACACTCTAGGATTGGGCATCAGTGCCCTAAGTCACAATAACTCTAGCTCCAATAGATCCTACCCTGGATGTATCTATCAATGACGTCTGAATGATTGACTGTACTATTGCCTCCTCTAAATCTATTTGATCCTTATATGTCTTCGCTTCTGACTCAGCAGCAGCCACATCCTCTATAGTATCATCTCCTCAACTCGAAAACCTTAGCTTTCAAAGTTGTAACCTCAGTAGTAAGCCCATGTCCTTTCTCACAAATATCTAATTTCACAATGAGAGCATCAATGGAAGTCTGGAGAGGTGTGAAAGCTGCTGAAATAACTTGATCAATCATCTCGGGCACCTCGGCCTCTAGCCGGGAAGACCGCAGATCGGCAGAATGGGCTAGGTGCCCCATCTTGAGGAGCATGACCTGAGTGATCAGAGTGGCAGTGGTACCTGAATTAGCTCTAGGAGGTAGTAGAAGAACCTAGGGCCTGGGAAAGAGTATAAGTAGATGCACCTGAAGGCTCAGAGGTCGAAGTAGGCAAAACTGCCTCTACAGGTATAGAATCAACATCAACCTTAGGAGATATATTAACCAAAGTTGCTCTCCTCCTATCCACCTCATCTCGTGTGTACTCGACCTTTATGCGTTGGATGTCGGTGGATTATGTGGATGTAACCTGAACATCCCTTATATCATCAAGAGGAACTCCAGTGTGGCGACACAACTCTATGATAAGTACTGGAAATGGAAGGGATATTTGGCCTGTTTGGCCCTTATAGCCATCTCCTACTCTATAATCAGCCCCAAGTTCAACCTCTTCTAGGCTGCGATCAATCCAAGGTAGGCCGTCTTTGGGTGGCGAAGGATGAACTCATTTTAAGACGGCATGATAGAGCTGCTGATGAACCTAAACCAATACCGAGCTGATAAGTTCAAATCCTTATTCTTAATAGGGTGTATTCGAGCTGATAAGTTCAAATTGTTATTCTTAATAGGGTGTCGACCTTAATCCACCTCGGGGTGGTGTCATATATGAGTGGAGCTAGTCATTCCTTGAGGTCATCCAGAGTCCGTGCAGTGTTCATGCTCTGTTACTCATGCTCGAAGCCTGAAGCCCTATTAAGTGCAGTGTTTATATCATAGCTACTGCATCTCACTTTCCTCCCTCGAACCATCATAGACTCTACAGGTCTGAAGGCACATGCCTTCTTATTCATTTGGGGAACGAAGTCACCATATGCAGTGGAGAACTCTCGAACTTTGGTGGAAATTTATGGGCCATGAGACTTGGTGAAGATATCAAACCTGTGTAACTGGAGTATGTCCCACACAAGAGGGTATTTGTCCAATCCACCATCCGTGGACAATTCTTTCTCTTCAAGTATAGTCCTACATCCCTCAGATTTTAACTTGTTGAGTAACAAGGGATGAGGGCCCTGAACTGGTGGTGTTGGAACCACCATTTGTGTCGGAGCTGGCATTGTATCTGCAGAAGGAGGGGTAGACTCTGGAATCCTAGACGGATCTTGACGATCCTTTAGACGAATCTCTTTTTGCTGGGTCTATAATAATTAATCATCCTCAGGCTCTAAGAATGACGCATTAGAATCAAAGGACTCCCCATAACTGCTCTCTGGTCTCTCAAATATGGGTGCCTCGCCCTTTCCTTTGCCTCTTTTCAGAGGTGCTTTCTTTCCCTTTGTGGTGGAAGCAGCTGCTCCCTCATTTATTACAATACCCCGTGCTTGTTTCTGAGGTGGCATGCCACTTTCATCCAAATTGGTCCTAGCCATATCTGCAAAATGCATCAAAAATTGTTAGAAATCATTCAATAAAATTGTAGAAATCAAGGTGTAGAGAGACTCACCGAAGCAGTCGCCGAGTCGCTTAGGCAAACCAGATCGTGCTCGCTGAAAGGACCAACTTGAAAAATTACAAGAAATAAGACATGTCGGCAATGCACAGGGCCCTTCGGTGAATCGCCAACACCACTCGATGAGCTCAGACTTGCCCACCAAAAAATACTGTGTTTTAGGGGTTAGGGGCGTAGAAAGGGCGATCAAAGGGGAACTTTGGCGAAACGCCGAACTGCGCGGCGAGCTCGGGCTACCTCACCAAAATGCCCAACGTGCGAATTTTTGACCCCGTTTGCCAAAATCAAGCCCACAGCCCCTGAAATCAAAATCAAACACACACACTACTCAATTCAAACAAGACCCATATGACCCATATGACACTTTACCTGATTTTGCCAAAATTGGATATTTGATGACTTTACCCTTAAGAATGATGTCAAACACTCCATCAATGGGAAAATTATGTCATTTGGCACAATTTGGTGTTACTCAAATTTCATCCCACTAAACCCAATACACATTAACCGCAACCCAACAATTTAGAATCAATTTTAACGCACAAAACATGGGAAATCATCTTTTTAAGCATTTAGGCACAAGTTCCAAAAAAAATAATAGGTAATTTGACACATAAAACACGATTTAAACAATTACCCAACACATTTCAACACATATTTATCGATATTATTTGAGTTCAACCACCAATCAAAGGTGCGGGGTTTAAAAAACAAACATGTATGCATAATGGATAATTTGAAAAACTAGGCGACAAAGTATTCTAATTCCAAGCACGATATCACACACGAAAAGTGAAAGAAATAGTCAAATACGGAAGATCTAAGGTGCGGGTGAGAGTGTACAGGGTTAAAAATGAGGGAATATGAAAGATTTTGAAATTTTAAACCATTTGGCCTTTTAAAACCATTCAGTTCGCATCCTTTTCGGTAGTCTTAGTCAACTACGCCAAAGCACTGGGCGATGCACTAAATGGTAATTCACCTTGCCGAGTTTTACAAGACTTCCAGTCTATTTGGGGGTCCAAACGATGGACAAAATTGGGCTCGCTGACTTGTTCGACGAGTTACCGATTAAGCAATTAGCCTGCCGAGTTTTACAAACTCCCACTTCATGTTTTGTGGGTTCAATGGTGGTCCAAGTCGGGCTCACCGACCTCTTCGGCGAGTCGCTGAGTAGACTTTTGGCTTGCCAAACTACACATTCTCAAACATACTTCACTTTTCAACCTATACAATCAATACTCGTTATTCAAAATCAAAACATAAAGCATTAAAAACTTGGGTAGCCTCCCAAGAAGTGCCTTAGTTAACGTCGTGGCAAGACGCAAGTACCTATTCAAGCATCATTTTTAGTGTTTGCCATTGTGTAACTAGGAAACCCCCCTTGTTGTCATGGATTCAAATGTGAAGAAATTTGACCCATTAAGGTCTCAAGCTTCTTGATAAAGACTGAGTGAGAGGTCACCATCTGATTGAGGGTCAAGACATCCTCTTTCATTTCTTTCAGCACTTTCTCGAACCCTTCCACCTTATTGAGAATGCGAGAGGGCATGCCTTCTGTACTATGACCCTCAGATTTCCTTAGGCTTTAGACACTTATGAGGAGGAAGATACATATTGTACCTCTTCCAGATCTCCTTGGGCTTGTAGATCTAGGATCTCAATCGGTACCTCTTCATAAGAAAGATTCTCTTTAATCTCTAAACCCTATAACGAAACTATAATTGATGGATCCCTAATACATTTCTTCAACATTGAGACATCGAAAACTGGATACACCAATGCTAGTGCATTTGGCAAATCTAACTCATATGTAACATTACCGATACGTCTCAAAATCTAATCACACCGAGGACTAAGTTTCCCCTTCTTCCCAAACCTCATAACACCCTTCATGGGTGAGATTTTTAAATAAACCCAATCATGAACACCGAATTCAAGATCTCTCTTTCTAACATCGGCATAGGACTTTTTCAACTTTAGGTTGTTCTCAACCTCTCTCTAATAACTCGAATCTTCTCAATGGCCTCATGCAACAATTCTGGACCTAGGAGAGCAACTTCTCCCACTTCAAACCATCCTATAGGAGACCTACATCTCCTACCATAGAGAGCATCAAAGGGAGCCATGTGGATACTCAATTGATAACTGTTATTACAAGCAAACTCAAGTAACGACATATGGTCATCCCAATTGCCCTTAAAATCTATCATGCATGCCCTCAACATGTCCTCTAACGCCTGAATGGTGCGTTCTGCTTAACCATCCATTTGAGGATGAAAAGTTGTGCTAAACTTCACCTTTATACCTAGCCCCTTTTGGAAAGACCTCCAAAACTGTGAAATATATTGGGTACCTCGATCCCAAATGATAGACAAGGGTACTCCATGTAACCTTCCTATATCCCTTAAATACAACTTAGCATACATTTTGGCCGAGTAGGACCCCTTGACGCAAATGAAATGAGCGGACTTAGTCATTTGGTGCACTATTACCCATATAGAGTCATGTTGCCATCGAGTGTGTGGCAATCCTACAATAAAATCCATGTTCACATCTTCCCACTTCCAAGTAGGAATAGCAATATCTTGTGACAAGCCTCCCGGGCTTTGGTTCTCAACCTTAACTTGTTGACAATTAGGATATTTGGCCACAAATTCTACGATGTCCTTCTTCATCCCATTCCACCAATATACTCTTCGTATGTCACGGTACATCTTGGTGGCTTCTGGGTGAATTGAATATTGAGAACTATGGGCTTCTTCAAAAATTTGCTCCCTCAAACCGTCAACATTTGGAACAAATAACCTACCTTAATAGCTTAGTAGCCCACCTCCACTTTGGGAGAAAAACTGAATGGAGTTTTTAAGTACCGCCTCTATAAACTTAACCAAGATAGGATCAAGATTTTGCTTATACTTCACATCCATCACAAAAGATAATTCAGAACCATTATGGACCATGACACCACCCTTAGTGGAATCCACTAGTCGAACACCTAGTCGGGCCAACTTATGCATATCACGAACCAACTATTTCTTTTCATTCTCTATATGAGCCACACTACCCATTGGCAACCGACTAAGGGTATACGCTACCACATGATCTTTAGTGGGGTGTTAAAGGACACTCTTGTCATAATCTTTGAATAGTTCAAGCCACCTCCTTTGGCGAAGATTCAAGTCCTTTTGACTAAATAGATATTGTAGACTCTTATGATCGGTGAAAACATGAACATGGATCCAATACAACTAATGCATCCATATCTTTAAGGTAAAAACAATCGCTGCTAACTCAAGATCATGAGTAAGATGATTCTTCTCATGGACTTTAAGTTTCCTTAAAGCATAGGTAATAACTTTACCATTTTGCGTAAGCACACATCCCAACCCAACTCTAGAGGCATCACAATACAATAAAAAACCATTTGAACCTTCTGATAAGGTAACCATCGAAAAAACATAAGTCTATATTTTAAGTATTGGAAAATTTTCTCACAAGCTTCTGACCACACAAACATAGCGTTCTTTGAGTCAAAGCCATCAAAGGAGAAGCAATAGAGGAAAATCCCTCAACAAACTTTATATAGTAACCAGCCAAACCCAAAAGCTTTTAATATTGGAAGGAGTTAGAGGTGTAGGACAACTCTTGACCGCGTCCGTCTTCTTAGGATCTACCTCAATACCCTTGCTTAACACAAATTGTCCAAGGAAAGCTACGGACCTTAACCAAAATTCACACTTGCTAAACTTTGCAAAAAGTTGTTTGTCCTTAAGAACTTGCAACACAATTATCAAATGGTAAACATGCTCAGTTAAACTTCTTAAATTGATCAAAATATCATCGATAAACATAATCATAAACATGTCTAGGTATTGCCTAAACCCTCTATTCATCACGTCCATAAATGCTGCCGGAGCATTAGTCAAGCCAAACAACATTACCACAAACACATAGTGACCATACCGAGTTCTAAAGGCTGTCATTGGAATATTATCCCCTCTCACCCTTAATTGGTGATAACTGGAACAAATATCAATCTTAGAGAAATAACTAGCCCCTTGAAGTTGATCAAACAAGCCATCTGTCCTTGGTAGAGAATACTTATTCTTGATGGTCACTTAATTCAACTAATGATAATCAATGCACATTCGAAGTGACCTGTCTCTTTTTCTAACAAACAACACAGGAGCACCGCATGGAGAGATACTTAGTCGGATGAAATCTATATCCAACAAATCCTCTAGTTGCTCTTTAAACACTTTCAATTCCGCCGGAGCCATTCTATAAGGAGGGATAGAGACAGGTTGCATGTTCGGGAAAAGGTCAATACCAAAATCTATTTCCCACTCGGGAGGAATACCGGGTAAATCATCGAGAAAAACATTCAGAAACTCATTAACTATCGGAACCAGCTATAGAGAAGGGATTTCAGAATCCACATCTCTCGCCCTAATAAGATGGTAAATACACCAATTTGAGATCATCTTCCTAGCTTTAAGACAAAAGACAAATTGACATCTAGGCATAGAATTTCCTCCCTTCCACTCTAAGATAGGCTTATTTGGAAATTGGAATCTAACCACCCGAGTCCTACAATCGATAGAGGCATACTATGCATGGAACCAATCCACACAAAAAATCACATCAAGGACTAACATGTCTAATTCTACCAAGACAACAAGGGTAACTCTATGGGATAATGGCATGGGACATCTCCAATAGACTCTCTTAACCACCACCGAGTTACCAATCAGAGTATAGACCGAAGAAGGTTCTAATAGCACTTCCGAAGAAATATTAAATCTTATCGCTACATAAGGTGTCACAAAAGATAAAGTATCACCGTGGTCTAACAAGGCATACACATCAATATGAAAGAATTTTAACATACCAATCATCACATTCAGGGAGCTATCTTGGTCAGCTCGGGATTGAAGAGCATAAAAGCGGTTTTGCTTTGGGGCATTGGAGTTTGAACTACATGGAGGAGCTTGCTTATTCTCTCTCCTCATAACCTTGATCATTGGGCAATCTCTGATCTTGTGGCCACTCTTCCCGCAGCTAAAATACCCATCAATATCGGCCAAGCACTTACCATCATGTTTCTTCCCACACATGGAACATGTAGATCTAGCAAAATAAGAACCACCTCCATTTCCTCCTTGAGATTTAGGGTTGGAAACCCTTTCTTTATTAGACATAGGAGGAGAACTATATGAATCTTGACCATAGAACGTTTGTCGAAATCTAGATCGGCCTTGTCCATTGGACCTTGAGTTGGAGAAATTCCCATCATCGGTTCTTGAGATATCCATGTCATAGAGAGGAGCATTGCCATACAACACTCTTTTTAATCCAAGTCAGACACACCTGACATAAACCTCCTCATCTTAGCCCTTGAGTCCACCACCATAGTTGGAGAATATTTGGAAAGTTGGGTGAACTTTAGAACATACTCCTTAAAACTCATACTTCTTTGATAAAGATTGATGAACTCTTGTACCTTTGCCTTCCTTAACTCGAGGGGAAAAATCTATCAAGAAATGCCGATTTGAACAATTCCCATTCTGCTGAGCCCGCACCTATGAGTCTCTTACCCTTCTACTGATCATACCACCCTTGAGCCACATCTTTAATGTGACAACCTGGATAACTAGTAGGTGGAACTAAAGCCTGAGTGTGTTGTTGAGTTTGATGTGAGATTTTATGTTGTAAAATGAGTTCCCAAGCATAGGTTGAGGGGTTAAACGTCAAGGTACGACTCCTCAAGGACAAACTAAGAGTCCTTGAGGAGGACCCTAAAGTCCAAACCCCGAAGCTGCCCAAGAACCAAAATGCTGTCAAAAAATAAGGACCTACGGATAGGACCTACTAGGCGTAGGTCAAGAGCACCAGATGAGGAATTTCTGAACCCACCCACAAACCAGCAGGATAGGGCATGAGCCCCCCCACAGTCCGTGGGTCAAGGTGTGTAGATCACCCCTGAAGAGGCTGCGTAGGTTCGGCCAAGGCTTAAAGATTTTAGGTAATTCCTTTTCAATTAGTTTTAAGTAGGGGTCGTTTAATATAGCCTTTATACATATATATATATATATATATAAACTATTTTAAGTCACTAAACACCCTATTAACTCATTATATCTCAAGACCCAAAATCATAACCAACAACCCTCTCCAAATATTCTCTCTCTAAAACTCCATTGGAGAACAAGAAAAAGGCCAAGTCTAGAGGTCAAGGACCAGCCTTCTCTTCAAACTTGTGTGGAAATCGTCATAAGGTATGGTGGATTTTCATCTAGTCTTCACCCATAGAGTCCCTTCAAAACTTGATTTCAAAACTTCTAATTTCCCCCAAAAGCTAAGGTTTCAATCTAAGTCATGGGTTCTCTTTTAAAACATTTTTAATTGTTGGTTAATGTTTTATTATTGTTGATTATGGTGGATTATGGATGAATTGATGATTAATTGTTGATTTATGATAAAATCCCCCCAAGAACCAATGAATCCCCCATATTTACTAATTTGTGAATACATGATGTTGGTTTATTGATTAAGGAAGCATGTAAATAGATTATGTTTGTATTGATTGAGTTTATATGATGCCATGTGACTATAATTGATTGAGAATTAAGCATGTTGTTGGATTATATTGAGAATAAGGTATTCATGAGGACCATGTGAGGTATTGCTTTAGAGCAAGGCTTATAGCATAAGGATGACTTCTAGGGTTTTAATGGTAAAAGTTAATATGAATAAGTTAAGGATGTTAAGATTAAAGAAGGAAGATATTAGGTATGTTGAATTGTATATGGCATTATTGTGAAATGACTTTATCTACATGACCTATATTATAAACATATAAGTGTACACATGGAATGAATGTGCTACTTGAAGTTATGAAAATATCTATGTCTCATATGGTGAATGCTAGATGTATTGATTGAGTTATTTAATCTTGATATTCCACCTTATATATCTAATGTAGTAATTCTAGATGTTTGGGTTGAGTTAGTACATAGCCCTTGAAGGGCAAATTATGAGGGTTTGTACATGTTGATAAGAATTGTGTATGACCTCATGATTCACTTAGAAAGTGAAGATTCTATAACTATTGTATAATTATGGTGTGGTTCCAAGATCATTCTGCCCATACCCTTACACATGACTATGCATGAAATGTTTATGAATATGATAATGTTGTTGTGTTGATTGAAAGGCTATTCTTATGAACACACTATGAATATGATGTGAAAGGTTTACTCACATATTGATGATTCTAAGGTTGAAAGGACATTCTCATCTATTGTATCTATGAGCTATTATGATACTATGTTGGTTTGACTGCCTAGTGCATTCTTTCATGGATATGAACTTAAGTAAAGACTTAATATGAATTTTAAAGGGAATTATGCTTTGCACTGAGTGGATATCAATATGAGATGGAAGCTTTTACGTTAGAAAGTCCGGCTTCCCAAAGTAAGTTATCTCATGAGACGGAAACCTTTTACGTTAGATTGTCCGGGTTTCTAGTAGCAATCTACTTATCCTATAACTATGTGCCCACATTGGTCTTTAGCTAGTGGATCCACCTAAAAGCTAATATGTTAGTTCTACCTTAGGCAAGTAGGACACCTCTTTTCAGTGTGGGGTTAAGACATCGGATTCCATGTAGCTCACATGGTCTATGTCGGTTAAGGCTATATTTCCCTATATGATAAGAATATGAATTATCACAAGAACATAATTTATGTACTATGGTTCCTCAAGGGGTCCAACTGAGTATGAATGGGGGTATGGGACTTCATTCATGCATTGCACAAGTAGGTTTTGAGAGTGGGCATGATATGTTTATCTTATGACATGATGATTATAAGTTAATGCATGCTTTATATGAATTATGAACATGAACTATACTTATTACTTCTTAATGAGCCATTACTTAGTTTGAGTGGGGATATGGAACTTCACTTATACATTGTACAACTAGACTTATAAAGAGGTTATGGTATGGTTTGCTTATTCTATGAAGATGTATATAACACCTCGCAAATGAATAGGTTGAACTAGAGCCTAAACAAGAGGGATAACGGCAAGGGTTAAGGGAAAAAGCTAAGGGTTTTGGGTGAAGGCCACGGCTAGGGGTCCAAGGTTGCCTAAAAATAAGCCTAGCCATTGCCTACCATGACCACGAGGGTCTTCACGACCTGTGGTGGCCACTACGAGTCGTGGTGCTACCTGTGGTTGGCAAGGCAGTGTTCCCTATAAAGGTGCCAACCCAAGGCTCAACTTCACGAGCCACTTCACAGCTTGTGGTCATGACCACGAGCCATGGGAAGGCTTGTGGGTTGCCTTAGCTTCTTGAGAGTTGTGTGATGTTGAGGGTGCTACTGGTCAAGGGACCATGGGCAGCACCACGGGTCATGGTGCCCTTGACGGATAGTGAAGGGTGTTCGTGAAGGTCCCTTAGACATGTGGGAAGCAAGGCCTTGAGGCCTAGCCACTGCCTCAAGACCACGACCTTCATCACGATTCGTGGTCGTGGTTTTGACCATGGATCGTGGGAGGTCTCGTGGTCATGTCTTGGCTTAATGAAGGCTTTCCATGTTGATAAGGTTCACTGGTAATGGGACCAAGGGCACCACCATGAGCCGTGGTGCCCTTGACGAGTCGTGAAAGAGGGCATGGTCCCTGGGATGGGCTGCCTAAGTCGAGGGTCATTTGGTAATTTTCTAATTAATTAATTATTATATGAGGTAAATTTTAATTGATTTATATAACTTATATAAATAGTTTTAAGCTATAAAACACTTCATTTACTCATTTATTCTCCAAAAACCAAATCAAGTCAAAAGAGTTCTTCCTCTAAAAAATTCTCACTCTAGAAGTTCCCAAAGAAGAGAAGAAGAAGTGGGAACTAGGGCTTGAAGATTCAAAGTGTTTCTTCTAAAAGTTAAAGGAAAACTCCATCAAAGGTATGCTAGTCTTCATCCTTGCCTATGTTTCATTCAAGGAGCCAATTCCAAAACATGATTTCAAGTTCCAAATTTCCCCAAAAAGTAGGGTTTTCAATCTAAGTAAGGGTCCAATTCCAAAAAGTTTTCAAAGGCTTATACATGATGAATATGAATGGATTGTTGAATTAATGATGAATTATGGTGAATTTGTCCCCATGAACCGATATTTTCCCCAAAAGAGTAAATTGGATGTTTGTGAATTAGGTTGATTGATTATGGAATTTTGTTGAATTTTCTTATGTTTATACTGAATTAGTTATTGAATCATGTTAATTCCCTTATCTAATGAAGTATCCTAGATGTATGGGTTGAGATTGATTCATGGCCTTAGAGGGCAATTTCATGGAGGTTAATGTATGATATTGAGGTTATGTAAATACTATATGATTCCAATGAATGTATTATGCGAACGAATGTAAATGTGTTATTATTGGAAGCATATTCTCAATTAACACTTATGAATGATGATGAAGATAGAATGTGAAGGGTTTCTTCTATGTAATGTATATCTTGAATTGGTATTCCTATGCATCCTCTTCTTGTATAAATCAAAGTAATGTGAATGATGTATCTTAGATCGGTAGGCTAATGGAACCCTTTCATGCATGATTAATAATGAACATTGGGATCGGTAGGCTTATGGCACCCTTCTATACATGTTAATGATGAACCTTGAATCGGTAGGCTTATGGCACCCTTTCATGAGGATTAAATGAGTTATGCTAATAATGTACTTTGAATCGGTAGGCTCATGGCACCTTTTCATGTGTTAATCAATATACTTTGAGTCGGTAGGCCAATGGCACCGTCTCATGTGTGAAAATGTTAAAGTAATGAAATACTCTATGGGAATGGAGGCTAAGCACCTAAAGGATATGGTTAGACGGAAGCTCACCCAATGTTAGGCCGGGTTCCAATGAACATCTTCCTTACCCCATAACTATGTGCCCACATCGGCCCTAGCTAGTGGATCAACCTAAGCTAAATGTTACCGGTTCTACCTTAGGCAAGTAGACCACCTCTTTACCGTGTGGGGTTATGACACCGGATTCCATGTTAAGCTCACATGGTCTATGTCGATTAAACACTTATTCCCATCATGTGAGATACGTACTATAGTTACTTGAGAGGTTCTATGAAGTGTGGATGGTAGTATGGGATGCCATGCATGCATTGGATGAGTAGGCTTTGAGAGGCTATGGTGTGATTCGCTAATTCCTTAATGTCTAATGAAAGAATGTGCTCAAAAGGAAGCTAATGAAGAATGTTGACTTATATGTTTAATGTAATGATGCATGCTTACTTGGATTATATTATGAGTTACTTTACTTTCCATGACTTATTAAATGTTTATGTTCCTTATGTATTAGTATTGTCTAGAGGTGAAAAGGAAGACTGGTAAGTTCACTTTTGGAGGCCTTAATGTGGTACTTAGTGTGGATGGTGGTATGTGACGCTATTCATACATTGCACAAAGTATAGCTTGGGGTTACTTGAGGTGAAAGCCCTAATGTGATGAAATGACTTGTATGTTGATTAGATTGTATCTTTTCCCTCTTATACTTATGTTCATGAACTTTTCTCAAAATTGGGATAAAGCATGATTTTCAAATAAAATGTCATTTTTTAAGCATGGTTTTTTCATGGCTATCATACTTAGTACATTAAATGTGCTAACCCATATTTCTCATATGTTTCTTCAAAGTATAGGTTCCGGCAAGTGAGTTGAGTTCTTCTAGTTCAAGCTTGGATTGAGTTCTTCCAAGACTAGTTGTATTTTGTCATGGATCCGAGGACAAGTACCTTTGATGTTTAATGTCTTTCATTGTAATACTCTTTTAGACTTTCAATTGTAAAGGGTCGTGACCCTACTTTTCACTCAAAGATTGTTTTTAGATGGCCATGTGACACTAGTAGACTTCTGCTGTTTTAAATGATTTTTGATTGTATGGATTTAAAGAAAAGTTTTAAATTCTGCACTATTTCTATTATCTTCTGTGATGACATGCTATGAGGCTGATATGAGACTTTTTGGAGTCTTGTACGAAATGTCGCATCTAGTGGCTAGCCTTAGGTCGTGATAAACGTGGTATCAGAACACAAGATTTTGGGATGTTTTTAGGATTGATATCTCACAGGCCATGTCAAGTAGATTCTTGTTCATGGGTGTGAATCGCGACATATTTAAGAATGAGAGGCTATAAGACGTTAGGAAACTTCACTTTTTTCATTACTCTTTAAGTCGTGCCTTAGAGTTTTAACTCTGTGAAGTCCTTTTCCTAACCCTTCTCTAGTGTTTATACGATATGAATACAAGAAGGGCAACCACAAGAAGGATGGAAGAGGAGATTCTGAATACGGGAGTTCCTCCCAGAGTTCCCCAAGTTTCTCAAGGTATCCCAGTTCCATAAGGCAATCAAGTTCTAGTTGATCCTCTGGCCATGTCCAATGAAGAAGTTAGGTTGGCTCGTTTAATGATGGCTCAAGCCATAACTACTCAATCCCAAGCCAGGACAGCCCAAGCTACTAGGGGTGTTGAGACTTATGTGAACCCTATTATGAACACTATGGCTTCTAGGTTGAGAGACTTTGTGAGGATGAATCCTCTGATTTTTCTTGGTTCCAAGGTGGGAGAGGATCCCAAGAGTTTATGGATGAGGTGTATAAGCTAATTAATGCTATG
The DNA here is from genome assembly GCA_035578085.1 of Solanum pinnatisectum. Taxonomy (NCBI): domain Eukaryota; kingdom Viridiplantae; phylum Streptophyta; class Magnoliopsida; order Solanales; family Solanaceae; genus Solanum; species Solanum pinnatisectum. The sequence goes on from JAWPEI010000039.1 coordinate 672,597, forward strand.
GTGGTGACTTCTATAGAAAATGTGGAACTAGTTGCTTATCAATTGAAGGATATTGCCCAAGTTTGGTTTACTCAATGGAAAAGAAATAGGTCGATAGGAGAAGGTCCTATAGATTGGGAGGTTTTTAAGAAAGTATTCCTTGATAGGTTCTTTTCCTACGAGAAGAGGGAGGCTAAGGTGGAGGAATTTATCAATGTTAGGCAAGGTAACATCAATGTTCAAGAGTATTCTTTGAAATTTACCCTTTTGTCTAAGTATGCTCCATCTTTGGTGTCTAACCCAAGGGATGAGATGAGTAGATATGTGATGAGTCTACAATTTGGACTCATTTTGGGCTTTGTTTTAATAGAATTTGTGTCCTCAAATGCATATTTTATCTCAATAACTGATGTAAATCCTATGTTTCAGGTATTTGGAGTTTGAGGCAAAGCATGGACACCACTTGGCAAAAAGGAACAAGACGACTAAAAAAACGAAGAAAAGAAGGCCTGAGGATCGCCTAATGCATTAGGCAAGTCGTCGAATGGCCTTAACCTTGCCCAAAGTTCCATTGTATTGAGCCCTAAAGGAAAAGATCAAGTCGGCATGAAAAGAAGCAGTTGGCGTGTTGCCGAACAGTTTCGTGAAGCAATACTATATCGCCCAATTATCCAGAATGTGAAAAAGCTGAACACAGCCTAAAAGATGATGAAGAAGACCAAAAGGCGGATCGCCGAGTGCTTCAACGATCCTAACCAACTACGCCTAGTGATCCTTCGCAACACAAATTTTTGAAAACTATAAATACTTATTTAATTCTGTAGCTTAGTATCTAGTTGTAGAGAATATTTTCAATTTTTAGTTTTTAGAGTTTTTGTGAGACATTGTTCTTGAGCTTGAAGGTTTTGAAGGTTTTCAACTCCAAGAAATTGGAAGTGGGTATGCAAGAATCTTCATTCTAGACTCGTTTGAAGTGAATATAAATCATACCAAGTTGTTGTTACTTCGATTTGGTATCGTTTTCTTCCTTTTCTCTATGTCTAGCTAAAATCCCAATTCTTGGGGTGTGATTTTGTGAATATGGGTTAAGTTTCCTGTTGGGTATTGCTTATTGTTAGTCTATTTGTTGTTTAAATGTGATTTTATTTAGTAGTTGTGTTTGAACTTAATGGGATTGTAGTTGAAGATACTATTTCATCTTAGTGTTTTTGGTTTGCTCAAGAGAGAGGTTTTAAAACTAAGACTACTAAATCGATAGCCGGTGGTTGTTGGATCATCGTGGGTTCAGCTCGAGAGAGTGAATCCTAGGCCTTTCCCACACATTCAACTTGAGAGAGTGAATGGGCTAAGGCGGAGGTTGTGCTTAAAAATGGTAACTCAGTGTTTGAGAGAAACCAGTTGATTTGGGGTAAGTTGCTCGAGAGAGAATTTACCGCCACTAAAGTCTAGCCTAGTTACAAATGTTCAGTAATTGATTATCAATAGCATTTACCCAATTTTGTAGTTTATCCTATATTTCTATCAAATCTCAAGAATCCTGTATCCCTATATTAGCATCTTTGTATTTTCGTTGGTTTAGTCGTTCATCGACTACAAACCCCCTTGATAATTGACATTCATATCAACCCCTTGATTTATCATGTTTTTACTCGATAATGTTTTTAGCTATGGTTAACTCTAGCGTATTCATGCTTAACTATTAATTCTCAAAAGCCGCTCCCTTGGGACCCGACCCCAACCTATTCGATTGGGTTATATTACTATTGTACGATCATAGACAGTTGAATTGAAAGTTATGTCTTGATTACACAAACATCAATATGTGACAGGTATATCCGACCTAGTTGAGGAAGAGAGCCGTACAACAATGCTTCATGAAGATATGAACATCTCTAGGCTTATGGTGTATGCTCAATCAATTGAGGAGTCCAAACTTAAGATAAATAATAGGGAGATGAAGGGAGTTAGATCCGATGAACAAGATAAACCAAGGTTCAAAAAGAAAGCTCCGAACCAAGATTCTTCAAGCACTCCTAAGGTTAACTAAGAGAAAGCTGGTAGACCTCTATTTTCTAAACCTACTTGCACCACTTGTGGAAAGAGGCATTATGGGAAGTGCCTAGCCAGTACTAATGGGTGCTACGGTTGTGGGAAAAATGATCATAAAGTGAATGATTTCCCTACTCTAATGGCTAGTAGAAGGGGGGCCAAACAAACTTCTCCTAGTGTTTTTGATTCCTATGCTTCAAATAATAGTCGTTTCTATGCACTTCAGGCTAGAGAGGACAAAGGAGCTCTTATGGATGAAGGCACCGGTATGTTGATGGTTTCTTATAGTTGTGAATGTCTTGTTAAGGTCCCTATGTTATTTTCATGTTAGCCTAGTATGGGTTTACTCCCAAGTGGGAGATAGTATGTTGAATAGTAAGGTTGTTGAGAGTTCTGATATCCGTATCACTTTCTTCTATTCCTATTCAAGCTTGAGACCAAGAGTTCCTAGTGGCTTGTTTCATGTTTTGGAGTCATGTGTGATTATGTGTTTCCATTATCTCCTTATGTTATGCATGTTTTCATGAAATTTATGTTTACATGAGAAAATGAGTTTTCATGATTGTGTTCCTCATGTTGATGTGTATCTAGTATTAATTGCATAAATGCTTCATGAGATGACTTTTTGAACATGCTTAAAGTGTCTTTGAGAAGAATTGCATAATTTGCTTAATGATGTTATGACGAGCATGATGTGAGTTAGAGAAGGAAATTCCTCCAATGAAATGAGAAATGTTGATGTTTTGGTGCATAATGAGTTTGTAGATGTAGTTCCTACTTCCTTGTATTGCATTGAATATGTTGAGATGGAGTTGATGTTTCCTCCTATGGCTTATGCATTATTTTGATGTGTCATGCATGATGGGCTGGTAGTCTTGAGTGTTTACTTCCATAAGGTGCGTAAATGTGTGATTCGAGGATGAATGTTCACAAAGGGGAGATAATGTAACACCTTAGAAATGAGTAGGTTGAACTAGATCTTAAACGTGAGGGTTAACGTCTAGGGTTAAGGGCAAGGGCTAAGGGTTTTGGGTGAAGGCCATAGCTAGAGGGCCAAGGCTACCTAAAACTAATCCTAGCCACTGCCTACCATGACCACGAGGGTCTTCACAACCCGTGGTAGTCACCACGAGTTGTGGTGCCACCCGTGGTTGGCAAGGCAATGTGCCCTAAAAAGGTGCCAAGTAAAGGCTCCCCTTCACGAACCACTTCACAGCTCGTGGTCATGACCATGGGCCATGGGAATGTTTGTGGGGTTTAAGGAGCTTCATGGGAGTTGTGTGATGTTCAGGGTGCTACTGGTCAAGGGACCACGGGCAACACAATGGGCTGTGGTGCCCTAGATGGATGGTGAAGGGTGTTCGTGAAGGTTGCTTAGACATGTTGGAAGTAAGGCCTTAAGGCCTAGCCACTGCCTCAAGACCACGACCTTCACCATGACTCGTTATCTTGACCACAGATTGTGGGAGGTCTCGTAGCCATGCTTTGGCTTCATGAAGGCTTGCTAAGTTGATGAGGGTCACTGGTCAAGGGACCACGGGCACCACCATGAGCCATGGTGCCCTTGATGAGCCGTGAAAGAGGGTGTGGTCCCTGGGATGGGCTGCCTAAGTCGAGGGTCATTTAGTTATTTCCTAATTAATTAGTTATTACATGTGGTCGATTTTAATTGATTTATATCACTTCAATAAATAGTTTTAAGTCATAAAACACTTCATTTACTCCTTTATTCTCAAAACCCAAATCAAATCAAAAGAGTTCTTCCACTAAAAAACTCTCTCTATAGAAGTTCTCAAACATGGGGGCTAGGGCTTGAAAATTCAAAGTGTTTCTTCTCAAATTTAGAGGAAAACTACATTAATGGTATGGTAGTCATCATCCTTGACTAAGTTTCATTCCACCCAATTCCAAAACATGATTTCAAATTCCAAATCATGGGTTTAATTCTAAAACGTTTTCAAAGGCTTATACATGATGAATTATGAATGGATAGTTGAATTAATGATGAATTATGGTGAATTTTCCCCATGAACCCATGTTTTCCCCAAAAGAGTAAATTGGATGTTTGTGAATTAAGTTGATTGACTATCCAATTTTGTTGAATTGTTTATGTTTATATTGAATTAGTTATTGAATCATGTTAATTCCCTTATCTAATGAAGTATCCTAGATGTATGGGTTGATATTGATTCATGTCCTTAGAGGGCAATTTCATGAAGGTTAATGTATGATCTTGAGGTTATGTAAATGCTATATGATTCCAATGAATGTATTATGAGAATATTTAGAATGTAATTGTGTTATTATTGAAAGCATATTCTCAATTAACACCTATGAATGATGATGATAGAATGTGAAATGTTTCATCTACGTAATGTATATCTTGAATTGGTAGGCATATGAATCCTCTTCTTGTATAAATAAACGTAATGTGAATGATGTATGATGGATCGATAGGCTAATGACACCCTTCCATGTATGATCAATACTGAACCTTGGGATCGATTGGATTATTGCACCCTTCCATAAATGATATTAATGAACTTTGGGATCTGTAGGCTTATAGCACCCTACTTATAAATTTTAATGATGAACCTTGAATCGGTAGCCTTATGGCACCCTTTCATGAGGATTCAATGAGCTATCCTAATAATTTACCTTGCATCAGTAGGTTCATGGCACCCTTTTATGTGTTAATCAATATACTTTGAGTCGGTTGGCCAAGGGCACCCTTTCATGTGTGAAAATGTTAAAGTAATGGAATACTTTATGGGAATGAAGTCTAAGCACCGAGCAGATATGGTAAGATAGAAGCTCTCCCAATGTTAGGCCGGGTTTTAATGAACATTTTCCTTATCCCATAATTATGTGACCATATAGGTCCTAGCTAGTGGATCCACCTAAGCTAAATGTTACCGGTCCTACCTAAGCAAAGGTGTTAGACCTTATCAGAGTAACTCCGATAGAGAAGGTGGAGTTAGCTTCTTGTCAACTCAAAAGGGTTGCACAAATATGGTCTGATCAATGGAAAGAGACTAGACTGGTAGGATTGGGACATATAGAGTGTTAAGGGTTCAAGAGTGCTTTTGTAGATAAGTTCTTCCCTTTAGAGATGAGAGAAGCTTTGGTGCTTGAGTTCATAAACCTTAGACAAGGTGATATGAGTGTTAAGGAATATTCATGAAGGTTCACTCAATTGTCTAAGTATGTTCCAATTCTAGTGTCCGATCCCAATCGAGAATGAGCAAGTTTGTGTCCAAATTGTCCGATTTAGTGGTAAAAGAATATCGTATGGCTATGCTTGAGCATAATATGAATATCTCTCATCTTGTATTGTATGCCTTTGAAATTGAGCACAAGAAACATGAAGAAAGGTTGAGGGAGAAAAAGAGGGTCAGGATAGATGATGATAATTCTTCTATTGAGAGGTCCTTTGGAAAAGGTTCTTCTAAGTTTCTCCCAAGGTTTAGTGGGGAGAGGGTGTCTAACCCTAAGCCTCAAAGTGGGAGAAATAGTGAATTGGTGTTAGTTAAGCCTACTTGCTAAATATGCAGAAGGAAGCACTCTGGTAGGTGTTTAGACGGTATGGAAGATTGTTATGGTTGTGGTGAAGGTTATCACAAAGTCAAAAATTGTCTGATACTTACCGCTAAGGGAAAAGAGAGGAATAAAATTAGGTCCAATGCACTTCAAGCTAGAGATGAACAAGTGTGTTGTCCTAATGTTGCTCCCAGTATGTGTTTCATTCTTACTTCTATTCCGATAGTTCTTGTCTTTTGTGACTTGATAAATTGGACATGATGAGATTTTATGTTATCCTTAGTATACTTGGGTTTGATTATGGTTATGTGTGTATATTGGTGGAACCCAACTTAGTCATAATGAGGTTTAGGATGTGTTGGAGGATTTAATGAATAGTGGTGTTTAAGTGATGCCTATAGATGTTGAGTGAGTAGATTCCTTTGAAAGAGGATAGAAGTGTAAATTCTCTATGGTTTAGAATCACCTTATGTGATGAACGTGAAAAAGTTGAGTGATGACTTGCTCCGACCTTAGAATTGGAAAAAATGTGCTAAGATAACAAGTCATTGAGTGTTCTAGATGTTCATGATTTGGATTAGCTCGAAATTTTTACCTTAAGAGGTGTAGTCAGTTTGAGGAGTTTAGTCCTGGTTTGGTAGGCTCTTATGATACCTTGAGTGGTGTTGGTAAGGTTGCTTGTGAGCTAGAGTTACATAATGAGAACCTCTCTAACTTAGAAGTACCGATTGGGATCTTAGACTGGTAAGTTAAGAAGTAGAAGAGTAAGGAAGTTCTCCAATGAGAATGTTTAGGAGTGGTATTTAGTAAGGGTTTTAGTTAAGGGTGTTACTTGGGAGGCCAGGGGCCAATGAGATGTCTCAATATCCTTATGTTGCCTTTTATTCCTTCTCTAGCTTAAGATGATAAGTTCTCCTTGACTCGTTTCATGAATGTCGAGTCTTGGATGTTATATGTGTTCCATGATTTCGTTGTCCCATAGAATTACTCTTATTAACCTTAGTAGGTTTTGGATGCATGGTTTATAGACCTCTATTGTTTTTAGAACCCAGTAAGGTTATAATGAGTCTTGGTGGTGCTTTGGGTTTGGTTGAAAGGAGTATTATTGGACGTCTTAGTAAGGGGCTTGCTCCCAAGGGGGAGATGATGTGATTAGATAGCAAGATGATTGAGAGTCCCGATATCCTCATCCCTTTCTTCTATTCCTATTCTACCTTGAGACCAAAGGTTCCATTTTTGGGCTTGTTTTATGTTTTGATGTCATGAATGTTTTTTTTAAAAAAAAAAAAATGTCATGACCTCTTATGTTGTGCATGTTCTTGAGAAAATTCTTGTTTTGTATAAAAATTAGTTTCATAATTTACATGTTCCTCCTGTTGTTGTGCATTTTAGAATGATGATGGCATATTTGACTTCATGAGATGATTTGATGAACATGATTTGTTATTCTTTTGATGAGATGGCATATTGGCTCCATAATGTTTTGTTGAGCTTGCTTTTAGTTAGAAAAGGTAGTTCCACCTATGATTATGTGATTGATGATGTTTACAAGTGTTTGTATAGGTTCACTCCCAAGGGGGAGATGGTATGCCTAGCTAACATTGTTGTTATGTGCTTATGTGTTGCCATGACTTCTTTATATAATGCATATGCACAAAAACTTGTGTTTTGAAAGGAAATTAGTTTATGTGAATTGTTTTCCTCATGTTGTAGTGCTTTGAGTAAGAGGTGCCTATTGTACTTCATGAGAAGAATATATGAGCATGCTTTAGTTTGGAGTTGAGAAATTCCTCCTTGAATGAAATGTTTTTTGAGAGTAAATTGCATATGAGCACCATGAGAGTATGTTGAGTGTATTATGACTAGGATATGGTAATTCCTCCTTGAACATGACTAGTTATGAGAATCTCATGCATAAATGGGTAGTTAGATGTACTTCACACTTCCTTGTGTTGCATTGAGTATATTGAGATGGAGTGATGTTTCCTCCTCATTTATGTGCATTTAGAAGTTTCATGCATGATGGGTTGCTAGTCTTGAGTCTTTAATTCCAAAAGGTCTTTTATAAATGTCATTCGAGGATGAATGTTTCCAATGGGGAGATAATATGACAACCCGGAAAACTAGTAGGTGGAACTAGAGCCTTATGAGTGTGTTGTTGAGTTTGATGTGGGATTTTATGTTGTGAAATGAGTTCCCGAGCATAGGTTGAGGGGTTTAGGGGTTAAACGTCAAGGTACGACCCCCTAAGGACCAACCAAGGGTCCTTGAGGACGACCCTAAAGTCTAAACCCCATAGCTGCACAAGAACCAAAAAGCTGTCAAAAAATGAGGACCCACGGATGTGCAGGATGGGGTGTGAGCCCACCCATGATCTATGGGTCAAGGGGCGTAGGTCACCCCTGAAGAAGCTGCCTAGGTTCAGCCATGGCTTAAACATTTTAGGTAATTCCTTTCCAATTAGTTTTAAGTAGTGGTCATTTAATATAGTCCTTATACATATATATAAACTATATTAAGTCATTAAACACCCTATTAACTCATTATATCTCAACACCCCAAATCATAACCAACTTCCCTCTCCAAATATTCTCTCTCTAAAACTCCATTGAAGAATAAGAAGAAAGTCAAGTCTAGGTGTCATGGAGTAGCCTTTTCTCTTCAAATTTGTGTCAAAATATTCATAATGTATGGTGGCTTTTCATCTATTGGTATTCTTCACCCATAGAGTCCCTTCAAAACTTGGTTTCAAAACTTCCAATTTCCCCCAAAAGCTATTGTTTCAATCTAAGTTATGCATTTTCTTTTAAAACGTTTTCAATTGTTGGTTTATGGTTGTTATGGTTGATTATGGATGAATTGATGAATAATTGTTGATTTATGATAAAATCCTCCAAGAACCAATGAATCCCCCATATTTACTAAGTTGTGAATTCATGATGTGGGTTGATTGATTAAGGAAGCATGTGAATAGATTATGCTTGTATTGATTGAGTTTATATGATTCCATGTGACTATAATTGATTGAGAATTAAGCATGTTGTTGGATTATCTTGAGAAAAAGGCATTCATGAGGACCATGTGAGGTATTGCTCGAGAGTAAGACTTGTAGCATGAAGATGACTTTGAGGGCTTTAATGGTAAAAATTAATATGAATAAGTTTAGGATGTTAAGACTTAAAGAAGGAAGATATTAGGTATGTTGAATTGTATAGGTCATTACTGTGAAATGACTTCATCCACATGACAAATAATATGAGCATATGGGTGTATACATGGAATGAATGTTGTGCTTGAAGTTATGACTATATCTATGACTCTTGTGGTGAATGCTAGATGTATTGATTGAGTTATTGAATCTTGATATTCCCCATTATTTAATGTAGTAATTCAGGATGTTGGGGTTGAGTTGATTCATAGCCCTTTAAGGGCAAATTATGAGGATTTGTAGATGTTGATAAGAATTGTGTATGAGCTCATGATTCACTTAGAAAGTGTAGATCCTATAACTAATGTGTAATTATGGTGTGGTTGCAAGATCATTCTCCCCATACCCTTACACATGACTATGCATGAAATTTTTATGAATATGATAATGTTGTTGTGTTCATTGAAAGGCTATTCTCATGAACACACTATGAATTTGATATGAAATGTTTACTCACATATTGATGATTCTAAGGTTGAAAGGACATTCTCACCTAATGGATCTATGAGCTATTATGATACTATGTTGGTTTGAGTGCCTAGTGCATTCTTTCATCGACATGAACTTAACTAAAGACTTAATATGAATTATAAAGGGAATTATGCTTAGCACCAAGTGGATATGAATATGAGATGGAAGCTTTTACATTAGAAAGTCTGACTTCCCAAAGTAAGTTATCTTATGAGATGGAAACCTTTTACGTTAGAAGTCCGGGTTTCTAGTAGCAATCTCCTTATCCCATAACTATGTGGCCATATACATCTTTAGCTAGTGGATACACCTTAAAGCTAATTTTCTAGTTCTACCTTAGGCAAGTAGGAATACTCTTTTTGGTGGGGAGTAAGACATTGGATTCCATGTAGCTCACACGGTCTATCTTGGTTAACGCTATATTTCCATATATGATAAGAATATGAATTATGACAAAAACATGAGTTATGTACTACGGTTCCTCAAGGGGTTCTACTTAGTATGAATGGGGGTATCGGACTTTATTCATGTATTGCACAAGTAGGCTTTGAGAGTGGGCATGGTATGTTTCTCTTATGACATGATGATTATAAGGTAATGCATGCTTTATATGAATTATGAACATGAACTATACTTATGACTTCTTAATGAGCTTTACTTAGGGTGAGTGGGGGTATGGGACTTCACTTATACATTGCACAAGTAGACTTATAAAGGGGTTATGATGTGGTTTCCTTATGCTTTGAAGATATATGAATTTATGAATGCATGATATGGATTGTTGCTATGAGTGACTTTACTTATTACAAGTTATGAACATGAATGTCTCCTTGTCTATGAGTGTTGGCTATGGATAAGGTCAAGGTATGTTATGCATGATTATGGTGGGCTAAAAGTGATACTTAGATTAGATAGGATAATGGGATCCTGTCTATGCATTGCACAAGTATAACTTAGGGTGGCTTATGTGATAGTTCTATTGTGATGAGATGATATTGGTATGTAATTATTTATGTGAACTATGTCTTGTGAAGATTGGAGTATGCGTTATGTTTACGTTGGAGACTGTGCTTGTTATTATGATGATATCCTTTATGCTATGATGAATTGTACAAGATTTCTCTTATGAGCTACATTCTCCAACTATTTCAAATATGATGTTCAAAAGTCGCATATAGCATGGTTTCAACTAAAATGTCCCTTTTACATGTTTTGAGGATTTTTATGCATGGCTTCCAGACTTGGTATATTTTTGTGCTAACCCATATGTCTACATTTTCTATAAGTGTAGGATTTGGAGATATAAGATTCTACCCTCGTGGCTAGGACCATAGTAGATCAAGAAGAAGAAGATTGGTGAGTCCTCATAGTGTTCGAGGGCTTGACCATATGTCCTCTATGTCTTTCTTTTATGTTTTACACTTATGTAAGAACTATGTCCCTAAGATTGTATTCAAGAGTTTTAATCCAAGTATTATAGATGGTTTGAGATATGGTGTTATAGACTCTCTCTCATTTTTATAAAAGCCTTTGATTGTAAAGAAATGTTTTAAATTCCGTACTATTTTCCTATCTTCTTATGTTCATGATATGATATGAGGCTTGTATGAGGCTTCTCGGAGCCTTGTACACTGTGTCACGTCTACAGGGTAGCCTTGGGTCGTAACATTTAAGTTTGTAGGCGGTTAACTTCGCCTTCTCTTCCGAAGACACCTCCATAATAGCAAGTACTTTATAAACCTCGTGTATAAACCTTAAAGGATCCTCTTCCACTTTGGATCCATGAAATTCTGGTGTGTTCATATGAGAAAAATCCCACACCCTAGAAATAGTCGAATTCACATTAGAATTCACAGGAGCTACAACTTCTCTATTCACTTGAGCCGTCACGGCTTGAGCCAATATATCCTTCAGACACAAGAAAAGGATTAGGAAAGAGAAATCGTTTAGAGTTAAACTCTGAAGCACGACTTAAGAGTAATGAAGAAGTGATATTTCCTAAACATCTTGTCACCTCTCATTCATAAGTGTGGCGCTCTTCACACTCATGAACAGGACTCTACTAGACGTTGCTTATAAGACATCATCCTAGAATCATTCTAAACCTTCTACTCTGATTACCAAGTTTGTCACAACCCACGGTACCCCCTAGATGTAACAAGGCACATAGAACCCTGAAAGGCGCCATGTAAGCCACTTAGCATATCATAACATAAGAATAGAACAATAAAGAGTAAAAATACATTTCAAGTCTTAAAAGATTTTCATAAACAAAAGCGGAAGTCTAGACTTGTCTCAATATAGTCATCTATTACAATACTTGAATGATATAGGGCCTAGCACGTACAACATATCTTAAAAGGGAAATACAATAAAGGAAACTACATCATGAGAAAAATCCATCCTGAAACCATGAGGACTAACCAACTAGCTCGGAAGATATGCAAGTCGAAGCTTTAGCCACTAGAATGATCACCTCGAGAACCGGCCCCTACACTTGGAGAAAATGTAGGAAAAGAAGGGGTTAGCACAAAAATGTACTAAGTATGGTAACTATGCATAAAAACATTTAAAACATGCAAAAAGGGACATTTCATTTGAAAACATTCCATTTGCCAAGTTTAAGTATCATATAAGATAGTAGAAGTCATAAGTCAAAATCATGGACAACATAATTTAATATAATCTTAAAACCATTGAACTCATAATCAAAGCCTATTCATTAACCACAATAAATTATTCATGTTCTTATTGTGGGAGAATAGCCTTAACCGACATAGAGACCATGTTAGCTAAAACATGATCACCCACTGTCTCCCACATTGAAAAGGGTTGTTCTACTTGCCTAAGGTAGAACCATGAACTCTTTGCTTAGGTGGATCCACTAGCTATATAACCTATGGTGGTACATAGTTTATGGGATATAGAGATTGCTACTCGAAACCCGGACTCAACGATCGTAGAAGGTTTCCATCTCGTGAGACATACATGGGAAGCCTGGACTCAACTAACATAAAAGACTTCCATCTCATTTCAATATCAACTTGGTGTGAAGCATAATTCCCTTGGAATACTTTATTAAGTCTTACTTAAATCATGTCTCGGGTAAGAATGTCCTTGAAAATAAATCCAAGTTAGTTCATTAGGATAGCTCTTATTCATTGATTCAATTAGATGAGAATATCCTCTCAACCTAAGAATCCTTTCTATGTGAGAAAACCTTTCAGATCATGGTAGTAAGTGTTTCATGAGAATGACCTTAACAACAAACAACACAATTAACATTGGCACTTTACTCTCAAAATACCTTCATAACAATTATATTAGTTCATAAGATCATGCATAAACTCATACTTTGCCCATCCAAGGTTCACAGCTATCATCGATCACCAAATCTAGATTTAAGCATTAGATAGGGATTTCATCAAAATTTCATGTAATTCTATCAATTCATACTTTAGATCATGAAAACTCTTCTTTCACAATCAACAACCCAACCTATGAGATCACAATTTTGGGAATTATGGGGATTTTCATGGGTTCATAAGGGAAGCACCATAAAAACATTGTAGATAATTAATTAATGCATATATAAACATAATTAAACAATTAAAATCATTAGATCAAAGAACCCATGGTGAATGAAGCAAACCATAGCTAATTGGGGACATCTACCATTTGAAATTGAAGATTTTGAGAGGGCTCCATGGGTGGAAGCTACCCATGGATGAAAACCATCATATCTCAATCACAATGCCCTAAAAATTTTATGTAAATCTCCTTGCTTCTTGAACTAAGCCTTCAACTTCTTCTTCTTCTTTGAGTTTTCTAGAGAGAATTTTTGGAGAGGAAGTTTTGGGAATTGATTTGAGTTTTAGAAATAATGATTTGGATGAATTAATTTAGGGGGTTTAAATCCTTATATAGGTGATCTAATATAGGCTAAAATAACATCCCTTAATATTAATTAAAATTGGAAATCCCTAAAGTACCCCTAAACTTAATCCCCAAAATCAGCTTCCAAGTCCCCATCCACGAACCTCACTGATGGACCGTGGTTGGACCCACGACCCATGATGGTGAAGCGTGGTTTTGGGTTCAGAGAGCCCTATTTTTAAGCTTAGATCTATGGCCCCTACCCAGGGGGCATGGGCCTTGCTGTGGTTTACAACTGTAGGGCAGTTTCCGGGGTCCTCCCTAAGGACCCATGGTTGGTCCTTGGGGGTCGTACCTTGACGTTCTAACATAAAATCCTTTATTTTTAAGTATGGGGTTTAAAATCTAAGACTCTAACCCTCACATTAAGCTCTAGTTTAGCCTACTAATTTATGGGGTGTTACATACAAGTATCGTAAATCCATCGTACATCAACAATCACCCAAATAGAATCATGTTGTTAATGAGTGTGAAGTAAGCCCACAATCAAGACCATCTTCAAATCTTCCCACTTCCAAGTAGGAATGCTTATATCATGAGTCATATTGCCTTGTTTCTGATGCTCAACTTTCACTTGTTGGAATATCGACACTTAGCCACAAATTTCATAAAATCCATCTTCATTCTATTCCACCAATAGATTTCTCATAGACCACGTTACATATTGGTGGCTCTTGGGTAATGAGATTTTGATAATATATGTCCTCACACATCAACAGTTGGAACACATAAAGGACCTTGATAATGAAGTACACCGTCTTTGCCTTGGGATAAAGCCTCAATAGATTTTTCGAAAACCATTTTTGAATGCATCCATGTTAGCCTACTTGTACTAAAGTTGATGGGCTTCAATAATAAATCAAGAATATGTTTATCACGAAAGAGATGTCCAAATTCAAGCGTAAGTGGTAGAATATTAGGCCACACAAAACCCAACAAAGGAGCCCAAAAAGTTGAATGGTTAAAGTCAAAGTTTAGTCAAAGTTTCCTAGTTTAAAAAAATTTATTTTAAAGTTTTCCTAGTTTAAAAAGTTTCCTAGATTAGAGTTTTCCTTTTTTCCTAGTTTATAGTTTCCTAGTTTTAAAGTAACCTAGTTTAATGTTTTCCTAGTTTAAAGTTTCCATAAAAGTAGGATTTAAATGCTATACTATTTCGGATAGGTTTTCCCTATATATAGTGGTTGATTTTATTATTTTTAGGACATACATGATTATATTATTTGAGAGGTTTTTTCTTCTTTACACATTTGTGTGTGGTGACTATGAATTTATCTTACAATCTTATAAGAACGATTCTTTAAGAGGTAAGATTAATTCTTAATTTGATATCTTTGTTTTTGAAGGTGATTAGTCTTATACTAATTGTTGTCTCTAATTTTCTTCATAATAGGGATCTAGATCACGTTTGATCTAAGTTCTTGAATTGACTCTATTAGTATCATAATTAGTCTTGATCAAATAATTTTGAATACTAAGATCAATTAGGGTTCTTAGCACTTTATCTTGAAATTTGGGATTTTATTATTGAATTTCACATATCTTTCAATTTTTGTCTTTAATCTTTATAATTTCGCTTCCGCATTATTTTCTTGTTTATTCTGGTAACCCGATTCTTATCAAGTGGTATCAGAGTAGTTCTATCAAGGTTCTGTTCTTGAAAATCTTGGGAGTTTCAAAACGAAAAAAATAAAGAATAAAAAAAGGTATTGCTTGAGAATTAATGTATTTTTAAGAAACTCCGGATTTGTTTTGAAATGAAAATTGTAATCCAAAGTTATCTTTTTTCTTGCCTCATCAATTCCAATTTATCTAGGTATTGATAAATTACTTTCTTTCTACATCTTACTTCTAAAAGTTTGTGAGTAATATGGTTTATATATGAATCCAAAAGGATCCATCCAAAGGTAGTATTTGAGTGGAAAAAGTAAAGAGAGAGTGAGATCAATAGAGAGAGAAAAAGTCAAACTAAGAGATATTTGTTTCTTTAATATTTTTGAGATGCTTCAAACATGTAAGGAAATTGAAGCTGAAACTCAAAATGGCATCAACTATGTTGATCAAACGATTGGAGGAGAATAATGTAATTGTAGCTAATTTAAGGAGAGGAACTGTTTTTCATACGAGGTGTGGTATAAATGGTAATATTTGTTCTATGATTATTGATAGTGAATGTGGTACTAATGTAATCAGTTCCTATGTTGTGGAGAAGTTGAAACTTACATGCATTAAACACACTACTCCTTATAAGCGGGAATGGTTGAATGATTTTGGTGAGCGTAAGGTGACTAAGCAGTGCATGATTTATTTCTCCATTGGGAGATATTCCAATAAGGTTCTTTGTGATGTCATTCCAATGCAAAATTGTAACCTCATGCTTGGGCAGCCATGGAAATTTAATGGCAGTGCAATACATGATAGGAGAAAGAATAGAGTTTCTCTTGAGCTAAACAAAATAAAATATACACTTGCACCTTTAACTCTAGCCCAAGTTTATGAAGATCAGAAACGCGTGAAAAAAGTAATGACGAAATTTGAGAGAGAGAAGAGTGAGAGGAGCAAGGTTGTTCATTCTGACATTCCAAGAGAGGAAAAAGGAGAGGTTGTGTTATGTGAAGAGAATGAGATTTCAAGTGAGAACAAAAAAGTGAGAATGAGAGAAAATAAAAGAGAGATGACCATGAGAGCAAAAAAGAAAAGGATGATAGTGAGGTCGAGAGAGAAAAACAAAAGAGTTTGAGTGAGGTTATTTCTTATTCTAACTCTAGCATTCGTACTTCTTCTTCTAGTTGTTTTGACTGTATTGTAGATACTCATGGAAAAGTATGCATTGAAAAACCAAAGTCATTGGATGAACTTAATCCTAAAGTGGGTGATCCTACAAGTCTTATTGAGAAAGTGTCTGTTGATGAGAATGATAAAGGTAAACATAATTATTTTGGATCTGTCCAAGATAAGGCTCATATCAAGAAGTTCCACAAGGCAATTGTGGATCTAACACAAATGAGAAAGGAAAAACGAGGTGATGCTATTCCTTTGCTACATAAGACCAAGTATGGTATGTATAATTGGTTTATTCACATTCTTGATATTCCTAAAGCACCTAATGTTTTCTTTGAAGTAATGAACTACACACTTAATTCTTATGTTGGTGACTTCATTGATTTTGAGGATGATGATATTTTGCTATCTAGTAAGTCATTAACTTCAATTACCAAGTTCAATAAGAGTAATTTGAGCTCTTTCAAAATTGACCATGACATAGTTGATTGTGGATTCTCACTTGTTAAAATGAGGCATGATGTTTGTGGGATGAAGCTTGCGAATGAGTTTGATGATTGTTCCTCTCTTGTTCAAGTGTTTTTGTGTGGTAGCTTGTTGGAATATGATTACTTATATGTAATCAGTCATAACTCATCAAGTGTTGGTTATTGTGACTTGAAATGGGTGTTTTCTACTAGTGATGATGATGTACATTATTATGAGCACTTCAATGCTTATTTGAATACAATGTATATAGAAGAATGGGTGAATAGTATTTTATGTTTAAGAATCTTTGGGAGGTATAACTGAAGATGTTTGGCTAGACAAGGAGTTTGTTGTGTTTATATAAGTAGGAGAATTTTCTATTCGGATGATGATGTTCACATTCTTTATAATGGTGTATTTATACATGTCAGGATTAATTGGGTTAAGTGGACACATGGTCACTATCTTGTTTTGTTCCTCCCATTGTTGCTCTCGAGTAATGGATGTTGTTTGCTAATGCACATCTTCTTGATTTTGAGAGATTTAAATTTGAGGACAAATTGTTTTAAAGAAGAGGGGAATGGTAGCATCCATGTCAGCCTACTTGTACTAAAGTTGACGGGCTTCAACAAAAAAATTAAGAATATGTTTATCACAAAAGAGATGTTCAAATTCAAGCCCAAATGGAAGAAGATTGGCCAACACAAAGCCCAATAAAGGAGCCCAAAAAGTTGAATGGTTAAAGTCAAAGTTTAGTCAAAGTTTCCTAGTTTAAAAACCTTTATTTTAAGGTTTTTTCTGTTTTCCTAGTTTAAAGTTTCCTAGTTTAAAAGTTACCTAGTTTAAAGTTTTTCTAGTTTGAAGTTTCCATAAAAGTAGGATTTAAATCCTATTCTATTTGGGATAGGTTTTCCCTATATATAGGGGTTGCTTTTATTATTTTTAGGACAGACATGATTAATATTATTTGAGAGGTTTTTTCTTATTTACACCTTTGTGTGTGGTGACTATGGATTTATCTTACAACCTTAGAAGAACGATTATTTAAGAGGTAAGATTAATTCTTAATTTGATCTCTTTGATTTCTATTCGTAAATTAAAGAAGGTGATTAGTCTTATACTAATTATTGTCTCTAATTTTCTTCGTAATAGGGGTCTAGATCACTTTTGATCTAAGTTCTTGAATTGACTTTATTAGTCTCATAATTACTCTTAATCCACTTATTTTTAATACTAAGATCAATTAGGGTTCTTGGCACTTTATCTTGACATTGGGGATTTTATTCTTGAATTTCACTTATCTTTCTATTTCTGTGTTTAATTTTAATAATTTCTCTTTCGCATTATTTTCTTGTTTATTCTGGTAACTCGATTCTTATCAATTTTCTTCAACTCAACCAATCTTAGAACATTATCCCCTTTTTCCTTAACATACAATATAAGAGACAATTCAAACCAAATTTGAAAAGTAACATCACCATCCACTAAATCAACCCAACAAACTCTCAACTGAGCTAACTTGTGCATATCACCAACCAACTCTTTTTTATCAACCTCAAAATGAGAAACACTGTTCATAGACAATCTACTAAGAGCATCAACAACTTCATTTGTCTTACCCGATTGTCAAAGGGCATTCATGTCATGATTCCATAACAACTTGAGCCATCTTCTTTGGTTAAGATTCAAATTCTTTTATTTAAACTCATATGGAAAACTTATGATCGGTGAACACATCCAAATGAACACCGTAGAGATAGTGTCTCCATATCTTCAAAGCAAAAACAACTTCCACCAACTCCAAATCATGACTTTGGTAAATCTTCTCATAAGCCTTAGTTTCTTATAAGAATAGGATATAACTATACCATGTTTTATCAAAACACTACCAAGACCAATTCTGGAGGCATCACAATACATAGCAATACTATCTATTATTAAGGTTAAAGTATGTCTAGTCTTAAACTCCATATAACTCTTCTCACAATCTTTGAACCAACGAAACTTCACTTTCTTATGAGTCAAGGTAGTCAAAGGAGAAGAAAAAAAGAAAAATCCTTCCACAATCTCTCTATTTTAACCAACCAAACCCAAGAAACTTTGAATTTGAGAGAGAAAGAGGTCTAGGCTAGTTCTTATCTACCTCTGTCTTCTTAAGATCAACTTGTATACCTTATATTAAGACTATATGTCTAAGGAATGTAAAAGACCTCAAGAAGAATTCACACTTGCTAAACAGAGCAAACAACTAACGGTCCTTAAAAACTTGTAAGTGAATCCTTAAAGGATCAGCATGCTCATCCCTTCAAATCTTGCAAGAGAATCCTCAAAGGATCGGCATGATCATCCTCGCTCTAAGAATAGATAAAGATGTCATCTATAAACACAAAATCCTTTATTTTTATGTACCGGGCTTTAAATCCAAGACTCTAACCCTCACGTTAAGCTCTAGTTTAGCCTATTAATTTCTGGGGTTTTATATACAAGTATCGTAAATCCATCGTACATCAATAATAACCCAAATAGAATTATGTTGTTAATGAGTGCGAGGTAAGCCCGCTATCAAGACATCTTCAAATCTTCCCACTTCCAAGTTGGAGTGCTAATATCATGAATCATATTATCTTGTTTCTGATGCTTAACTTTCACTTGTTAGTAATATGGACACTTAGCCAGAAATTCCATAATATCCTTCTTCATTCTATTCCACTAATAGATTTCTCATAGATCCCGTTACATCTTGGTGGCTCTTGGGTTATGATCTTTTAATAATATATGTCCTCAACTCATCAACATTTGGAACACATAAAAGACCATGATAATGAAGCAAACCATCTTCCACTTGGGAGAAATCTCAATAGCTTTTTCGGAAACCATTTTCTTTAACTCAACCAAACTTATATCATAATCCCATTTTGCCTTAACATACAACTTAAGAGACAATTCTAACTCATTTTGGAAAATAACATGATCATCCACAGAATCAACCCAACGAACTCTCCACTAGGCTAACCTATGCATATCACCAACCAACTCCTTTTTATCAACCTCCTAATGAGAAACATTGTTCATAGACAATCTATTATGAGCATCAACAACCACATTTGTCTTACACGATTGACAAAGGACATTCATGTCAAGATCCCATAACAACTCGAGCCATCTCCTTTGGTTATGATTCAAATTCTTTTATTTAAACACATACGAAAGACTTATGATCAGTGAACACATCCATATGAACACTATTGAGATAGTGTCTCCATAACTTCAAGGCAAAAAACCACCTCCACCCACTCCAAATCATGACTCGGGTAAATCTTCTCATAAGCCTTAAGTTTCTTAGAAGCATATGATATCACCTTACCATGTTGCATCAAAACACAACCAAGACCAATTCTGGAGGCATCACAATACATAGAAATACTGTCTATTATTAAGGTTACAGAATGTTGAGTCTTAAACTTCATAAAACTCTTCTGACAATCTTTGAACCAACAAAATTTCACTTTCTTATGAGTCAAGGTAGTTGAAGGAGAAGAAAAAAAGAAAAATCCTTCAACAATCTCTCTATTTTAACCAACTAAACCCAAGAAACTATGAATTTGAGAGAGAAAGAGGTCTAGGCTAGTTCTTAACTACCACGGTCTTCTTAAGATCAACTTGTATACCTTATCTTGACACTATATGTCTAAGGAATGTAAAAGACCTCAAGAAAAATTCACACTTGCTAAACATGACAAACAACTGACGGTCCTTAAAACTTGTAAGTGAATCCTCAAATAATCGGCATGCTCATTGCTTAAAATCTTGCAAGAGAATCCTCAAAGGATTGGCATCATCATCCTCCTTCTAAGAATAGATAAAGATGTTATCTATAAACACAATGAAAAATATATCCAAATATATATTGAACACCCTATTCATAAACTCCAAAAAAATTTGACAAGTATTCATCAGTCCAAAAACACATAGCTTGAAATTCATATGACCATACCTAGTCCTAAAGGTTCTGTTCAGAATGTCACATTCTCTTACTTTAAGTTGATCACAACCAGATCAAACGTCTATGTTTTTAAAAAAACACTTTCAATGGGAGACTTATTCTTGATTTCGACCTTGTTCAATTGTTGATAATTAATGCACATTACGAGAGAACCATATTTCTTACGAACAAAGAGAACTGGAGAATCCCATAGAGAAATACTTAGTCTGAGGAAACCATTATCATAAAGGTCCTTTAACTAATCTTTCAACTTCTTATGATCAACTGTAGCCATTATGTAAGGAGGAATGGAGATAGGTTGAGTATCTAGAAGAAGGTATATCCAAAGTTTATTTCCCTTTTGGGAGGAACTTTAGGAAGAACAACGGGAAACACTTCTAGAAACCCATTAACATTAGGAAATGACTGAAGAGTTGTGGTTTCAGAATTGGTATCGCTAACCCAAACTATATTATATATCCAACCCTTAGAAATCATCTTTTTGGCACAAAGTATCAGATTAACTAACCTATAGACAGTCAAGTTCTACCATTCCATTCAATGACTAGTTCATTTGGAAAGTGAAACTTAACAACTCTTGTTTTATAGTCAATGGAGCCATATTAAGTATGAAGCCAATATATACCAAGAATAACAATAAAATCAAGCATATCTAACAGTAGTAGATTTAACTGAGATGATTTTCTAAAAAAATGAGATTGGGCAATTTTGGAAGACCTATTTAGCTAAAACTAAATTATTGAAAGAAGTAGAGGCTAAGAAGTAATCTATTAGAATTTCAAAGTATACATAAAATTTCATAGAAACATCTGAGTCAAAAAGGAAATGTTGCTCCTAGATCTAACAAGGCATAAATATCAATCTAAAAGACTTATAACATACTAGTGACCATATTAGGGGAAACCGTCTGATCCCATCAGTTTGAAGAGCATAAAACCTATTGTGATGTTGTCTGCCACCAGATAGAGATGAATTACACTACCAAATCACCAAACCTAAAGAAATGTTAGAGTCAGGCTACCAACGACCATCTCAATCCTTGTTAGCAAGTAAAAGGCATGGCAATACCTCAACCTATGACCAGTCTTATCACAACCAAAATTTCCACTACTACCAGCTTAAAGCTCTCTTGGATGGATCTTCACACACTTCTAATATGCGGATTAAGATTATCTACTATAAGCATTACCTTGTGCCTTACAATTAGGCACCCAATCTTTGTTTAACTTTTGAACTAGAGTGCTAGTAAAATATTGAGCCGAGTCTGAATAACTCTATCAAAACTGAGAACGATCATTACCACTAGATCTCTTATGAGAATAGTCACCACTATTGGTTCAATCCCTCTTAGTCTCCCTAGAACTCTCATTCAACTTCTATTCCACAATGTTTTGAGCTTGAGTCATTAACCTAGAAATGTCCATCTATTTCATAAACATAGCATTCTTACTTTCCTTCTGAACTATCTTTGAGACACTAGAAATAAACTTGCTTATTAGAGCTCTAGAATAAACTACCAAAGCCAGAGCATACTTGGAGAGTTGAGTGAATTTTAAAGCATAATAATTTACACTCATATTGTCTTACCGCAAGTTAATGAACTGTTCAACCTTTGCCTCTCTCATCTCAAGAGGGAATAATCAATCCAGAAAAGATAATTAAAACTTGTCACAATCCAATGACCCACATCAATAGTCATTTCTAACTTCCATTATTTGAACAAAATTTGGGCAACCCCTGTCAACTGATAAATAGCCAAGTATGAACTCTCGACTATAGTGACACTCATTATCGTGATAATCTTTTGAATATGCTCAATAATCTCTTTTAGATCCTCATCCACCTTAGACCTATGGAATTTTGGAGGATTCATCTGAGTGAAGTTCTGGACTCTAGTTGTAATCGTACCCATATTTGGGTTCATGGGACCTATAACCTTCCACTTGGCTTTAGCACTCATGGCTAGGCAAGCACATGAAAATAAACCCTAAATTCTACTTGAGTGACCTTCTCGGCTAAAGGATGAACTAGAGCTTGAGGTTCTTTGATCTCCATATTCGGATTTCTTCTCGATGGAGTTTTTCTTAGAGGTATAGTTCAGAAAATACAAAGAACATGAGTTAGAAAAAAAACTTTGTAGAGTTAAAAGTCTATTGCATGACTAATGTTATAAAAGAGGTGAAGTATTTCTCAAATGACTTGTACCTTTTTATAAATATGACGTGCTTCACACCAAAGAAGACTCTATTTAACATGGCTTTCAAAAACTCTAATACACTAGAACTTGATACTCTAATACCAAGTTTTTCATGACTCAGTACTAGCCCTCATACGTGACATGGTGCCTAGAGCCATGAGTTATGTACACCCTGAGCCTACACCATAGACATGGTCAACACTTAAAAACTATTGTTGGTCACCAAGCAAACCCTTGGTCTGGCAGATACTTTTAGGAAGACTAACACATGCATATATAAGCTTAAATTTGATGGACTCATAACTTTATAATTAAAACCCAAGCACTGTCTGAAAATACTAACATGATTCAATATATCTTAGAAAAGGACTACATAAACTTCTTAACGTTGTCTATCCATGCAGCCTATACTAACTAAAACTAGGTGTCAGGGAAAAGACCCACGACTACCTTAAATATACTACTAAAAAGAGTAAGACTTGAGTGTTCTATAAGAAATGAGGCATCAACAAAATCTTACAAATAGATGGTTTGATCTCAATGAAATGTATGTTGATGATCATGAATACTTGTGACTGGATCATGAAATGATGTATCATCGAATGACATTAGTACATGGAATGCACGGTATGTAATAAAGCTGAAAGAAAAAAGTAACTAGAGTGAATAAAAGAATAAAATTATATTAATTCAACTAAAGCATGAAAATATCATCAAATCATTAAAGCTTTACAATAAAATATGTAATGATAGCAATTACTAAATAATATACTTTACTTTTCTTAGGGAGTTTCTCTACCCAACAACCATCAGTGTGAGTTTAGTGATGATACAATGTCTTACCCACATTGCAAGAACCGTCATATACCTATCGCAGCATAGGACAGAACTCAACTTATGTATCAACTAAAAATACAATGATGTAGGTGAGGGGACATCTGAATTAATGGTGTGATCCTATCTATTCTGGTGGCGAAATATATGGGGTTTGAGTTATCATAATTCTTAATGAAATAAGTTCTCAATAATACTCCCAAAACATGGAATAATGTTCATATAATATATGGGTTGAGACAATACTCAAATACTTCTTTAAGCATGTACTGGTCTTTTACTTTAACTGGCTAAAATGCTTCAAAATGGCTTAGTCTTTTCTTAAATCAGTAAATCCTTTTCCAAAAAACTAATGCATTTTGAACTCTTTGTGTTCCCTTAAATCTATTTTGAAATATCATGTGCAATAATTTGACTTACGTTAATTGAGAATCAAAGCTTTAAAACAGTTATACTTATGTTTTGAATAAATCACAACTATAATAGGATACTATGTTAAAAGATAGACATGAACATCGAATCAAACTCAGAATACACAAGTGTTATAATCTTAATGAAAATTAAATTCGAACTTAGAATATATACTAAAAGTAAATGTTTTGAATTCATAGAGCTTAGGTTATTACCCTAGAAAATATTCTTACTAATTGAATTTAGATGTTAAGCGTGAGTATAAACTTAGTCCAACATTATGAATAGCCTCACATACCTGAAAGAACGAACTTCTTGAAGAGACTTGAAGAAGACGCTTGAAACCCTAGATATCTCCTCTTGAATCCTTGCTATAAATATTGGAGTGATTATAAGATTATTAAGGTTGAACTAAACTCTAAAGGACCTTATTTAGGTGTAAAACTAATAGGGTTTAGGCTTATAAGGGGTGAGAACAGACTAAAATAATCTTGTTTTAAAACTACTAAAACAATTCTAAGGACCCATTTACGGTGCGTACATCAAACCATGAACCATATTTTTCGTTCATAGTCCACTTGGCTGTAACTCAAATCTCTGCTGAAGAACCACAGAAAAAAAAAAACCATGACCCATAGTTTTCTACACGATATGTAGTTTTATACACAACCCATCAAACCTCTTCATAGAGTACCAGCCTAGAATTGTTCCTAAGTCTAGGACGTCAATAATAAATTGCCATGTATGGTCCATATTTCTATTTACGTGTCATACTGATCATTCATGTTCTCACTCAACTAAAAGTCTATATCACTGATCTAAGAGTACAAACCCACTTCTATGGTCTATAGTTCCAAGCATGATCCATGCACCCTGGCCGAAGAACTGAAGTTGCCAAAAATCACAAAGTTTGAAACCATAACCATGACATGCATCTATTACCCATAGTCCTATCTATGATCCGTAATATGCTTTCATGGAATCCCATCTGTGACTTGACATTTCAAAATTTAAACTTATGAAAACACGACTGGTTCCCATGATCCGTACAACCATCTACGATGTGTACATGTGCTCGTGGAACCCATACACAACAACTTTTCTGCAGTTTTCAAACTTCATCTAACCTTTACACTTCTGAGGTGTCAAAATATCCCCCACCCCCTTGAAAATATTTATCCTCAAATGAGATTCAACTAAAAATAAAAAGAATCGGGAAAGCTCCAATACCCAACATGAATGCAAATGCACAAAAACACATAAAACATAAGGAATAACCGACTCCGGGTTAAATCATTAAGTAAAAAATTGATTTTGAGAATACACAAGTATACATAAATCATGAGAATAGATTAAAAGCATGAATTCAAAAGCATACTTAGGAGGGATTAATACCACAGGGTGAAACTTAATAGGACGAGAAGAGATGAGGGTATCTTGCTTTCATATCCTCTTCGAATTTCCATGCAGCTTCTTCAATAGATTAATTTGTCCATAAAACTTTGACTAATGTAATCTCTTCGTGATAGGGTTTTGCCTTGATTTTCTTGCCTTATTTGAAGTTTATTTTTTTTCTAAAAGAAAAGATAAAACATTACCATAAATGTGTACTTTATCCGAAAGGAAAATATAATATTCTTCCATATTTGAGTTATTCTTTCCTTGGAAGAAAAATTTGGAACTATATAAATGGGGAGCCCTCTTCTCATAACAGAATACGAGAACATCCACAATGTAGTCAATAAAGAGTATTATTTATGGGGAGATTTTTCTTCAACACTTTTAATATTATATTTGTATTTGTATTTCTTATGTAGGCCGATTGGCTAAACCATATAATAATATTATATTTTTAGTATAAGTTTTTGTAATCTGATTTATCAATGCCATGATTTGCCATTGGAAGCTTCCGCATGACCCCAAATCACTTTCAAACCCAATAAGTGGTATCAGAACACATGGTTCAATGTTCCAATAGTTCAACAAGATTAACAACATATTCAAGTGGTTTCAAATCAATTTTCAAACAACATGATGATAATGAAGATATTTGTGCTACTACATGTGTAGAAAATTTTCAAATATATTTTCAACAATATCCTGGTGCTTCATCTTTTGAAACAAAATAAATTTTCAACTCATGCTTACATTAGAGCATGGGCTCCAACTTTCAACCCCTGCAAACTTTAATATCGGGATCCATTTTAAACACATGTATCTTTACTTTTAATGTATGAGTTGCACTTTTAACTCATGCATCTGACTTTTAAAGCATGAGCTCCACTTTCAACTCATGCATATTACTTTTTTAACGCATGAGCTCGACTTTCAACCCTACTCATAACTTTGAATACAAGGCTCCAATTTTTAACCTATATCAATTTTTAAATTATGTTTGCAGCAGTGATACATGAAGATTGTGTGAAGAACAAGATTATAAAGCATATAAAGCAACCGGATCAAGTTTTGTCAAAAGAATCCAGCCAAAAAGGGAGATTTGTTATGGTTTTTCCCTGATTTTCTTGTCTTATTTGAAGTTTATTTTTTCCTAAAAGACAAGACAAAACATTACCATAAATGTTTACTTTTCTTGAAAGGAAAATATAATATTATTCCATGTTTGAAATTGGAAGAAAAAATTGAAACTCTATAAATTGGAAACCTCTGTTCTCATAACAGAATACGAGAACATCCACAATGTAGTCAATAAAGAGTTTTGTTTATGAGGAGATTTTCCCTCAACAGTTTCAATATTTTATTTTTATTAGTTTTTGATATATAGGCCATTGGCTAAATCATATAATAATATTATATTTTTAGTATAAGTTTTTTTATCTAATTTATCGATGTCATGATTTTCAATTGTAAGCTTTTGCATGTCGCCTAAATCACTTTCGAACCCAACACTTTGGTCCTCAACTTGTGAACCTCACGATCAATAATCTAAACCAAAGTATTTTCATAGGTTAAACACTATTTCACACTAATACTCTATATAGGCATATTGAGTGAAGGATCGTCCAAGCACTTTTTCAGCATGGAGATATGAAATACTGGATGAAAAGACGCTAATTTTGATGGTAGCTCAAACTCATATGCTACACTACCAATCCTCTTTTATATCCTATAAGGGATAATATAATGGGTATTGAGCTTCCCTTCTTCCAAAACCTCATAACACACTTCATGTGTAAAACCATCAGATAGACTCAATCATTCACTTCAAACTCCAAATTTCTTCTCCTAACATTAGTATAGGACTTTTGAAGACTTTGAGCTGTCTTCAACCATTCTTGAATGATTTTCACCTTCTCCACAGTTTGATGAACCTAGTCTGGCCTTATCAACTCAGCTTACCAACTTCAAAACAACCAATTGGAGACCAACACCTTCACCCCTAAAAACCCTCATAAGGATCTATGTAAATGTTGGAGCAATAATTGTTATTGTATGAAAACTCTATGAAAGGAAAGTGGTCATCCCAATTTCCCTTGAATTGAAAAAACTTGTCGTCCACATGTCCTCTAGAATCTAAATTGTATGTTCTACCTAACAATCTGTCTGAGGATGAAAAACAATACTAATATTTACCTTTGAACCCAAATTTAAAAAGATTTCAAAAACTGGGCATTCCTATCTAAAATGATGGACAATGCTACTCCGTGAAGGTGGAGTATCTCATAGACGTAAAATCTAGCATAATACTCTGCTAAATCTATAGTCTTTACCGGCAAAAAAGTGGCTAATATAGTCATCCAATCTACACGCACCCAAATTGAGTCATGATGTCTAGGAGATCACGGTAAGCTAGTAATGAAGTCCATGTTGATCATCTCCCACTTCCATTATGGAAGATTTATATTTTAAGCCACACAACATGGTATCTAGTTCTAAACCTTGACTAGCTGGCAATTCACACACTTGGCAAAAAAATCTTCAATACTACTCTTCATACCATTCCACCAATAGACTTCTCTCAACGCATGCAACATCTTAGTGGAACCCAGATGAATTGAATACCTAGAACTATGGGCCTCTACCATGATCCTATCTTGGAGGTCGTCAACACTTTAAATACACAACCTACTGATGAGTCTAAAATTTCAACTCATTTACGACTTTGTTTTCTTAGTTTTATTGTCTTCAATGCCTAATTTATGATCTAAACTGATGTTAAAGTGTTGATTTGTCGTAATGAAGTGGAAGACGCAAGGCAAGGACATTACAAGGAAAAAAGGAGAGAAAAAAGATGAAGAACTAAAAGAAATGCATTTTTGGTGATCGCCAAGACCAGTCAGCGAACTGCTGAGTGGCTCTTCAACTCGCCAAAAGTTCCAGCATACCAGCCATATTGAAAAACCAACTTAGTGATGGACATGGACAGTCGAAGGACCGCTGAATGGATCGGTGTCCTATCCTGATTACTTAAAGTCACAGAACTCTGAGGTTAAAGAGCCAAGGCAAATCGGTAATGGAATGGAGCCATTGGAAGTCGGCGATGCTCAACTAAACTCGCCTAGTGATTCGGAAGGCCAAAATTTAACAACGAATAAATTGAATTTCAAAAAGCAGAAAAAGGAATCCAGTAATTTTCTGAGTAATTTCTCTATTGTCGAAGTTTAAGCTTTCATTGAAGACTTTGTTTTACTTAGTCTATGGAGTTTTATAGTAGATTTTGAGTTGGGGTGTCGATATTGATCCTTTTGGATCACAGTAAAGACATGGAATGCAATACCTAGATTATAGAGAACGTAATTGGTATTGATTTCTTTTTTTTTTTTTTTTTTATGTGTGGCTAAAACTCCCACTCTTAGGGGTGTGATCATGTGATTATTTTCTCTAATTAGCATATGAGTATTGTTTTTTACTGATTTAAATGTTGATTTGAAGTGGGTTTAATTGATAGTTGTGAATTAACCAATGAATTGTAGTTGCAAATGCAGTTCTAACATAGTGTTATACACTTGCTTGAGAAAGACATTTTAGAAGTAAGGTTATCTATTGATGATTTTAGTGATTGGGTTATTTTGGGTTCAGCTCAAGAGAGTGAATGTTAACTCAATCCCACTATATAACTCGAGAGAGTAGATAAATTGAGGTATTAGGCAACTTATAGTGTTATGCTTGTCGAGGTTTGAGAGAACTAGCTTGATTCGTAATATTTGTTCGAGAAAAGCTATTGCATCTATGAGTAGCCTACCCACTAAGATTCAACAATTGTTAGTAATCTATAACTACCCAAATAGTAAAATAACCCTTTAATTGATCACATCCCCAAGTATCCCTTATCTACTTGATTACTCCTTTATTTTTCTTAGTTGATAATTGAAAAACATCAATCCACCATTTGACATTTGTTGTTCACCCCTTTCATTTATTTCAATTATTTAGATAATTTTTATTCCTAAAATTGATTAGACCATGTTTATAGCTTCGTAACTGAATTCTAGTTTGTATCACTCCCTGTGGGATTGACCCCAACACTTTGTTGGGTTTATTCAAGATTGCGATCGCCTACATTTAACTTTGGATGAGATGTAGTTAAGCATTTATCACCCACCTTTATACCTCAACACATCATCTCCCTCTTATTAAATATCCATCACCTTCTACTTATGAGCATTTGCCTTCAACTCAAGTAGGATGGGATTTTTTATTGTTTTTCCTTCACTTCCGCCACCAAGTACGATTCCATCCCGTTCATCAAAACAACTCCTCCTTCACTAGAGTGTACAAAGAGGACTCCCAAATGCGCAAGTCTATGCACTTCCTTTGTCAATTCTTTCTTTCCATTATCTTCACCAGTGGTACTCCACATGGATAATTTGTTAAGACCATCAACAAAAGAATTAGCCTTACCAGGGTGATAGAGGATTCTCATATTATAGTCCTTAAATAGTTCTATCCATCGTCTATGTATAAGGTTCAACTTCTTATGACTAAAAAGATATTGGAGGCTCTTATGTTTAATGAACACATCCATATGCACATCATAGAGACAATGATGCCATATCTTTATGGAAAACACCAATACCACTAGCTTGATATTATGAGTTGGATAATGCCTATCATGGATTTTCAGCTTCCCTTAGGCATAGGCTATAACCTTCCTATTTTCCATCAACACACAACAAAGACTAACTATGGATGCATCACAATAGACAACAAAACCCTTTGTACCCTCTGGTAGGGTGAACACTAGAGTAGTAGTCAATCGAGTTGTCAATTCTTGAATAATTTTCTCACAAGCTTTAGACTATTCTAACTTCACATTTTTTAGGTCAACTTAGTCAATGAGGATGAAATGGATAAATAAAAGGCCTCTACAAACCTTCTATAGTAACTCAACAAACCCAAGAAACTCCTTATGTTAGTCGAGGATGTGGGTTTGGGCCAATTCTACATTGCCTTAATTTATTTAGAGTAAACTCAAATACCTTCACCACAAACAATGTGTCTTAAGAACACCACAGATTCGAGACAAAATTTACACTTCAATAACTTTGAAATAACTCACAATCTTTGAGAGTTTGGAGTACTATTTTGAGATAACTAGCATGATTCTCCTCATTTCTAGAGGAGATCAAAATGTTGTCGATAAACATGATAATAAATATATCTAAGTACTTTTGGAATACTTTGTTTATGAGATCCATGAATGTTGCAGGAGAGTTAGTCAAACCATAGAACATGACAAGGAACTCATAATGACCATAACAGATCCTCAAAGCTATCTTCGCGGTGTCAGTTCCCTCACTTTCAACTGGTGATAGCTGGATGTGAAGTTTATCTTAAAGAAAAGAGTGACACCCTGAAGTCGGTCAAATAGGTCATGAATTATAGGGAGAGGGTATGTGTTCTTTATGGTGACATTGTTCAACTAATGGTTGTCAATTCACACAATAAAGGAACCGATTTTCTTTCGCACGAATAGGGTAGGAGCACCCTAATACAAGACACTCGATCAGATGAAACACTCATCAAGAAGATCATTTAGCTTCTCTTTTAACTCTTTCAACTTAACTACAGTCATTCTATAATAGAGATAGGTTGGGTATCTGGAAGGATGGTAATTCAAAAGTCTATCTCCCTTTTGGGAGGGACTCAGGAAGATCATCGAAAAAGAATTTTGGGAACTCCTTTCCAACTGGACCTTAATAGAGAAATCATGTGTATACACTAGAGTCTTTAACTCTAAGTATGTGATAGATTCACCCTTTAAAGACTAACTTTCTAGCCTTAAGGTATGAGATGAAACTAAACTTAGGCACCACTAGACTACCTTCCTACTCTAAGCTCATTAGGAAACTGAAACTTGAGTACTCTATTTCTACAATCAACTAAAGCATTACAAGCATATAAACTTTCCATGCCTAAAATGGCATCAAAATCTAGAATATCTAACTTGACTATGGTATTCTTTTGATGAATAGTAATGATACGATTTTGATAGACTCTCCTTGCTAGAATGGAATCAACATCATGTGTAGATACACTAAAAGACTAAATAATTTATTCAGGACAAGTCCCAAATTTCATAGCTATGTAAGGAGTCACAAAAGACAAACTGGCACCCCGATCAAGTAAGGCATAAATATCAACAGAAAAACTTCAAGCATATGAGTAACAATGTCTAGTGGGTTCTCCTAATCCTTGCAACTAGATGTAGCATAATGATGGTTTGTACCCCGCCTATTCCTAAAGTAGCACCCCTTTGGGAACCCTGCCTTATGGAGCTATTAAAGAAGAGTGGGCCTTAATGCCCCCTTTACCTCTTTTTCCTATTGGGCAGTCCTTTAGGATCTGACCTATCTAGCCACATCTAAAGAAACCACATGTTCCATCATGATTCTCTTCTGGATGAGTTCTACCATACCTACTACAAGTGGGTTTCAAGTAGTTTTATATGCCACATTACCCTGCGACTAAGAATCTTGAGCTCTAAAGTTCTGAGTATTCTGAAACTTCTGATCATTTTTGTTCCCTAATTAAGGTGCACTAGCAAATAATGGATCATGTCCAGATGACCTTTTCTAGAAGAAGAACCTATTACCATTTCCATTACTCAGCTGAATGGACTCGTGACCTGCTAATTTTTCCTTCTTATCTTGGTACTCTTCCATGTCTCTCTGCTTGTCCTTTTTAACCTATTGGGCTTAAAGTATGTTTCAGGAGATGCTTATATTATTAATCAATAGGGCAGCTTTCCACACCTTATTCACATGTTTACTCACCCTATAAAAAAACTTCTTGATTTTTGATCTCATGTTTGGAACAATCTTTGGATCATAATAAGATAGTTGCAAAACATTGAGACCATATTCCTTCACCTTTATCACCTCTTGCTTCAGATTTTTAAACCATTTTGCCTAAGCGTCTCTTGACTCTTAGGGAAAGAAGTGATCTAGGAATTACTTCTCAAACTCATCCCAAAAATTTGAATCTGGATCCTCACCATAGTTGTCATCCCATTACTCAAACCAGATGTTCATTACATGTTTGAGTTGTTAAGCAACAAGTTTAACTCTTTCAATATCGATAGCATACATTGCCTTGAGAAAATTCCACTTCTAATTAATGAATTTATTAGGATCTACTTCTACCTCTGACTCTCTGAATATTTGTGGATTCGCCCCGAGGAAATTTGTGATCCTTCTCACTGCGAACGTCTCATGAGAACTAGAGTTGGTGACTGTGGGGCCCTGATAGCCTGACAAAGCAACCACAAACTGAGTAAGCATCCAAATAGCTTCTCTGAATTCAGCCTTTATGTGCTCCAATAATGTTTCCTTAAGCAGCTTAACATGCTCAATTTCTAATCTGCATTCTGGTTAGTGGAGGCAGATCTCTGATGAGTCTGCAATTTAGACTCATTTAGGGTTTTATTTTAATAAATTTAGTATCCTCAAATGTATATTTTTTTGCCAATACATGATGTAAATCCTTGAATTTAGGTATTTGGATTGAGGAATAAATCATGGACACTATTGAGCAAAAAGGAACAAGGCAGCTGAAAGAACGAAGAAAAGAAGGCATGAGGATCACCTAACCCATTGGGCTAGTCGTCGAATGGCCATGGTCTCTCCTAATGTTCCAGTTTGCCAAGCCCTGAAGGAGAAAATCAAGTCAGTGACAGAAAGGAGCAATCAACGAGTCATAGAAAGGTTACAAAACTTGAAGATGATGAAGACTAAAGCAAAAATGTGATGGAATTGACTAAAGAGCTGATCGCCGAGTGGATCGACAATCCCGACTTATTGTGTCGAATGGTCCTTCACAGCACATTTTTTTGGCGATTATAAATACTTTTTTAAGATTCTTAGTTTAGAATCTAACATTCAATAGTTTTCATTATTATTTAGTTTTCAAGTTTGAGAGTTAGAACTGAGTTTAGAGACAATATTTCCTTAGGTTTAAAGACTTGACGATTTCCATTTCTGAGAAATTGGAAGTGGGTGTTGAATATTCTTCATCTTAGACCTTTGTAAAGACAATATTAATCGTACCCAGTTGATGGAAACACGATTTGGTAATGATTTTTACCTTTTTATGATGTCTAGCTAAAACCCCAATTCTTGGGGTGTGATTATGTGATTATTGCTTCATTTAGCTGCTGGGTATTGTAAATTGATAGTGTAAACATGGGTTTAAAAGTGATTTGATTCATTAATTTTGGCTTAATCTAATGGGTTGTGGTTGCAAATGCAACTCTACCTTCGTGTTTTTGGTTTGCTCAAGAGAGAGGTTTAAAAACCAAGATTGCTGAATTGATGGTCTATGGGTATTGGATTGTCATAGTTTCAGCTCGAGAGAGTGAATCTTAAACCCTTTTCCACACATTCAGCTCGAGAGAGTGAATGGACTAAAGCGAAGGTTGTTCTTAGTTACTGCTTATTGGTGTTCAAGAGAAACCAATTTGATTCGGGATAAAATTGTTCGAGAGAAAGTTTATTCCCACTAAAGTCTAGCTTATTCACTAATTTACAGCCTATTCACTATTAATTGCAATCACCCATTTTTCTACCTTAGCCCATAATCTAATCACATCCCAAGAATCCCGTCTCTATACTTGTTATTTTTGTGTTATTTACTATTGTAGCTAATATTGAAACCAAATCCCCCTAATATTTGACACTTGTGTCACCCCAAATTTGAACCATGCTTTTATTCGTAAATGGTTTTAACTTTGATTGACTTGATTATATTCATGATTTTCTATTGATTCTCAAATACGTACCACTCCCTTGGGACTCGATCCCAACTCACTTAGTTGGTTATATTACTACTTAACAATTGTTGACACTTAGTATTGGATGAAGTGTCTTTGATAACGTTAATCAAATCAAAATGGTGCCACTGCCGGGGAGTGGTGTTACTTGAGAATTTTTAGTTGAGTTGAATTTTGTTTTTGTTAGTTACAGTAAACTTACTTAATTTTTAGTTTTGGTTTTTATGTTGTTTTGAGCATAGACTTGGAGCATATTTGGTAGCAACAGTAATCCAATAGATCACCCTCCTTCAAGATTAATCATGTTTAGGGATAACATCCTAAATTTCAAGCAATTGGAGGGTGAGTCCATGTATGAGTTGTGGCACAGGTTTAAAATCCTATTGCAGCAATGCCCAACTCATGAGATTCTGGATAAACTACTTCTGGAATGTTTCTTCCGAGGTCTTAGCCCAAAAAATAGAATAATAGCTGACCAACTCTCTTTGGGTTGCTTGATGCGACACTCCTATGAGACTGCAGCCCAACTCCTTGATTGTGATGCCAAAACCAACGAGGAGACTGAGAAGGACCAACACTTGGCCACATTGTTGGGTCAGCTGGATATCTTGCCCCAAAAGGTAAAGGACTTGGAGGTACTATCCAAAATGAAGGAAAGGTACATCCCCCCTTACGAGCATCGAAAGATGAAGAAGCAAGAGGGCGGGAAAATTGAAGAGGTCCTCTTACTAATTCTACACAAAATCGAAGGACACGACAGAATGTTGGAGGAGATAAGAGAAAATGTCTTAATGCTGAACCAAATGACGACCTCACATTACATGCTCATTCAACTACTAGGGTCCCAAATGGACCAAGTGCTGAATGACCTCTACCCCGAACCAGAAGGGGAATTTCTTTATGAAAATGAGGCAAACCTTGCTAATGGAACTTAAGTTAGGACTCGCGTCGTGCCACGACCTACATAATGGTGTGTTGATTATGTAGGTTGAAGTGTGGAAAGTGTTTCAAAAGTGTAAATTCGCAAGCTAAAGATCTAGTCGGCGCATCGCCAAAGAGGTCAACAACCCCGACCTAGACCGTTGTTGGACTCAAGATAATTTTACATTAGAGTCTGTAAAACTCGGCGAGCCTAGGAAAGGATTGGTGAGTTGCCGATCAAGTCAGCGATCGCGATCGTCCGCCGTTTGGACCCCACGTTATTGGAGGTCTTGTAAAACTCGACGAGGTAAGTGACCACTCGGCATGTCGCCGAGTGGGTCGGCGAGCACGAGTAATGTTGCTGAATAGGTGAGAACTGGACGGTTTTTAAAAGGCCAAAGGTTCAAACTTCCAACTCTTTCACTTTCCCTCACTTTTGAACTTCCCAAACTCACACCCGCACTTTAGTTTCTATATTTTTACATTTTTAGAGTAATTTAGTCATTGATTTGTGCTCAAATTGGGATTATATTGCCGCCTAGCATTTCAAATTATTTTAATTGGTATTTAAGGTTGGTTTTCTAAACCCTGAGTTTATTTTTAGAATTGTGTACGCATTTGCAATAATTTTATCTTATTGAACTGTGTTGGGCCTCTCTGATAGTATTAGTATGTTTTAATGCCTACTTTAATTTGATAATCTTGCCCCTAGTGTTTGTATTGTTGAATTCCCATAATTTTATGCCTTAAAATTGGTTAGAATTCGTGGGGTTGTGCTTGCATGTTGTTGGGTCTAGTCGGGTGAAGTCTAAGTAACCCATATTTGTGCCAAATGATGTACTTTCTTCAATGATAGAGAGGGTGATTTCATTCTTAAGGGCAAACGTCGTCAAATAGCCAAATTTGGCAAAATCGAGAAAAGTGTGAGTATTCGGGATAATGGGTGTAATGGGTCTAAGCCTAATTTAATAAGTGCATGCTTTGATTCTATTTTCGGGGGTTGCGGGGTTGAATTCTAGAAGTTGGGATGAAACTAGGCATGTTGGGTCGTTTAGCTAGCTGGGTCAAGCTCGCCGAACCACTCAGCAGTTCGCTGAAGTTCCCCAACTCACCTTTAATTTCATGCTATATTTGAAGTTTGGTTCTGTAACTTTTGGCAAGAAGCTGAGGTCGTCGAAGGCACTCGGCAACTCGCCAAAAGTCTTCTTGATTGCCCTTTGTCTGCACCCCTATAGCTAAAATTGCATGGTAACTTTCAGCGGGTTAAGCCTTGTCTGCACCCCTATAGCTAAAATTGCACGGTAACTTTCGGCGGGTTAAGCCTTGCTCGCCGAATGATGTCAGGAATTCATCGAAAGGCCTTCCCATCGCCGACTTGCCAAAATTTTTTGAGAATTTTAAGCCAATCCTTTTGGCAAGCCCGATTTAGCTAGCCAAAGTGATTTCGCGACTTGCCAATCTGTTCGGTAAGTCTATCTGCAATTGTTTTTCTCTGATTTTAATTGAATTGTTTTTTATTTGCTCCCAATGTTTGGATATTTTTGCTTGCATTTGAGGACAAATAATTTTTATTTGTGGTGGGGTAAGGCCCACCTTTTGTGACCTTTTGTTACACTTTGGTTTTGTGTATTTACTAGGTTTTGAGCTATAATTTTGTGTTACACTATTTTTGTGGATGATTAAGCTTGTGGCTCCTTGTTTTGAATTGTAAATGATTTTTGGATAAATGATTTTTGGACCCTTTCGAAAAAATTGTGCCACCTCTTGTTTGTGTTAAATGCGGTTGTTCTCTTGCAAATTTGAGTATCAGTTTTGATCAATACTGATAACTTGAATAGTGCTCATAATCGAACAAAAATGAATGTGTGGCTACGATGAGGCCAAATGAAGGTGCGTAGACAATATGTGAACTCTTTGCATCTCGTTGTTACTAGCCAAGTATCGAATTGAGTCTCTTGTGATGAACATTGCACACTAGCAAAAGTGTGGAGTCTTGTTTGACATTTCTATAAATGACTTGTGTGATGAGCTTACCATGAACTATGTGTGATAAAACCTAGAATTTCCCCCCTTGGTCCAGTTGACGAAGTGATGCAATCTCTTAATATGATTATAGGCAACTTTGAAGTGTGTGAACCCTGTTTGAACATTTTTTGAGCCTTAACCTTTTCTTGAAAGAAACTTGATAAAACTGTGACCTTTCTTGATCCATTACCCATAATCCTCATAATTTGTGGTTTGTTTGAGTAGCCAACTTAGGTCAAAAGCCTAAGTTGGGGGTGTAGTGAAAAGAGAAGATAAATGAAGAAGTGCAAGAAAGTCCCCTTTGACCCATGTTATGAGAAAAATGGAACCCCTTCATATAAGAAAAAAAGAGAAAAAAAAGAAAAGAATGAAAAAGTTGTGCAATGAAGTTGTGAAAATACAAGAAAATGGGGTTTCCAACAGTCCATGGAAAGTGAATAATAGGATGACTTTTGAGCATGAATGAAGTGATGAAGAAAAGGAAAGAAAGTGTTGTTCACACCACATTTCATGAGGATAGTAGCCATTGAGCCTAAATGACCATACCTTTGCACTCAGCCTCATTACAAGCCTTTAAAAGACATTTGTGATCTTGAGTGAGCTTAAACAAGTGTTGATTGGAAAATACGGGCACACCTATGGGTGAAATCATGCATTGTGTTCATCTTTTTGAGTGTGAGTTTTGCATTTGATTCCAGAGCTTTAAATTGTGAACCATTGTGTGTGAATATGGAATCATTCTTTGTGTGAGGACATTTGATTACCTCTATTGATTCTCAAATACATACCACTCCCTTGGGACTCGACTCCAACTCACTTAGTTGGGTTATATTACTAGTTAATGATCGTTGACACTTAGTATTGGATGAAGTGTCTTTGATAACGTTAATCAAATCAATCTCTAGCACTAGTTCCTGTAGGAATCTTTGTCTTATGATATTATGTTTACTGGTGGTATGCTTTGGAGGCATAATCCTCAAAATGCAAATGCACAAGTTAGAAAAAACTTTCATAGAGTTAAACTCTATAGGACGAGTTAGCGTGTTAAGGAAGATTAACATTTCCTAATGCCCCATAGCCTCTCTATTATAGATGTGGCATGATTCACATAGATAAGAAGAACTTTGCTCGAGATGACTTCATAGAAATTCTAGGACACCTGAACTTTGTGCTCTCATACCAAGTTTTTCAAGTACTGAGCCTACACCCTGGACGTGTTCGATACTCAAAATCATTGTTGGTCCCCAAGAAAATCCTTGGCATGGCTAACTAGTTAGCGGAAGACTAATAGATGCATAGGGAAGCTTAAAATATAATAGACTCATAAATTGATAAACAAGAACTCATGCACCGTCTTAAAATATTGAGCATAAATAAAAATTAACATGAATTAAAGCATCTGAGGAAAGTATTAGATCAACTCCATAACCTTGTCTATCGTGAAGCATCTACTAACTAAAGATAACAAGACCCACGATTACCCTAAAAGTACTACTAAAAATAATTAGATTGGAGTCCTCTAAAATGAATGAGGCCTCACCAAAAATAAATGAATGGATAATTTGTTGTCAATGAAATGCATGTTGATGATCTTACATACATGTATCTACATTATTAAACGATACACCATCGAATAACATTAGTATATGGAATGTACGGTATATAATAAAGTTGAATGAAACAAGTATCTAAAACGAATGACAGACTAAAATTAACATAACTGAAGTACAACATGAACATAACGTAAAATCATTAAAGTTTTACAAAAAGACGTATACTGAAATAATATACTTTACTTTTTTGGGGTGTTTTTTCTAACCGGTACAAATAACTATAAGATTCACGATGATACAATGTCTTGTATACGTTTCCAGAATCACCCTGTCACTTGCCGAAGCATCGAACAAAAATTAACTTATGAATATACAAAAAATCTCTCAATGAGATGGGTGAGGAGACACTCGAATTAATGATAAGATCATATACACGCTGGCAACACAGTTTATGGGGTTTGAGTTATCTTAACTCCTGGCCAAATCAGTGCTCAATACTACTCCTAAACATGCTAAAATTCTTAAATACTAGTTGGGTTGACATAATACTAAAATAATTCATTAAGAATATATTGGTCATTTACTTTAACTGATTGAAATGCTTCTTAAACTATTTATGGTATTCTTAAATCCTTTCTCTAAAAAGTAATGCATTTGGAACTATTAGTGTACCCTTAAAGGCCTTTTGACATGATCATTTGAAATAATTAGACTTACTTTAATTAAGAAATCAATGCTTGAAAATAGTTATACAAAGGTTCGTAATAATTTTCTACTAAAATAGGACTCCATGTGATAAAATAGACATGACCAATGAATCAAACATAAAATATACAAGTTTTATAATTTCAATAAAAATGAAATCCAAACTTAAAATAAGGACTAAAAGAAAATGTTCTGAATTCATAGAGCTTAGGGAAAAACCATAGAATCCATTCTCACTAACTGAATTTAGATGTAAGGCATGAGGACAGAGTTAGTCCAACACTAAATATTGTCTTACATACCAAAAAGAATAAATTTTCAAAACTATAAATACTCATTTAATTTTGTAGCTTAGTATCAAGTTGTAGAGAATTATTACTGAGACTTGGAATTTTTTTCAGTTTTTAGTTCTTAGAGTTTTTGGGTGACATTGTTCTTGAGCTTGAATGTTTTGAAGGTTTTCAACTGGAAGAAATTGAAAGTGGGTATCCAAAAATCTTAATCCTAGACGTGTTTAAAGACATTTTTTATTGTACCCACTTGATGGAAACACTTGTCGGTATTGATTTCTTTCTCTTTTTCATGTCTAGCTAAAACCCCAATTCTTGAGGTGTGATTTTGTGAATATGGGTTAAATTTCCAATTTGGGTATTGCTTGTTGTTAGTTTATTTGTTGTTTAAATCTGATTTTGTTTAGTAGTTGTGTTTGAACATAATGGGATTGTAGTTGCAAATACATTTTATCTTAGTGTTTTTGGCTTGATCGAGAGAGAGGTTTTAAAACTCAGACTACTAAATCGATAGCCGGTGTTTATTGGGTCATTGTGGGTTCAGCTTGAGAGAGTGAATCCTAGGCCTTTTACCACACATTCAGCTTGAGAGAGTGAATGAACTAAGGCGGAGGCTACGCTTAAATGTTGCAACTCGGTGTTCAAGAGAAACCGAGTTGATTCGGGGTAAGTTGCTCGAAAGAGAATTTACCCTCACTAAAGGCTAGCCTAGTTACAAATATTCAGCGATTTACTATCAATAGCATTTACCCAATAGTATATTTTATCCCATATTCCTATCACATCCCAAGAATCTCATCTCCTTATCTCACATCTTTTGTTGTTTTTATTCATTAGTTGAATACAAACCCCCCATTGATAATTGACAGTCGTGTCACCTTTAGATTTAGTATGTTTTTATTCATTAATGTTAATCACTATGATTGATTAGAACTTGATTTTACTTTTCTATTAATTCTTGCAACCACTCCTCTAGGACTCGACCCCAACCCATTCGATTGGGTTATATTACTATTGTACGATCGTAGACACTTGAATTGGAAGTTGTGTCTTGATTAGTGTCTTCAAATGCATATTTTGTCGCAATATCTGATGAAAACCCTTGAGTTTCAGGTATTTGGAGTTAGAGACAAAGCATGGACACTATTGGCTAGGAAGAAACCAAGAAAGCTGAAGGAATGAAGAAAAGAAGACCTGATGATTGACGATGTTGTTCGGCGAATCGCCAATATC
This sequence comes from Solanum pinnatisectum, assembly GCA_035578085.1. Lineage (NCBI taxonomy): Eukaryota > Viridiplantae > Streptophyta > Magnoliopsida > Solanales > Solanaceae > Solanum > Solanum pinnatisectum. The sequence goes on from JAWPEI010000039.1 coordinate 713,426, forward strand.
ATTCAGCAAATCACCAAATCACCAAGATACTGCTTAAAGTTATAGAATGTTGGAGCTAAAATACGGACAAATTCGGCAAGCAGCAACCATATTCGGCGTATCAATGATCTAGTTGGCGAAGAACAACCAGGTCACCAAAAGTACAAAAGAAGATACAAGCAAATACTGATAGGCGAGATAGAAGGATAACGGGAGAATCGTGGAGTCATTCGGAGATCCTAACCAAGATCGCCTAAAGTCATAGTAGCCAGACCAAGAAAAGGCAAAAAATGACAGTGACATGTAGAGCAATCGGTAAATTGCTGATCCGTCAGCGATACCCGACTTACTTCGCCGAGTAGCCCTATGCAGTGACATTTCAGACTTGTTTAAATTAGTTTTGGCTAGAGAGAGAGATTCATTCGAAAATAGAGGCAAGAATTATTTAGAAATAAAACACTACCAAAGGGTTTAGTGAGCAATTTTAGCAAGATTTTGAGAGTGATTTTGTAAGAGAGAAGATTATCAATTGAGTTTCATCTATAATTCTCATTTTGTACCCAACTATGGGAGAGATAATTAATTTTGATCTTTTTATTTTCGAGATGAGTGACTAAAACCCTTTACTTGGGGTTTTGATTATGAAGTCAATTGTTGAATTTACTTAGTGGGTGTTTGTTAATTTCAAAGAATGGTGCTAATTTAAAGTGGGTGTATGTTGTTGTGTGTTTCGAGATTGAATTGCGTTGCTTCGTGTGTCAATTTTAGTGTTGTGCACTTGGTCGAGAGAGAGGTGTGGAACCAAGGTGGCAATCTTAGCATCCTTAGCAGCGGGTTTCTTTAGTTTCAACTTGAGAGAGTGAAACAATTAGCCCTTCCTTTGTATCCAGCTTGAGAGAATGGATTTGATGTGGGTAAAGAGCTGGGTTTCGTTCGCCCAGAGTTGAAGTTTGAGAGAATTCAACATAGAAAAGATAATTGTTCGAGTGAAAGTTACTTTATATATGGTTCAACCTACCCACAACAAATTATCCCATTATGAGTAGTAATATTTACCCATTTCATTGAGATTCAATAATTGGCTGATCAATTCCCCAAGTTTTACTCTAATTTTTGATTGCTTGTGTTGACGTATAAGTTTGGATTGGTAGTTAAAACCTAAAATTTGAGATTTGAATATTAATTGTGCAAGAATTGTTTGATTGAAGAGATTGTCATTGTACTTTTATTATTGAATTCGAAAGACGCACTACTCCTTGTGGGATCGACTCCAATTCACATAGTTAGGTTATTATACTAAAGAACGATCATTGGTATTTAGTATTAGATGAAATTCTACTTGATAGATTAATCAAAATGGTGTCGCTGCCAGGGAGTAGCATTACTTAGAATTCTTTGATGGAAGATTTGACACTCTAAAAATTCATTGACTATAGTTGAAGTAGTTTCGACTACTTTGTGTAGATAGTGGTTAGGCTATGTAGAAGTGAACATGAGTGAAGAAGAGATGAATGACATCCGAGTAGATCACCGAGAAAGTATAGATGACATCAATAGTGTCTACAATCCAGCACAATCGGGTGGGATGGGTGCAATTTGCATCACACAAACTGATGAGAGTGTGATGTTTGAAGTCACTAGCACAACTCTTCATATTCTCCAAATGAGGGGAATATATGGAAGGCTAGATCACGAAGACCCGTATGAGCAAGTGAGAAATTTTATTGAGGTTTGCAGCCCTTTTTCATTCAAAAATGTGTCTCAAGAGTAAGTTCGATTGAGGTTATTCCCACTGTCCTTAACAGGTGAAGCTAATAAATGGTTAGGTGAGTTACCAAACAATTCCATCACATCATGGGAGGAACTGGTTGTAGCATTTAACACAAGATTCTTTTTTCCATCAAGGATGATGAAACTTAAGGATAAAATTAAAAGTTTCAAGCGACGAGAGGGAGAACCCATCCATGAAACATGGGTGAGATTAAGAAGCTCCTACTTAAATACCCAACTCATGGGCTACCAAATGATTTGTTGCTTCAATATTTCTACTGGAGTCTAGATTGGGTTTATAAAGGATTAGCTGATAAATTAGTACGAGGAGGAATAATGCTAAAACCATTTGAGATAGCTTTATTTCTTCTTGATAAAATGACTAGGATAAACAAAGCATGGTACACCTAGGAGGATGAGGTCTCTCCATTTCATTTTCGATTAATGCAAGAACAACTTGATAAAGAGAGAGAGAGGGATGAGCACATCAAGAAGATGTTAACCTAAATGGAAGTTCTACAAGAACACATGAAGGGGACATGTGGAGTGTTTAGAGCTGAGGAGGGTTCTTCTTTCGGTTAGTCAAGGCTAGGGGAGAATCAAGGTTAGAACTCCAAGAGGTATGAAGAGGGTTTCCACCAATGCTATCTACAGCGAGGCGGAAATCAAGGTTGGAACTATCCTAAGGGAGAAGAACCAAAGAGATACTACCAAGATTGGGCTGAGCAAAATGATTATTGGAGAAAGGAAGATGATTGTGAAGAGAACCACACTAACTCAAGTGGAAGCCAAAATCTAAAGGGAGTGCAGGCAGTCCTCGGGTGAATGACTTGTTGTCTCGCATACTTGACAAAGTTGAAGGTTTGGATGATTTGTTGAAAGTAATGAAAGGTGACTTTTAATCATTGAATAGTAAAGTGAACTCTCATGTCGATGCCATCAAGATACTCAAAAGACAACTAAGTTTATTATCAACTCAGTTGAAACCAAATATAACAAGGGTATGTGACAATAGAGGGCTGGCTGTAGTTTCTCATAGCGAAAAGGTGGCACTAGGTAATGTGATGGGAAATAAAAATGCTCAAAAGCATGAAGAAGGTGAAGGCATGGAGGAACAAGAGTTGCTTATTCATCAAAACATTGCCAAAGAACAACAAAAGGATATGGAACAAAACGTTCAAATTCCAAAAGTCATGCAACCCTTACCCAAAATACCTCCACCATTTCTCCAACGATTAAAGAAGAAAAATGAAGATGAGAGGTTCAAAAAGTTCTTGTCAGTGTTCAATACACTATCAACGAACCTCCCCCTTGTGGAAGCTTTATTGGAAATGCCGGGATACGCCAAGTTAATGAAAGAGTTGGTCACAAAGAAGAGGAGTTTAGATTTTGAGACAATTGAAGTTTCCCATAGTTGTAGTGCAATCGTGACTAAGGAGATGATCAAAAAGAGAGAAGATCCCGGAGCATTCACTATTCCTCACATCATAGGCATGCTCCAATTCGCTAAAGCTTTATGCGATTAGGAGCAAACATCAACTTAATGCCCTATACAATATACAAGCAACTTGGGTTAGGTGAACCGAAAGCAACCACAATGAGACTCCTGATGGTAAACCATTCAATCAAACAAATCTATTGGGATACTTCATGACATCTTGGTAAAGGTCGATCATTTCATCTTTCTGGCTGATTTTGTGATCTTAGATTGTGAAATAGATGACGAAATTCCCATTATCTTGGGAAGGCCATTCTTGGCAACCGGGAGAGCATTGGTAGATCTTGAAAGTTGAAAATTAAAGTTTCGGGTGAACAAAGAAGAAGTAACCTTTAATATTTGTAAATACACTCAAGTGATATTCATGTTGTGTCTACTAATGATGTTTTTTATGAGGCAATAGCTAGTGTAAGCTATTTGATGTGCATAAACGAACCCCTTGAAGTTGTACTAACTAATCATGATGAATTCGAAGTTCAGGGCTATGAGGAAGTTGTAGCTGCCTTTTTGGGATTAGGTGGATATTCAAAGACTCCAATCAAGTTGGATATTGACCTAAATAATATAGAGAGTCCTCCCGCAAAGCCACCAATAGAAGAACCACCTAATCTGGAATTGAAAGCTCTTCCATCTCATTTCGAATATGCTTTCTGGTGGGCAAATAACATTTTACCAGTGATCATTATAGCTGACTTGCTTGAATGGTAGATGAAATTGCACCTTGAAGTGTTGTGAAAACATATAAAAGCTATAGGATGGACAATCGCTGATATAGTGGGCATTCCTCCTGATATTTGCACTCACAAAATTCAGCTTGATAATGAGTGTAAACCTAGTGTTGAGCATCAGCGGAGATTGAACCCACCAATGCAAGAAGTGGTAACAAAGGAGATCATCAAGTGGCTGGACGCAAGTGTGATCTACACTATTGCGGATAGCAAATGGGTAAGCCAGTTGCAATGTGTACCGAAAAAGGGAGGTTTCACAGTAGCCCCAAATGCAAAGGGGGAGCTTGTGCCGACTAGACCAGTGACCGGGTGGAGAGTATGCATGGATTATCGAAAGCTAAATTTGTGGACTGAAAAGGATCACTTTCCAATGCCTTTTATGGATGAAATTCTTGATCGGCTATCAGAGAGGGGCTGGTACTGCTCTCTAGATGGGTACTCCGATTACAACCAAATATCTATTGCACTGGAAGACTAAGAGAAGACCATTTTCACCTGCCCTTATGTAATGTTTGTATTTAAAAAAATGCCATTTGGGCTATGTAATGCCCTGGCAACATTTCAGCGTTGCAAGTTATCCATTTTTGCGGACATGGTAGAAGACTCTATGGAGGTATTCATGGATGACTTTTCAGTTGTAGGGGTTTCATTTGAAGAATGCTTGGTACACTTGGGGCAAGTACTCCAAAGATGTGTAGAAACAAACCTGGTTCTGAATTAGGAGAAATGCAACTTCATGGTAAAGGAAGGCATAGTTCTTGGGCTCAAGATGTCACAAAAAGGACTAGAAGTCAATAAGGCAAAAATTGAGGTGATTAAGAAACTACTTCCACCAATTTCAATAAAGGGAGTTCACAGCGTCTTGGGACATGTCGGTTTCTACTGGATGTTCATCATGGACTTCTCAAAGATTGCACACCCCTTGTGCAAATTCTTGGAGAAGGAAGTGAAGTTTTATTTTGATGATACTTGTATGGCGACGTTTCGATGCTTGAAAGAAAAATTAGTATCCACCCTAGTCATTATCAGCCCTGATTGATCCAAATCTTTCGAAGTGATGTGTGATGCTAGTGGCATAGCTTTGTGTGTAGTACTGGGACAAAAATGCAACAAGTTTTTTCACCCAATTTATTATGCAAGCAAGACACTAAATAGCGCTCTATTTTACTATACCATCACTGAACAAGAGTTGCTTGCGATAGTTTATGCATTTGAGAAATTCTAGGCATACTTGTTAGGCACTAAAGTGATTGTTCACACTGATCATTCTGCACTCCATTACTTGATAGCAAAGAAAGATACAAAACCAAGGTTGATAAGGTGGGTGCTACTATTACAAGAATTTGACTTTGAGGTCAAAGATAGAAGAGGTTGCAAAAATCATGTGGCTGACCACTTATCGAGGTTGGAGGGCAAGGAGAATGATGAGCCTCATGTTGACATAGATGATTCCTTCGCCGATGAACAAGTGTTTGCAATATCCCTTAAAAAAACCCTGGTATGTAGATTTCACAAATTACATTGTGTGCGGACTAATACCGGAAGAGCTGAGCTTCTACCAACGAAAGAGGTTCATATTCGACGTTAAAAAGTACTTCTGGGATGAACAATACTTGTTTTGAGAGTGTGCATATCATATCATTAGAAGATGTGTTCCAGAAGAAAAGGTAGTAGGAATTCTCCATCCTTGTCATGTGTCTCCAGTTGGAGGCCACTATAGCGGTGTTCGCACAACTGCTAAAGTTCTCCAAAGTGGATATTACTGGCCATCCCTCTACAAGGATGCGCATGAATTTGTAAAGAAATTTGCTCAATGTCAGAAGCAAGGTGAAATGTCTAAAAGGCACAAGTTACCCCTTACTCATATTTGAGAAGTGGAACTATTTGATGTTTGGGGAATCAATTTCATGGGCCCCTTTGTGAGCTCATTTTGAAATAAGTATATCTTGGTGGCTGTATATTATGTTTCCAAATGGGTGGAGGCTGTTGCACTTCCAAACAATTAAGGAAAAAGCATCGTTAAATTTTTGAAATGCTACATCTTTGCAAGATTTGGCACTCCTAGGGCGATTATTAGTGATGGGGATCCCACTTTTGCAACAAGTAATTCTCCACTGCATTAAGCAAGTATAGGGTGAAACACAAAGTAGCGACCCCATATCCCCCAAACAAGTGGCCAGGTTGAAGTGTCAAACTGGGAGATCAAAAGCATTTTGGCCAAGATAGTGATTACCAACAGAATCGATTGGTCTTGAAAGCCCGATGACGCACTATGGGCATATTGGACCGCTTAAAAATCACCCATTGGGATGTCTCCATATCAACTAGTTTTTGGTAAATCTTACCATCTACTCGTTAAGTTGGACCACAAATCTTTGTGGGCATTGAAAGCTTTAAATCTAGACTAGACAAAGACCTCAAGGGGGAGAGTGGAACAGTTAAACGAATTGGATGAATTCAAATTCAGAGCTTATGAAAGTTCAGCCCTTCACAAGGAAAAGATGAATAAATGGCATGATGCTAAATTCCTTAGGAGGGAGTTTAGAGTGCGAGACTGGGTGTTACTATATAATTCCCGACTTAGACTCTTTCCAAGAAAGCTCAAGTCAAATGGTCAGGACCATTTAGAGTGAAAAAGAGTATTCACCAATGGTGCCATTGAAGTTAAGGGTCAAGAGGGACCTTCATTTAAGGTGAATGGGCAACACTTAAAATTATACTTTGGATAATGCAAGGAGATTTCTTTTAATTGAGGTGGTGTACCTGGAAGATGCTTGAGAGCATTTCCACGTCATGCCACGACGTTAAATAAGGTGTTTCTTGAGAGGCAACCCAAGTGTTAGTGTTTTGAATAATGTGTGTTGATTTTGCAGGAGTAGGGATTATGAGCGAGACAAAATTTTTCTTGGAGAGTCGCTGAACTATTTCGGCGATCACGACTTCTTCGTCTTATGAACCTAAAAATTGAGACTGAGAGTCTGGAATATTCGACAGGATACCTTCACCGATCGGCGTATCGTCGATGTGTTTAGAAGACCCAATTTTCCTCGCCCTTTCTAATCAAAGCAGACAACGCTCCTAAAGAATCGACAGGCGATTCTTTAAGTTCATTATGAAGATCGCCGAGCTGTTTGGTGATCCACTACATCTCCGGCAATTACCTTCTCTGGAGTGCAAGCTATTAGAACTAAGGGCGATTTGAAGGACATTAGGCGCAACGCCAAAGCACTCAGCGATCAGTCCACTATTGCCAACTGGGTATTTAGTGAAGATTTCTCATGACCCTGCTCTATTTGGTTACACACTAGATTTTTTTTAGTTCTTCTCAATTTTTATTTATTGACCCTATTTAGCTTACTTGCGATAAATACCCACTCTCTAACCATATTGGGGACAATGTTGACTATTTTTTGGTGGGGATGTGGAAATAGCTCAGTGCCCTCAGTGAACTTCCTCCTCGTTTTGGCAACACCCCTTGTTTGTGTGGAATGTCATTGTTCTTCTTCAAATTTGAGTATCAGTTTGATCAATACTGATGACTCAAATAGTGCTCTACTCGAACAAAAATGAATGTGAGGCTATAATGAGACCAATTGAAGTCGCATAGATAATATGTTAACTTTTTGAATCTCGCTGTGACTAGTCAATTATCGAATTGAGTCTCTTGTGATGAACATTGCACACTAGTGAAAGTGTGGAGTCTTGTTTGACTTGGGTGTCAATGCCTTGTGTGATGAATTTACCGTAAACCATGTGTGATGACAAATAGAATTTTCCCTGTTGGTTCGGTTGACTAAGTGATGCAATTTCTTGAGATGATCTTAGGAAATTTTAAAGAGTGTGAACCAATTTGAACATATACATCAATTGTGGCTTACCTTTTGAGTGTGTGAACCTCTTTTTCAGAACCATTTGAGCCTTGACCTTTTCTTGGAAGAAACTTGTTAACATTATAACCTCTCCTTATCCATTACCCATAATCCTCATGATCTGTGGTTTGTTTTAATAACTCAACTTAGGCCAAAAGCCTAAGTTAGGGGTGGGGTGAAAAGAGAAGGCAAATCAAGTAAATGCAAAGAAGTCCCTCATGCCCATGTTTTGAGAAAAGTAGAACCCCTCCATAGAAAAAAATTGATTGAAAAAGAAAAAGAAAAAGTAGTGAAATAAAGTTGTGAAAATACAAAGAAAATGGGGTTTCCAATGAATCATGGAAGATGAATAACAGGTGACTTTTAAGCTTGAATGAAAATGACAAAGAGAAAGAAAGAAGGTGTTGTTCACATCACAGTTTATAAGGATTTTTAGCCTATAAGACTATATGACCATACCTTTACAGTCAGCCCCATTACAAGCCTTGAAAATATCTTTTTGATCTTGAATGAGTTGAAGCAAAAGTCAATTGAAAAATAAGGGCAAACCTATGGGTGAAATCATGCAATGTGTTTATCTTTTTGAGTGTGAGTGTTGATCTTGATTCCGGAACTTTAAATGATTGAATCATTATGTATGAATATGGAATCAACTTTTTTTGTATGGCGGCATAGGAATACCTTTGTTGAGCTTGAACTTGCATTTGACGCAAGTATAGCTGAGCTTGAGATTCTTTGATAATGGTGAGTCACAACTTGAAACTTTGAGTACAAAATTGATCCTGGTGTGAGTAAGTTAAGCCTTTTTGGGTGCATTCATGATTGAGTCTTGTGTAGCACTGTTCGAGACATCCTTTTTGAACTGCTGAACTTAAGCTTTACTTAAGGACAAGCAAACGTTTAAGTTGGGGTGTTGATGAGTCCACGATTTGAACTCATTTAGGGCTTCATTTTGATAAATTTAGTGTCCTCAAATGCATATTTTTGTCACAATAGCTGATGAAAACCCTTGAGTTTCAGGTATTTAGAGTTAGAGACAAAGCATGTACACTATTAGCCAAGAAGAAACAAAGAAAGCTTAAGGAATGAAGAAAAGAAGACCTGATGATCGATGATGTCGTTCGGAGAATCGCCAATAGCATTTAGTGAATCACCAAATCACCAAGATACTGCTTAAAGTAATAGAATTTTTGAGCTAAAATAGGGACAAATTTGGCGTATATCAACCATATTCGATGTATCGCCAATCTAGTCTGCGAAGGACAGCCAGGTCGCCAAAAGTATGAAAGAAGATACAAGCAAGTGTTGATAGGCGAGATGGAAGGATAATGGGCAAATTGTGGAGTCATTCGGTGATCCAGACCTAGAAATCCTAAAGTCACAGTAGCTAGGCCAATAAAATACGAAAAATAAAGGTGAGATGAAAAGCAATCGGCCAATCGCTGATCCGTCAGCATTACCCAACTTACATCGCCGAGTAGCCCTTAGTAGTGACATTTTAGACTTGTTTAAATTAGTTTTGGCTAGAGAGAGAGATTCATTCCGAAAGAGAGGAAAGAATTATAAAGAGAGAAAACGCTACCAAAGGGTTTAGTGAGCAATTTTAGCAAGATTTTGAGAGAGATTTTGTAAGAGAGAAGATTATCATTGAATTTCATCTATAATTATCATTTTGTACCCAACTATGGGAGTGATAATTAATTTTGATATTTTTATTTTTAAGATAAGTAGCTAAAACCCTTTGCTTGGGGTTTTGATTATGAAGCCAATTATTGAATTTACTTAGTGGGTATTTGTTAATTGCAAAGAATGGTGCTAATTTGAAGTGGGTCTAAGTTGTTGTTGTGTTTTGATATTGAATTGTGTTGCTTCATATGTCAATTTCAGAGCTGTCCACTTGCTCGGGAGAGAGGTGTGGAACCAAGGTGGCAATCTTAGTGTCCTTAGAAGTGGGATTCTTTAGTTTCATCTCGAGAGAGTGAAACAAGTAACCCTTTCTTTGTATCCAGCTCGAGAGAGTGGATTTGACGAGAGTAAAGAGCTGGGCTTCATTCGCTCAGAGTTGAAGTTCGAGAGAATTCAACATAGAAAAGGTAATTGTTCGAGAGAAAGTTACTTTATATATGGTTCAACCTACCCACAACAAATTATACCATTATGAGCAGTAATATTTACCCATTTCATTGAGATTCAATAATTGGCAGATCAATTCCCCAAGTTTTACTCTAATTTTTGATTGCTTGTGTTGATGTGTAAGTTTGGATTGTTATTTAAAACCCAAAATTTGAGATTTGAATATTAATTGTGCAAGAATTGTTTGACTGAAGAGATTGTCATTGCGCTTTTATTACTGAATTCGAAGGAAGAACTACTCCTTGTGGGATCGACTCCAACTCACATAGTTGGGTTATTATACTGATGAAAGATCATTGGTATTTAGTATTAGATGAAATGCCACTTGATACGTTACTCAAAATGGCACCCCTGCTAGGGAGTAGCATTACTTAGAATTCTTTAATTGAAGAATTGACACTCTAAAAATTCATTGACTACAGTTGAAGTAGTTTTGGCTACTTTGTGTAGGTAGTGGTTGTGCTACATAGAAGTGAACATAAGTGAAGAAGAGATGAATGACAGCCAAGCAGGTCATCGAGAAGGTATAGATGACATCAATAGTGTCTACAACCTAGCACAATCAGGTGGGATGGGTGCAATTTGCATCTTACAAACTGATGAGAGTGTGTTGTTTGAAGTCACTGGCACCAACTCTTCATCTTCTCCAAATGAGAGAAATATATGGAGTGCTAGATCACGAAGACCCGTATGAGCATGTGAGAAATTTTATTGAGGTTTGCAGCCTTTTTTCATTCAAAAATGTGTCTCATGAGTCAATTCGACCGTAGTTATTCCCATTGTCCTTAATAGGAGAAGCTAATAAATGGTTAGCCGAGTTACCAATCAATTCCATCACATCATGGGAGGAGCTGGTTGTAGCATTTAACACATTATTCTTTCTTCTATCAAGAATGATGAAACTTAAAGATGAAATTCAAAGTTTCAAGCGACGAGAGAGAGAACCCATCTATGAAACATGTGTGAGATTCAAGAAGCTCCTACTTAAATGCCAAACTCATGGGCTACCAAATGATTTGTTGCCTCAATATATCTATCGGAGTCTAGATTAGATTAATAAATGAGTAGTTGATCAATTAGATAATGTTGTGCAAGCTTCCCTAGCAAATACACCTTTTGCTGTCTCTAGTGGAGCAGGCTCTTCTGAGGTTACTCCAGGAACTGATGCCCAAGTCCAGACTCCTACACCAAGCACTGAGGCCCAGACAGATGGAGAGACTGCATAGACATGATCCCCCTCTTAACCTCCCTCTCTGTCTTTCTTTATTTTATATTTTAGATAATTTTGTTTGCATTTAAGGACAAATGTTTTTAATTGTGGTGGGGTGAGGCCCACCTTTGTGTGCTATGTTCTTGTTTTGTTCATATATTGGGTTTTGAGCTAAAGTATTATGTTTTACACTACTTTCTGTGGATGTGGGGTGAGGCTCCTTTTGCTTTAATTGTAAGTGATTTTTGACCCTTCAAAATGTTTTGCCCACTCTTGTATGTACTTGAATGTGGTTGTTCTTTAGCAAATTCAAGTCTCTATTTTGACCAATATCGATGACTCAAATAGTGCTCATAGTTGAACGAACCTGAATGTGCGGCTACAACAAGGCCAATTGAAGTTGCATAGACAATATGTGAACTCTTTGCATCTCGTTCTGACTAGGCAATTAGCGAATTGAGTCTCTTGTGATGAATGTTGCACAATAGCAAAAGTGTGGAGTCTTGTTTGACTTTGGTGTCAATGCCTTGTGTGATAAGCTTACAATGAACCATGCGTGAGAACACCTATAATTTGCCCAGTTGGTCCGTTCGACTAAGTGATGCTATCTCTTGATATGATATAAGGCAACTTCGAAGAGTGTGAGCCAATTTGATATATACCTCTTGTATGGCCTACCTTGTAAGTGTATGTGAACCACTTTTGAACACCTCTTGAGCCTTACCTTTCTTTGGATGAAACTTGATGAAAACATAACCTGTCTTAATACACTACCTATAATCCTCTTGTTTTGTGGTTGATTCAATAGACAACTTACACCAAAAGCCTAAGTTTGGAGTGTGGTGAAAAGAAAAGGGCAAGTCAAGAAGTGCAAGGAAAGTCTCCTTTAACCCATGGTATTGAGATAAATGAAACCCCTCCATACAAAAACAAAGAGAGAAAAAGAGAAGAAAAGAATGAATAAGAAAAAGTAGTGGAATAAAGTACAAAAGAAATGGGGTTTCCGAACAATCCATGGAAACTGAATAATGGGATGACTTATGAGCACTAAAGAAAATAATGAAAGAAGAGGGAAAGAAGTGTTGTGAGCACCACATTTCATGAGAATGAAAGTCACTAAGCCTAAATGACCATACCTTTGCACTCAGCCCCATTATAAGCCTTGAAAACACATTTTTAATCTTGAGTGAGATAAAGTAATTGTCAATTGGAAAATACGGGAAAAGTTATGGGTGAAAGAATGCACTGTGTTTTTCTTTGTAAGTGTGAGCGTTGCATTTGATTCTAGTGCTTTAAATGATTGAACCATTCTGTGTGAATATGGAATCATTCTTTGTGTGAGTGCATTTGAATACCTTAGTTGAGCTTGAACTTGCATTTGAAGCAAGTATTGTGAGCTTGAGAATCTTTCTGTCATAACTTGAGTCTTTGAATATACAATTGGTCCTTGCATTATTTAGTTGAGTCTTGTTGTGTACATTCATGATTGAGTTTTTTATAGCACTGTTTGAGACATCCTTTTTGAACAGTTGAACTTAAGTTTTACTTGAGGACAAGCAAAAGTTTAAGTTGGGGGTGTTGATAAGTTCATAATTTGGACTCATTTAGGGCTTTATTTTGATATATTTAGTGTCCCCAAATTCATATTTTGTCTCAATAACTGATGTAAATCCTTAAATTTAAGGTATTCAAAGTTTAAGGCAAAGCATGGACACTACATGGCAAAAAGGACCAAGGCGGCTAAAAAGAATGAAGAAAAGAAGGCCTAAGGATCGCCTAATACATTAGGCGAGTCACCAAATGGCCTTAACCTCGCCAAAAGTTCTAGTGTCTTTAGTCCTGAAGGAAAAGATCAAGTTGGCGATGAAAGGGGGCAGTTGGTGCATTGCCTAACAGTTTCGCGAAGCACTTCTCCGTCGCGCAATGAATCAAAATACGAAGATGCTGAAGGCAAAACCTGAAAGGTGATGAACTAGACCAAAGGGCGGATCGCCGAGTGTATTGGCGATCCCAGCTAACTGCCCTGAGTGATCCTTCATAGCATAAATTTTTAAAACTATAAATACTCATTTAATTTTGTAGCTTAGTATCAAGTTGTAGAGAATTATTACTCAGACTTAGAATACTTTCAGTTTTTAGTTCTTAGAGTTTTTGGGAGATATTGTTCATGAGCTTAAAGGTTTTGAAGGTTTTCAACTCCAAGAAATTGGAAGTGGGTATCTAAGAGTCTTCATCCTAGACATGTTTAAAGACATTTTCTATCATACCCACTTGATGGAAACACTTGTTGCTATTGATTTCTATCCTTTTTTTAAGTCTATCTAAAGCCCCAATTCTTTAGATGTGATTATGTGAATATGGGTTAAATTTCCTGTTGGGTATTTCTTGTGGTTAGTCTATTTGCTGTTTAAATGTGATTTCGTTTAGTAGTTGTGTTTGAACTTAATGGGATTGTAGTTGCAAATACGATTTCATCTTAGTGTTTTTGACTTGCTCAAGAGAGACGTTTTAAAACTAAGACTACTAAATCGATAGCCGGTGGTTATTGGGTCAATATAGGTTCAGCTCGAAAGAGTGAATCCTAGGCTTTTTCCCACACATTTAGCTCGAGAGAGTGAATGGGCTAAAGCAAAGGCTGCACTTAAATGCTACAACTCGGTGTTTGAGAGAAACTGAGTTGATGTGGAGTAAGTTGCTTGAGAGAGAATTTACCCCCACTAAAGTCTAGCCTAGTTACAAATATTCAGTGATTTACCATCAATAGCATTTACCCAATAGTATATTTTATCCCATATTCCTATCACATCTCAAGAATCCCGTCTCTCTATCTCACATCTTTATATTTTTGCTTTTTTTATTCATCAGTTGAATACAAACCCCCCATTGATAATTGACACTTGTGTCACCTTTAGATTTAGTATGTTTTTGTTCGTTAATATTTATAACTGTGATTGATTAGAACATGATTTTACTTTTCTATTAATTCTTGCAATCACTCCCTGGGGACTCGACCCCAGCCCATTTAGTTGGGTTATATTACTATTGTACGATCATAGATACTTGAATTGAAAGTTGTGTATTAATTACGCAAACATCAAAATACAAGTATACAATTGATCCTTGCATGAGTAAGTTGAGTCTTGTTGTGAACATTCATGATTGAGTTTTATGTAGCACTATTTGAGACATCCTTTTTGAACTGCTGAACTTGAGTTTTACTTGAGGACAAACAAAAGTTTAAGTTGGGAGCGTTGATGCGTCCACAATTTTGACTCATTTAGGGCTTTATTTTGATAGATTTTGTGTCCTCAAATCCATATTTTGTCTCAATAACTTATGTAAATCCTGAAGTTTCAGGTATTTGGAGTTTAAGGCAAAGCATGGACACTACTTGGCAAAAAGGGACAAGGCGGCTAAAAAGAACGAAGAAAATAAGGCTTGAGGATCGCCTAATAAATAAGGTGAGTCGCCGAATGGCCTTAACCTCGCCTAAAGTTCCAGTGTGCTTAACCTTGAAGGAAAAGATCAAGTTGGCGATGAAAGGGAGCAGTCGGCGCATCACCAAATAGTTCCGCGAAGCAGTTCCCTGTCGCCCAATAAATCAAAACGCGAAGATCCTGAAGGCAAAAGTTGAAAGGCGATGAACTAGACCAAAGGGCGGATCGCCAAGTGTATCGGCAATCCTGACTAACTGCGTCGAGTGATCCTTCGCAGCAAAAATTTTTGAAAACAATAAATACTCATTTAATTTTGTAGCTTAGTATCAAGTTGTAGTGAATTATTACTGACTTAGAATATTGTTATTATTCCAACCTCACACCTGCACATTATTCCCTATATTTTTGCATTCTCTGAGTGTGGTAGTTCTCAATTTGTGTTGGGAGCTTGAATTACATTGCTGCCTAGCTATTCAATCCCAATTTAGTCTGCATTAAAGGTTGGTTTCTGAACCTTGAGCTATTTTTATCGGTTTCTTACTCAAGTGCAATAATCTTATCATGTTGGTGTGTGCTGGACCTCTCTGACAGGATCAGTAGGTTTGAATAACTGAATTAATCCCATAATATTGGCTGTAATGTTTTGGTTTTCGGTATCCCATAAATTTGTACTTAAAATGAAGTAAATTTTGTGGATATCATGCTTAAGTGTTATGGGTCTGAACTTAATTTAGCTAGTGCATACTTTGATGTTGTTTTCGGGGATTGGAGGGTTGAATTCGAGAAGTTGGGTTGAAAATAGTCACGTTGGGCCATTTGGCAAGCTGGGTCAAGCTCGCTGAACCACTAGGCGGTTTGCCTAATGTCCCCATCTCGCCTAAACCCTATAAAAAAAACCTAAAAACCATTAAATAACCCTACAAACCCTAAGATCCAAACCCTATATCCTAAAAATCCATAAACCCTAAACCTAAAAAACACAACAAAAACCCTAAGCCTTAAACCCTAAACCCTTAAAAACCCTAAGAAACACTTAATACTTAAAAACCCTAAAAAATGCAAAAAACATTTAACCTAAAAAAACACTAAGCTCTAAACCCTATTAAGCCCTAAATCATATATGCTAAACGCTAGAAATATAAAAACAAAAACCTAAAGCCCTAAACCCTATAAAAGAAGATAAAACCCTTAACTTAAAACACTAGATCTTAAAAAACCCTAAGCCCTAAACCCTAAACCCTAACCTAAAACCCTAAATCATAAACTTAAAACCCTAAGAAATCCTAAACACTAAAATCCAAAGTAACCCTAAATCCTATAAACCCTAAACGCTTAACCTTAAAAAACCCTAAGAAACACTTAACCCTTTAAAACCCTAAAAACCCAAAAAGCCCTAAACCTAAAAAACTCTAAGCCCTAAACCTATAAAACCCTAAAAAACCTTAACCTAATAACCCAAAGCCCTACACCCTAAAAACTTAGATAAAACCCTTAATTTAAAACCCTAAAAAATCCTAAATCCTAAACCTTAAGAAATCGTATATCCTATAAACCCTAAATTAAACCCTAAAAGATATTTAACACCCCTACAAAACCCTAAGACCTACACCTAAACCTTATAAAACCCTAAAAAATCATAAATAATAAAATCCAAAGCCCTAAAACCTAAATACCTAGATAAAGCTCTTAACCTAAGACACTAAACCAAAAAACCCCTTAAACCCTAACTTAAAACCCAAAACCCTAAACCTTAAACCCTAACAAACCCTAAAACTTAAAGCTTACGAAACCCTAAATCCAATAAACCCTAAAATAAACACTAAAATCCATTTAAAACCCTAACAAAACTCTAAGCTTAAAACCCTAAATCATAAAAATTCGTAAACCCTAAACCTAAAAAACACAAAACAAAAAAAAAAACCTAAGCCCTAAACCCAAAGCCTTAAGAAACACATAACCATTAAAAACACTAAAAAACCCAGAAACACCTAAACATAAAAAGCTATAAGCTCTAAACCATATAAAGCCATAAATCGTATATACTAAAGCCCAAGAAGCACAAAAAATCCCTAGGCCCTAAATTCTAAACCTATAAAACCATAAAAAAGCATAACAAAAAAAAAAAACCAAAGCCCTAAACCCTAAAAACCTAGATAAAACCCTTAACCTAAATACCTAAACCAAAATAAACCCTAAGCCCTAAACCCAAAATCCTAAATAGAAAACTCTAAGAAACCCTAAACCCTAAACCTTAACAAACCCTAAATCCTATAACCCTAAAATAAACCCTAAAAACCATTTAAAACCCATACAAAACCCTAAGCTCTAAACCCTAATCCTAAAAATCCATAAACCCCAATCTAAAAAAGACAAAAAAAACTAAGCCCTAAACCCTAAACCCTAAGAAACACTTAACGCTTCAAACCCCTAAAAACACAAAAACACCTAAACCCAAAAAAACTCTAAACCCTATAAATCCCTAAATTCTATATGATAAAAAAACACAAAAGAAACCCTAAGACCAAAATCCTAAACTTATAAAACAGTAAAAAACCTTAACCTAAAAAACCCAAAGCCCTAAACCCTAAAACCTAGATAAAACCCTTAACGTAAAACCCTAAACCTAAAAAAAAAAAATCCCTAACCCCTAACCTAAAATCCTAAATCCTAAACCTAAAACCCTAAGAAATCCTAAATGCTAAACCTTAAGAAACTGTATATCCTATAAACCCTAAAATAAACCCTAAGAAGTATTTAATACCCCTACAAAACCCTACACTCTAAACCCTAAATCCTTAAAACCCATAAGCCCTAAACCTAAAAAACACACAAAAAAAAAAAAAATACCTAAGCACTAAGCCCTAAACCTGTAAAACCATAAAAATCTTAACCTAAAACACTCAAAGCCCTAAAACCTAAAAAATAGATAAAACCCTTAACCTAAATCCCTAAACCTAATAAAACACTAAGCCCTAAACCCTCAACACTAACGTAAAACCCTAAGAAACCCTAAACCCTAAATCCAAAACCTTAACAAACTCTAAAATAAACCTTTACAAAACCCTAATCTCTAAACCGTAATCGTAAAAATCCATAAACCCCAAACTGAAAAAACTTATAAAACCCTAAGCCCTAAGCCCTAAGCCCTAAACCCTAAAAACCTAGATAAAACCCTTAACCTAAATCCCTAAACCTGAAAAAAACCCTAATCCCTAAACCATAAACCCTAACCTAAAACCTTAAATCCTAAACTGAAAACCCTAAGCGACCCTAAACTCTAAACCTTAACAAATCCTAAATCCTATAAACCCTAAAATAAACCCTAAAACCTATTTAAACCCCAACAAAACCCTAAGCTCTAATCCCTAAGACCAAAAAATCTATAAACCCTGAAATTAAATCACACATAAAAGCCTAAACCCTACACCCTAAAAACTCCTAAAAAACACTTAACCCTTAAAATCCCTATAAAACACAAAAACCCCTAAACCCAAAAAACTCTAAACCATATAAAGCTGTAAATTGTATATGCTAAACCCTAAAAAACACACAAAAAAACCCTAAACCTATTAAACCTTAAAAACCCTTAACCTAAAATCCAAACCCTAAATCCTAAAATCCTAGATAAAACCCTTAACCTAAATCCCTAAACCTAAAAAAACACTAAGCCCTAAACCCTAAACCCTAAACTCTAAATCCATAATCTAAATCCTAAACCTAAAACCTTAATAATCACTAAACCCTAAGAAACCCTAAATCCTACAAACCCTATAAAAAAAACCTAAAAACCATTAAATAACCCTACAAACCCTAAGATCCAAACTCTATATCCTAAAAATCCGTAAACCCTAAACCTAAAAAACACAACAAAAACCCTAAGCCTTAAACCCTAAACCCTTAAAAACCCTAAGAAACACGTAATACTTAAAAACCCTAAAAAACGCAAAAAACACTTAACCTAAAAAAACACTAAGCTCTAAACCCTATTAAGCCCTAAATCATATATGCTAAACCCTAGAAATATAAAAACAAAAACCTAAAGCCCTAAACCCTATAAAAGAAGATAAAACCCTTAACTTAAAACACTAGACCTTAAAAAAACCCTAAGCCCTAAACCCTAAACCCTAACCTAAAACCCTAAATCATAAACTTAAAACCCTAAGAAATCCTCAACACTAAAATCCAAAGTAACCCTAAATCCTATAAACCCTAAACGCTTAACCTTAAAAAACCCTAAGAAACACTTAACCCTTTAAAACCCTAAAAACCCAAAAAGCCCTAAACCTAAAAAACTCTAAGCCCTAAACCTATAAAACCCTAAAAAACCTTAACCTAATAACCCAAAGCCCTACACCCTAAAAACTTAGATAAAACCCTTAAAACCCTAAGAAATCCTAAATCCTAAACCTTAAGAAATCGTATATCCTATAAACCCTAAATTAAACCCTAAAAGATATTTAACACCCTACAAAACCCTACGCATTAAATCCTAAATCCTTAAAACCCATAAATCCTAAACCTAAAAAACACACAAAAAAAAAAAAAAAAAAAACTACACACTAAACCTATAAAATCATAAAAATCTCAACCTAGAAAACCCTAAGACCTAAACCATAAACCGTAAAACCTAGATAAAACCCTTAGCCTAAATCCCTAAACCTAAAAAAACCCTAATCCCTAAACCATAAACCCTAACCTAAAACCTTAAATCCTAAACCAAAAAACCTAAGAGACCCTAAACCTTAAACCTTAACACACCCTAAATCCGATAAACCCTCAAATAAATCCTAAAACTTATTTAAAACCCCTATAAAACCCTAAGCTCTAATCCCTAAGTCCTAAAAATCCGTAAACCCTAAATTGAAATAACACAAAAAAAAGCCTATGCCCTTAACCCTAAACCCTAAAAAACCCTAAGAAACACTTAACCCTTAAAACCCCAACAAAACCCTAAGCTCTAATCCATAAGTCCTAAAAATATATAAAACCCTGAACTGAAAGTAGCATAAAAAGGTCTAAGCCCTTAACCCTACACCCTAAAAAACCCTAAGAAACACTTAACCCTTAAAATCCCTAAAAACACAAAAACCCCTACACCCAAAAGCTTTAAACCCTATAAAGCCCTAAATTGTATATGCGAAACCCTAAAAAACACTACAAAAAACCCCTAAGCCTTAATCCCTAAACCTAAAAAACCTTAAAGAACATTAACCTAAAAAACCAAAACCCTAAATCCTAAAAGCCTAGATAAAATCCTTTACCTAAAACCCTAAACCCTAACCTAATACCCTAAATCCTAAACGTAAAACCCTTAGAAATCCTAAATCTAAAACACTAAAAAACCCTAAACCTTAAGAAACCCTAAATCCTATAAAGCCTAAAATAAACCCTAAAAACCATTTAAAACACCTACAAAACCCTAATCTCTAATCCTTTATTCCTAAATATCCCTAAACCCTAACCTAAAACCCTATATCCTAAACCTAAAACCCTAAGAAACCCCAAACCCTAAACCTGAAGAAACCCTAAATCCTATAAACCCTAAAATAAAACCTAAAAGTCATTTAAAACTCTAAGCTCTTAACCCTTAATCTGAAAAAATTCATAAACCCTAAATGTAAAAAACACAAAAAAAAAACCCTAAGCCCTACAACCTAAATAATGCTAATAAACACTTTACAATTAAAAACCCCAAAACAAACCCAGAAAACCCTAAACCTAAAAAGCTCTAAGCTCTAAACCCAATAAAGCCCTAAATCGTATATGCTAAACCCTAAAAAACACACAAAAAAAAAAAAAAAAAACCCTAAGCCCTAAACCCTAAACCTATAAACCTTAAAGAACCTTAACCTAAAAAATCCAAGCCCTAAATCCTAAAAACTTAGATAAAACCCTTAATCTAAAACCCTAAACCGAAAAAACCCTAAGCCCTAAACCCTAAACCCTAACCTAACACCCTAAATCCTAAACCTAAAACCTTAAGAAACCCTAAACCCTAAACCTTAAGAAACTCTAAATCGTATAAACCCTAAAATGAACTCTAAAAACCATTTAAAATCCCTACAAAACCCTAAGCTCTAAACCTTAAATCATAAAAATTCATAAACCCTAAACTTAAAAAACACAAAAAAAAAAAAAAAAATCCTAAGCTATGAACCCCTAACCCTAAGAAACCCTAAGAAACACTTAACCCAAAAATCCCCAAAACCCCTAAACCTAAAAAACTTTAAGCTCTAAACCCTATAAAACCCTAAATCATATATGCTAAACCCTAAAATAAAAAAAAAAAAAAAAAAAAAAAAAAAAAAAAGCCCTAAACCCTAAACATATAAAACCCTAAAAAATCCTAACCTAAAAAACCCAGAGCCTTAAACCTAAAAACCTAGATAAAACCCTCAACCTAAAACCCTAAACCACCCTAACCTAAAACCCTAAAGCCTAAACCTAAAGCCCTAAGAAACCCTAAACCCTAAATCTTAAGAAACCCTAAATCCTATAAACCCTAAAATAAACCCTAAAACCCATTGAAAATCCCTACAAAACCCTAAGCTCTAAAACATAAAAATATGTAAACCCTAAACCTAAAAAAACACAAAAAAAACCCTAGACCTAAACACTAAACCCTAAAAAACACTTAACCCTTAAAAACCCTAAAACCCCCTAAACCTAAAAAACTCTAAGCTCTAAACCTTGCAAAACCCTAATCGTATATGCAAAACTCTAAAAAAACAAAAAACCCTAAGCCCTAAACCTATAAAACCCTTAAAAACTTTAACCCTAAAAACCTAAAGCCCTAAACCCTAAAAACCTAGATAAAACCCTTAACCTAAAACCCTAACCCTAAAAATAATCCTATACCCTAACCGAAAACCCTAAATCCTAAACCTAAAATCCTTAGAAACCCTAAACCCTAAACCTTAAGAAACCCTAAATCCAGTAAACCCTAAAATAAACACTAAAAACCATTTTTAACCCCTACAAAACCCTAAGCTGGAAATCTTAAATCCTAAAAATCCATAAACCCTATACCTAAAAAATATTAAAAAAAACTCTAAGCCCTAAACCCTAAACCCTAAGTAACACTTAACCATTAAAAACCCTAAAAAACTCCAAAACCTAAAAAATTCTAAGCTCTAAACCCTATAAAGCCTTAAATGATATAAGCTAAAGCCCAAGAAGCACAAAAAAAAACCGTAAGACTTAAACCCTAAACCTACAAAACCATAAAAAATCTTAACATAAAAAACCCAAAGACCTAAACCCTAAATACCTAGATAAAACAATTAACATAAATCCCTAAACCTAAAAAAACCCTAAGCCCTAAACCCTAACCTAAAGTCCTAAATTCTAAACCTAAAACCCTAAATTCTAAACCTAAAACCCTAAGAAACCCTAAACAGTAAACCTTAACAAACCCTAAATCCTGTAAATCCTCAAATAAACCCTAAAACTTATTGAAAACCCCTATAAAACCCTAAGCTCTAATCCCTAAGTCCTAAAAATACGTAAACCCTAAACTGAAATAACACAAAAAAAGGCCAATGCCTATAACCCTAAACCCTAAGAAACACTTAACCCTTAAAACCCCTAAAAACACACAAAAACCACTAAACCTAAAAAACCTCTAAACCTTTAAAGCCCTAAATTTTATATACTAAACCCTAAAAACACAAAAAAAATACCCTAAAACCTAATTCCTAAACCTATAAAACCCTTAAAAACATTAACCTAAAAAGCTGAAAGCCCTAAACCCAAATAACCTAGATATAACCCTTAACCGAACACCCTAAACCTAAAATGACCCTAAACCCTAACCTAAAATCCTAAATCCTAAAACACTAAGAAACCATGAACCCTAGGCCTTAAGAAACCCTAAATCCTATAAACCTTAAAATAAACGCTAAATCCTATTAACCCTAAAATAAACCCTAAATCCCATTTAAAACCCCTACAAAACCCTAAGATCTAAGCCCTTAATCCTAGCAATCTGTAAAGCCTAAACCTAAAGAACACAAAAAAAAAAAAAAAAATCTAAGCCCTAAACCCTAAACCCTAAAAAATCCTAAGAAACACTTAACCCTTAAAAACCCCAAAAACCCAGAAAGCCCTAAATCTAACAAACTCTAAACGGTTAACCCTATAAAGCCCTAAATCATATATGCTAAACCCTAAAAAATACAAAAAAAAACCTTATGCCCTAAACCCTAAACCTAAAAAACCCAAAGCCTTAAACCCTAAAACCTAGATAAAACCCTTAACCAAAAAAAAAACCTAAGCCCTAATCCACAACTCTAAATCCTAAACCTAAGACCTAAGAAACCCTAAACCCTAAAAACCTTATGAAACTCTAAAAATCATCTAAAACCCCTACAAAACCCTAAGCTCTTAATCCGAAATCCTAAAATTCCGTAAACCCTAAACCTAAAAAACACAAAAAAAAAAAAAAAAAACTAAGCCCTAAACCCTACATAACCCAAAGAAACACTTAACCCTTAAAAACCCTAAAAAACCCAAAAACCCCTAAACCTAAAAACGTCTAAGCTCTAATCCCTATTAAGCCCTAAAATGTATATGCTAAACCTTGAAAAATACAAAAAAAAAAAAAAGAAAACCCAAACCCATAAACCTTAAAAACCTAGATAAAACCCTAAACCTAAAAAACCCTAAGACCTAAACCATAAACCCTAAGTCCTAACCTAAAACCCTAAATCCTAAACCCAAAACCCTAAACCGTAAACCTTAAGAAACCCTTAATCCTATAAACCCAATAATAAAACCTAAAACCATTTAAAACCCCTATAAAACCTAAGCTCTAAAATCGTAAATCATAAAAATCCATAAACCCTAAACTTAACAAACACTAAAAAACACTATGCCCAAAGCCCTAAACCCTAAAACACCCTAAGTCCTAAGCCCTAAACCCAAAAAACTATAAGTTCTAAACCCTATAAATCCCTAAATCGTATATGCTAAAAAACACAAAAAAAAACCCTAAGCCTTAAACCCTAAAAAACCTAAAACCTTAAACCCTAAAAACCTAGATGAAACCCTTTCCATAAAACCCTAAACTTAAAAAAACCCTATGGCGTAAACTATAAACCTTAACCTATAACCCTAAATCCTTAACCTAAAACCTAAAACTCTAAACTATAAGAAAACCTAAATCCTATAACCACTAAAATAAACCCTAACAACTATTGAAAACCCCTACAAAACCCGAAGCTCTAAACCCTAAATCCTAAAAATCCATAATCCCTAAACCTAAAAAACACAAAAAAACCCTAAGAAATGCTTAACCCTAATAGACCCAAAACCCCCTAAACTTAAAAAACTCTAAGCTCTAAACCCTATAAAGTCCTAAATCATATATATTAAACCCTAAGAAACACAAAAAGAAACCTTTAGTCATAAACCCTAAACCTATAAAATCCTAAACCCTATGAAACACTTAACCAGTAAAAACACTAAAGAAACCTAAAAACACCTAAACCTAAAAAAAACTCTAAGCTATAAACCCTATAAAGCCCTAAATCGTATATGCTAAAGCCCAAAAAGCATAAAAAAAAAACCCTAAGCCCTAAACCCTAAACCTATAAAACCAAAAAATCTTAACATAAAAAACCCAAATCCCTAAACCCTAAAAACCTACATAAAACCCTTAACCTAAAAAAAACCTAAGCCCTAAACCCTAACCTAAAACCCTAAATCCTAAACCTAAAACCCTAGGAAACCCTAAATCTTAACAAGCCCTAAATCCTATAAACCCTAAAATAATTCCTACAAAACCCTAAGCACTAAACCCTAAATCCTAAAAACTCATAAACCCCAAACAGAAAAAACACAAAAATACCTAAGCCCTAAACCCTAAACTCTAAAAATCCCTAAGAAACACTTAACCCTTAAAACCCCTAAAGCTAAAAAACTCTAACCCCTATAAAGGCCTAAATTGTATATAATAAACCCTAAACCACAAAAAAAAAAAAAAAACCCTAAGACCTAAATACTAAACCTATAAAACCTAAAAAACCTTAACCTAAAAACCTAGATAAAACCCTTAGCCTAAAACCCTAAATCTAATGAAACCCTAAACCCTAAACCCTAAACCCTAACCTAAAACACTAAATCCTAAACCAAAAAATCTAAGAAATCCTAAACCATAAACCTTAAGAAACCCTAAATCCTATAAACCCTAAAAACTATTTAATACCCCTACAAAACTCTAAGCTCTAAACCCTAAATCCTAAAAATTCGTAAACCCTAAACCCTAAAAACACAAAAAATCCCTAAGCCCTACACCTTAAACCCTAAGAAACAGTTAGTCCTTAAATACGCTAAGAAAACATAAAAAACCCTAACCCTTAACCCTAAACCTATAAAACCCTAAAAAACCTAGATAAATTCATTAACCTAAAACCCTAAACCTAAAAAATTCCTAAGCCCTTAACCTTAAACCCTAACTTTAAACCCAAAAAACACAGAAAAAAACCCTAAGCCCTAAGCCCTAAACCCTAAAAAACCCTAAGAAACATTTCACCCTTAAAAACACTAAGAATCCAAAAAACCACTAAACCTAAAAAACTCTAAGCTCTAAACCCTATAAAGCCCTAAATCCTATATGCAAAACCCTAAGCCCTACACCTAAACCTATCAAACCCTAAAAAACCAGAAATTAAAAAACCCAAAGCCCTTAAACCTACATACCTAGATAAAGCTCTTACCTAAGAACCTAAACCAAAAGAAAAAAAAACCTAAACCCTAAATTAAAAACCAAAATCCTAAACCTAAAACCCTAGGAAACCCTAAATCTTAACAAGCCCTAAATCCTATAAACCCTAAAATAATTCCTACAAAACCCTAAGCACTAAACCCTAAAACCTAAAAATTCATAAACCCCAAATAGAAAAAACACAAAAATACCTAAGCCCTAAACCCTAAACTCTAAAAATCCCTAAGAAACACTTAACCCTTAAAACCCCTAAAGCTAAAAAACTCTAACCCCTATAAAGACCTAAATTGTATATAATAAACCCTAAACCACAAAAAAAAAAAACCCTAAGACCTAAATACTAAACCTATAAAACCTAAAAAACCTTAACCTAAAAACCTAGATAAAACCCTTAGCCTAAAACCCTAAATCTAATGAAACCCTAAACCCTAACCTAAAACACTAAATCCTAAACCAAAAAACCTAAGAAATCCTAAACCATAAACCTTAAGAAACCCTAAATCCTATAAACCCTAAAAACTATTTAATACCCCTACAAAACTCTAAGCTCTAAACCCTAAATCCTAAAAATTCGTAAACCCTAAACCCTAAAAACACAAAAAATCCCTAAGCCCTACACCTTAAACCCTAAGAAACAGTTAATCCTTAAATACGCTAAGAAAACATAAAAAACCCTAACCCTTAACCCTAAACCTATAAAACCCTAAAAAACCTAGATAAATTCATTAACCTAAAACCCTAAACCTAAAAAATTCCTAAGCCCTTAACCTTAAACCCTAACTTTAAACCCAAAAAACACAGAAAAAAACCCTAAGCCCTAAGCCCTAAACCCTAAAAAACCCTAAGAAACATTTCACCCTTAAAAACACTAAGAATCCAAAAAACCATAAACCTAAAAAACTCTAAGCTCTAAACCCTATAAAGCCCTAAATCCTATATGCAAAACCCTAAGCCCTACACCTAAACCTATCAAACCCTAAAAAACCAGAAATTAAAAAACCCAAAGCCCTTAAACCTACATACCTAGATAAAGCTCTTAACCTAAGACCCTAAACCAAAAAAAAAAAAACCTAAACCCTAAATTAAAACCAAAATCCTAAACCTAGAACCCTAACAAACCCTATACCCTAAACGGTAAGAAACCCTAAATCCTATAAACCCTTAACATGAATCCCAAAACAAAAAACCCTAAACCCTAAATTAAAACCCTTAACCTAAATCCCTAAACCTAAATAAACCCTACGTCCTAAACCCTAAACCCTAAATCCTAAATCTAAAACTCTAAGAAACACTAAACCCTAAATCTTAACAAACCCTAAATCCTATAAACCCTAAAATAAACCCTTAAAACCATTTAAAACCCATACAAAACCCTAAGCTCTAAACCCTAAATCCTAAAAAACTATAAACCCCAAACTGAAAAAGACAAAAAAAAAAAAAAAAAAAAACTAAGCCCTAAACCCTAAACCCTAAGAAACATTTAACCTTAAAACCCCTTAAAACACAAAAACCCCTAAACCTAAAAAACTCTAAACCCTATAAATCCCTAAATTGTATATGATAAACCCTAAAAAACACAAGAAAAACCTTAAGATCTAAATCCTAAACTTATAAAACAGTGAAAAGCCTTAACCTAAAAGACCCAAAGCCCTAAACCCTAAAACCTATATAATACCCTTAACGTAAAACCCTAAACCTTAAAGAAAAAAAAAGCCTAACCCCTAACATAAAACCTGAAATCCTAAACCTAAAACCCTAATAAATCCTAAATCCTAAACCTTAAGAAACCGTATATCCTATAAACCCTAAAATAAACCCTAAAAACAATTTAATACCCCTACAAAACCCTACGCTTTAAACCCTAAATCCTTAAAACACATAAACCCTAAACCTATAAAACACAAAAAAACCCTAAGCACTAAGCGTTAAACCTATAAAACCATAAAAATCTTAACCTAGAAAACCCAAAGCCGTAAATCCTAAAAAATAGATAAAACCCTTAACCTAATAAAACACTAAGCCCTAAACCCACAACACTAACCTTAAACCCTAAATCCTAAACCTAAAACCCTAAGAAACCCTAAACCCTAAATCCTAAACCTTAACAAACCCTAAATCCCATAAACCTTAAAATAAACCCTAAAAACGATTTAAAGCCCCTACAAAACCCTAATCTCTAAATCGTAATTGTAAAAATCCGTAAACTCCAAACTGAAAAAGCTTATAAAACCCTAAGACCTAAACCCTAAACCCTAAAAACCTAGATAAAACCCTTAACCTAAATACCTAATCCTAAAAAGACGCTAATCCCTAAACCATAAACCCTTACCTAAAACCTTAAATCCTAAACCAAAAAACCTAAGAGACCCTAAACCCTAAACCTTAATAAACCCTAAATTCGATAAACCCTAAAACCCACTGAAACCCCTACAAAACCATAAGATCTAATCCATAAGTCCTAAAAATCAGTAAAACGCTGAACTGAAATAACACAAAACAGCCTAAGCCCTATACCCTACACCCTAAAAGACCCTAAGAAACACTTAACCCTTAAAATCCCTAAAAAACACAAAAACCCCTAAACCCAAAAAACTCTAAACCCTATAAAGCCCTAATTTGTAAATACTAAATCTAGATAAAACCCTTAACCTAAAACCCCTACAATACCCTAAGTTCTTAACCCTAAATCCGAAAAAATCCATAAACCCTAAACGTAAAAAACACGAAAAAAAAAAAACCCTAAGCCCTAGAAACTAAATAACCCTAAGAAACATTTCACCATTAAAAACCCTAAAACAAACCCAGAAAACCCTAAACCTAAAAGCTCTAAGCTCTAAACCCTATAAAGCCCTAAATTGTATATGCTAAACCCTAAAAAACACACACACAAAAAAAGAAAAACAAATCTAAGCCCTAAGCCCTAAACCTATAAATCCTTAAAGAACCTTAACCTAAAAAACCCATGCCTTAAATCCTAAAAACATAGATAAAACCATTAACCTTAAACCCTAAGCCCTAAACCCTAAACCCTAAACTAAAACCCTAAATCCTAAACCTAAAACCCTAAGAATCCCAAAACCCTAAACCTTAAGAAACTATAAATACTATAAACCCTAAAATGAACTCTAAAAACCATTTAAAACCCCTACAAAACACTAAGCCATAAACCTAAAATCCTAAAAATTCATAAACCCTAAACCTGAAAAACACAAAAAAAAAATGCTAAACCCTGAACCCCAAACCCTAAGAAGCACATAACCCTTAAAAACCCTGAAAACCCCATGCCCCTAAACCTAAAAAACTCTAAGCTCTAAACCCAATAAAGCCCTAAATCATATATGATAAACCCTAAAATACAAAAAAAAACAAAAACCCAAGACCTAAGCTCTAAACCTGTAAAACCCTAAAAAGCCTTAACCTAAAAAACCCAGAGCCCTAAACCCTAAAAACCTAGATAAAACCCTCAACCTAAAACCCTAAACCTAAAAAAACCCTAAGTCCTAAACCCTAAACCCTAAACCCTAAACCAAAAACCCTAAGAAATCCTAAACCCTAAACCTTAAGAAACCCTATATCCTATAAACCCTAAAATAAACCCTAAAACCCATTGAAAACCCCTACAAAACCATAAGCTCTAAAACCTAAAAATCCGTAAACCCTAAACCT
Source organism: Solanum pinnatisectum (assembly GCA_035578085.1). Taxonomy (NCBI): domain Eukaryota; kingdom Viridiplantae; phylum Streptophyta; class Magnoliopsida; order Solanales; family Solanaceae; genus Solanum; species Solanum pinnatisectum. Next base: position 742,442 of record JAWPEI010000039.1, read on the forward strand.
AAAAAACACAAAAAAAAAAAAAAACCCTACACCTAAACACTAAATCCTAAAAAACCCTAAGAAACTCTTAACCCTTAACAATTCAAAAACCACTAAACCTAAGAAACTCAAAGCTCTAAACCTTGTAAAGCCCTAATCGTATATGCAAAACTCTAAAAAAAATACAAAAAACCCTAAGCCCTAAACATATAAAACCCTAAAAAACCTTAACCCTAAAAACCTAAAGCCCTAAACCCTAAATACCTAGATAAAACCCTTAACCTAAAACCCTAAGCCTAAAAATAACCCTATACCCTAACTAAAAATCCTAAATCCTAAACCTAAAATCCTAAGAAACCCGAAACACTAAACCTTTTGAAACCCTAAATCCTATAAACCCTAAAATAAACACAAAAAACCATTTTTAATCCCTACAAAACCCTAGGCTTGAAACCTTAAATCCTAAAAATCCGTAAACCCTATACCTAAAAGACATTAAAAAAAACTTTAAGCCCTAAACCCTAAACCCTAAGTAACACTTAACCATTAAAAACCCTAGAAAACTCCTAAACCTAAAAAACTCTAAGCTCTAAACCCTATAAAGCCCTAAATCATATAAACTAAAGCCCAAGAAACACAAAAAAACCATTAGCCCTAAACCCTAAACCTACAAAACCATAAAAAATCTTAACATAAAAAACACAAAGACCTAAATCCTAAATACCTAGACAAAACAATCAACTGAAATCCCTAAACCTAAAAAACCCTAAGCCCTAAACCCTAAACGCCATGGTTAATGATAGATGGTTGCAAGGCATGCCACATACTAACATTACTCATCTTCCTTCTGTGGGATCTGATCATTGTCCACTCCTCATGGAGATCCAAGCTAGACCTCAAGATTATATTAAATATTTCAGATTTCTCAACTGTTGGGCAGATCAACCCTCATTTGTAGATACTGTTACAAGGTGCTGGGAAAGGCCTGTAGAAGGACAACCTATGTGGATTTTCCATCAAAAGATGAAGAGGCTGGCTTCTACTCTGAGTACTTGGTCTAAAGAACAATTTGGAGACATATATGCTAAAGTTAAAGACTTTGAAGAAAGAGTCAGGGTGGCAGAGGAAAAGCTTATTCATAACAATACTGAGGGACAGAGAGCTGAACTCCACTGCATTAATGCAGAATATATTAAATACATGAAGCTGGAGCACTCTATCCTCAAACAAAAATCCCAATTGCAGTGGTTTAAGGAAGGGGATGGAAATTCTAAATATTTTCATGCCCTGATTAGAGGAAGGAGGAGGAGGCTGTTCATTCACAAAATCCTCAATGATGATGAGGAATGGATACAAGGAGATGAGCAAGTTGCACAGGCTGCCTGTGATTATTTCCAGAACATCTTCACAGGAGAGACAAAATTTATTAATGAAGCCCCCCTGAACTGCATCCCAAGAATGATTAGGAAGGAGCATAATGATAGTATGAGAGCCCTACCTACTATGGAAGAGCTTAAGGAAGTGGTCGACTCAATGGATCCTAATTCTGCTGCTGGTCCTGATGGAATGAATGGCTGTTTTTTCCAGAAATGTTGGGATATTATCAAGGGGGATCTGCTGGCAGTGATTCATGCTTTCTTCAATGGTCAGATGATTCCCAAATACATCTCTCATGCCTGTATTGTTCTCCTCCCTAAAGTGAAACAACCTAATAAACTCTCTGAGTTTAGACCTATCAGCCTGAGTAACTTCACTAACAAGATTATTTCTAAGCTGTTATGTCGCAGGTTGGCCCCTATATTACCTAGCCTGATTTTTCCCAATCAATCAGGGTTTGTGAAGGGAAGGAGCATTACTGAAAACATAATGCGGCTCAGGAGGTGATCCATCAGATAAAAAAACCTATCATAGGAAGTAATGTTGTGATTAAACTTGACATGGCAAAGGCCTATGACAGGGTTTCTTGGACCTACATATGCCTAGTTCTCAGAAAGATGGGATTTGATGAAGTCTTCATTGATATGGTGTGGAGAATTATGGCAAACAATTGGTATTCTATTATTATCAATGGTAAGAGACATGGTTTCTTCCAATCTACGGAGGCCTTAAACAGGAGATCCTTTGTCCCCACCCTATTTATTTTAGGTCTGAGTCATTGCCTAGATCCCCGAACAGTCGCACGAACACCCTTCTTACCATGGATTTTATATGAACATGAAGGGCCCTTAAATTAACCATCTTAGCTTTGCTAATGATATTATTATTTTTACTTATGGAAGGAAACAGTCCCTTAAGCTCATTATGCACACTTTAAGGACTTATGAGATGACTTCTGGCCAACTCATCAACAAAGCTAAGAGCCATTTCTTGTTACCCTCTAATGCTTTCAGGAACACCAGTGAAAGAGTCAAAAAGTATACTGGATTTCATAAGAAGGAAGCTCCTATCATGTACTTGGGATGTCCTATCTTTATTGGAAGGCCTAAAATTCTCCACTTCTCTGGCCTAATCAATAGAATAGTGAATAGAATCACCGGATGGCAATCCAAGATGCTGAGTTATGGAGGGAAAGCTACCTTAATTAAATATGTTTTGCAGTCAATTCCTATTCATATTCTGTCAGCAAGTTCTCCTCCCTCAGCTATTATTAAGCAAATACAGCAGACCCTAGCTGATTTCTTCTGGGGTTGGAGGAATGACAGGAAGAAATATCACTGGTCATCATGGAAAAACTTGCGCTTTCCCTATGAGGAAGGGGGAATTGGAGTTAAACTTTTGAAAGATGTTTGTCAGGCATTTCAATTTAAGCAATGGTGGATCTTTAGATCCAAACAAACTCTTTGGGGAGACTTTCTTAAAGCTAAATATTGCCAGAGATCAAACCCCAATAGTAAAAAATGGGATACTGGTGAATCTCAGACATGGAGACTGATGATGAAGAATAAGCTCACTGTGGAGAACCACATTCAGTGGAAAATCAGGGATGGTTCTTGCTCCTTTTGGTGGGATAAGCGGCTAGGAATAGGACCTCCGCTCGGTTACCAATCACAGAACAGGTTCAATAATGATAAGGTTCTTGACTATATAGAAGGCGCCGGTGGAACAGAGAAAGATCAATCGCTAGCTCCTCCTACACAGTGCATAAAATTCTTTCTACTCAGATTCATCTGCAGATGGACATTCTGATAAGGTCAGATGGACCCTCAATACCAATGGTATTTTTTCCGTGTCTTCTCGCTTGGAATATTATTAGAGAAACCAGGAGAAAACCAAGTTCAACACCTATACCGCATAGGAATATACCTTTTAAATGTTCCTTTTGTGGAGAGCAATTAGAGCAAATTACCTACCAATGAAAGATTGGCAAGGTTCGAAATTGAACCAACAAGATGTTATCGTTGTCATTCTCCGGGTTGACACCATTGATCACATTTTCAATTCAGGGAACTTGGCCGTAAATGTGTGGAAATATTTTGTCGTTGCCTCAGGTATTCAAACAAACTATCCGCCACTTAGAAGTATGATTATGAGGTGGTGGAGTAATGCCTACAACAATGAAGCACACAAGTCGATCCTAAGCCATTCCTATCTTTATTTGTTGGAATTTGTGGAAGAACAGATGCATGAAACAAATATGGAGGCAAACAATCCAACATAGCAAGGGTTAAGTATTTGGTGATCCTAGACACTTTCAAGCCATCTGATACCGCATTTCATTACATTACTTGGCCTTTGAATGGAAAAGGTTGTGTATGCATATCGAGAGTTGCACCCATGATACCAAGATCGGTTTAGTCAATGGATTAAACCTCCCGACACTTGGGTGAAACTTAATACCGATGGGAGCACTGGGCAACCCAGCAAGATAGGAGGAGAGGGTATCATCGTAAACCATAAAGGATAGATTACCTTTGCCTTTTCAAATTTCTTTGGGACCGAACAAACAACCAAGCCGAGGTGGAAGCAACTATTTTTGGCCTAACATGGTGTGCTCAATCAAAAACAACAATGTGATCCTTGAAGTTGATTCATAGTTACTTGTTCATCGTTGAAGAATCTGCGGAACTCCTTGGCAGCTTGATTCCCAGATTCAGAAGCTTCAACAAATAGTCACACAATTCAACCAATTCAAATGTATTCATATCCTTAGAGAGGCCAACTTTGTTGCAGATTCTCTTGCCAAACATAGTCACAATACTACCAGCCCACAAATATACTTCAACAAATAGCAGCTCCCCAAAGTGACTGCAGCTTATCTTCAGCAGGTCCAGGCAGGTATGGCAAGCTTCAGGAGAAGAAAGAAGAAGCGAATTAAGGAACCACCATGACACTCTTTGAGAAAGAGAAGTCACAGAAAGGAGCCTGAACTCCTTGAAGTTTTCTCTGATGGTTATAACCATCGTTCCTCTATGATTCTCTTGTTTACTAGGATAGAATTTATTTCTTGAATTGTAAAGGGAGAGTCTCCCTCATTTAAGTTTTTCCTAGAATCTTTGTACCGAGAGGAGTCCTCTCACATAGGTGCGTAGGTTATAGGTTCTTGCTTTTTATTTGGGAAAGTATTGGAGAACCTGCTGTTTACAGTAGGCTACCAATTCTTAAACCACCATGAAGCGGAGGTAAGGTTTATGTCCCCCTCTATGTATGTTTGCTTTTTAGATATATGATAAGGCCTGGGGGTGATGCTAAGCCCCTGACCCCTTCAAGGGTCGTTCAAATAAAAAAAAAAAAAAGAAAAAAAAAAACTAAAACCCCAAATCCTAAACCTAAAACCCTAAAACCTTAAATACTAAACCTTAACAAACCCTAAATCTGATAAACCCTCAAATAAACCCTAAAACTTATTTAAAACCCCTATAAAACCATAAGCTATAATCCTTAAATCCTAAAAATCTGTAAACCCTAAACTAAATTAACAGAAAAAAAAAGAAGCCTATGCCCTTAACCCTAAACCCTAAACCCTAAAAAACCCTAAGAAACACTTAACCCTTAAGAACACACAAAAGCCAATAAACCTAAAATACTCTGAACCCTTTAAAGCCCTAAATTTTATATACTAAACCATAAAAACCCAAAAAAAAAAAAAAAAAAAACCTAGAAGCAAAATCCTAAACCTATAAAACCCTAAAAAACATTAGCCTAAAACACCCAAAGCCCTAAACCCAAAAACCTAGATATAACCCATAACCTAAAACCCTAAACCTAAAATAACCCTAAACCCTAACCTAAAACCCTAAATCCTAAAACACAAAGAAACCCCAAACCCTAAGCCTTAAGAAACACTAAATCCTACAAACCTTAAAATAAACCCTAAATTCTTTAAACAATAAAATAAACCCTAAATCCCATTTAAAACCCCTAAAATACCCTAAGAACTAAACCCATTATCCTAGAAATCTGTAAGGCCTAAAACTAAAAAACACAAAAAAAAAACCCAAAGCCCTAAAAACTAAACCCTAAAAAATCCTAAGAAACACTTAATCCTTAAAAACCCCAAAAACCCAAAAAGCCCTAAATCTGAAAAACTCTAAACTCTAAACTCTAAACCATATAAAGCCCTAAATCATATATGCAAAACCCTAAAAAAAAAAAAAACCCCTATGCCCTAAACCCTAAACCTAAAAGCCACAAAGCCTTAAACCCTAAAACCTAAATAAAACCCTTAACCTAAAACCCTAAACCTAAAAAAAAACTAAGCCCTAACCCACAACTCTAAATCCTAAACCTACGACCTAAGAAACCCAAAACCCTAAACCTTAAGAAACCTTAAAAACAATCTAAAACCCCTACAAAACCCTAAGCTCTAAATCCGAAATCCTAAAAATCCCTAAACCATAAACCTAAAAACACAAAAAAAAAAAAAAAAAAAAAACCCAAAGCCCTTAAACCCTAAAAAACCCTAAGAAACACTTAACCCTTAAAAACCCTAAAAAACCCAAAAACCCCTAAACCTAAAAAGCTCTAAGTTCTAAACCCTACTAAGCCCTAAAACATATATGCTAAACCCTGAAAAAATACCAAAAAAAGAAAAAAAAAGAAAAAACCAAAGCCCTAAACGTTAAACCTATAAAACTCTAAAAACCCTAAACCTAATAAACCCAAACCCATAAACCATAAAAACCTAGATAAAACCCTTAACCTAAAACCCTAAACCTAAAAAACCCTAAGACCTAAACCCTAAACCCTATGTCGTAACCTAAAACCCTAAATCCTAAACCCAAAACCCCCTAAACCCTAAACCATAAGAAACCCCTAATCCTATAAACCCAAAAATAAACCTAAAACCATTTAAAACCCTAAAAATCCCAAAATCTTAAACCCTAAAAACCTAGATGAAACCCTTTACATAAAACCCTAAACCTAAAAAAGCCCTATGGCGTAAACCATAAACCTTAATCTATAACCCTAAAACCTATAAACACTAAAATAAACCCTAACAACCATTGAAAACCCCTTCAAAACCCGAAGCTTTAAACCCTAAATCCTAAAAATCCATAAACCCTAAACCTAAAAAACACAAAAAAAACCCTAAGAAATGCTTAACCCTTAGAAACCCTAAAAAACCCAAAACCCCTTAAACTTAAAAAACTCTAAGCTCTAAACCCTCTAAAGTCCTAAATCATGTATGCTAAACCCTAAAAAACACAAAAAGAAACCTTAAGCCCTAAACCCTAAACCCTAAACCTATAAAACCCTAAAAAACTTTAACAACAAAAACCCAAAGCCCTAAATTTTTTATGCTAAACCCTAAAAACGCAAAAAAAAATTTTAAAAAAAAAAAAAACCTTAATGCTAAATCCTAAACCTATAAAACCCTAAAAAAACATTAACCTAAAACACCCAAAGCCCTAAACCCAAAAACCTAGATATAACCCATAACCTAAAACCCTAAACCTAAAATAACCCTAAACCCTCACCTAAAATCCGAAATCCTAAAATACAAAGAAACCCAAACCCTAAGCCTTAAGAAACCCTAAATCCTATAAACCATAAAATAAACCCTAAATCCCATTAAAAACCCCTACAAAACCCTAAGATCTAAACCTTTTATCCTAGAAATCTGTAAAGCCTAAACCTAAAAAACACAAAAAAACCTAAACCCTAAAAAGCCCTAAGAAACACTTAACCCTTAAAAACCCAAAAAGCCCTAAATCTAAAAAACTCTAAACTCTAAACCCTATAAAGCCCTAAATCATATATGCTAAACACTAAAAAATACAAAAAAAAAAAAAAAAAAAAAAAAAAAACCTTTGCCCTAAACCCTAAACCTAAAAAACCCAAAGCCTTAAACCCTAAAACCTAGATAAAACCCTTAATCTAAAACCCTAAACCTAAAAAAACCGTAAGCCCTAATCCAAAACTCTAAATCCTAAACCTACGACCTAAGAAACCCTAAACCCTAAACCTTAAGAAACCCTAAAATCATCTAAAACCCCTACAAAACCCTAAGCTCTAAATCTGAAATCCTAAAAATTTGTAAATCCTAAACCTAAAAAACACAAAAAAAAAAAAAACCTAAGCCCTAAACCCTAAAAAACCCTAAGAAACACTAAACCCTTACAAATCCTAGAAAACCTAAAAACCCCTAAACCTAAAAAACTCTAAGCTCTAAACCCTATTAAGCCCTAAAAAGTATATGCTAAACCCTAAAAAACACAAAAAAAAAAAAAAAAAAAAAACCCAAAGCCCTAAACATTAAACGTATAAAACTCTAAAAACCCTAAAACTAATAAACCCAAACCCATAAACCATAAAACCTAGATAAAACCCTAAACCTAAAACACCCTAAGACCTAAACCCTAAACCCTAAGTCCAAACTTAAAAACCCTATATCCTAAACCCAAAACCCTAAGAAACCCTAAAACCTAAACCTTAAGAAACCCCTAATCCTATAAACCCAAAAATAAAACCTAAAACCATTTAAAACCCCAATAAAACCTAAGCTCTAAACTGTCAATCATAAAAATCCATAAACCCTAATCTTAACAAACATAAAAAACCCTAAGCCCTAAGCTCTAAACCCTAAAAAACCTTAAGAGATACTTAACCATTAAAAACACCAAAAATACCTGAACCCAAAAAACTATAAGTTCTAAACCCTATAAATCCATAAATGGTATATGCTAAACCATAAAAACACATACAAAAAAAAACCCTAAGCCTTAAACCCTAAAAAACCCAAAACCTTAAACCTTAAAAACCTAGATGAAACCCTTTACATAAAACCCTAAACTATAAGAAAACCTAAATCCTATAAACACTAAAATAAACCCTAACAACCATTGAAAACCCTTACAAAACCCGAAGCTCTAAACCCTAAATCCTAAAAATCCATAAACCCTAAACCTAAAAAACACAAAAAAAAAAAAACCTAAGAAATAAACCCTAAGAAACGCTTAAACCTTAAAAACCCTAAAAAACCCAAAACCCCCTAAACTTAAAAAACTCTAAGCTCTAAACCCTATAAAGTCCTAAATCATATACGCTAAACCCTAAAAAACATGAAAAAGAAACCTTAAGCCCTAATCCCTAAACCTATAAAACCCTAAAAGACTTTAACATCAAAAACCCAAAGCCCTAAACCCTAAATTTTATATGCTAAACACTAAAAACGCAAAAAAGAAAAAAAAACCTAAAAGCTAAATCCTAAACCTATAAAACCCTAAAAAGCATTAACCTAAAACACCCAAAGCCCTAAACCCAAAAACCTAGATATAACCCTTAACCTAAAACCCTAAACCTAAAATAACCCTAAACCCTAACCTAAAACCCTAAATCCTAAAACACAAAGAAACACCAAACCCTAAGCCTTAAGAAACCCTAAATCCTATAAACCTTAAAATAAACCCTAAATTCTATAAACCATAAAATAAACCCTTAATCCCATTTAAAACCCCTACAAAACCCTAAGATCTAAACCCTTTATCCTAGAAATCTGTAATGCCTAAACACAAAAAAAAAACAAAAAAACCCTAAACCCTAACAAACACTTAACCCTTAAAAACCCCAAAAAGCCCTAAATCTGAAAAACTCTAAACTCTAAATCCTATAAAGTCCTAAATCATATATGCTAAACCCTAAAAAGTACAAAAAAAACCTATGCCCTAAACCCTAAACCTAAAAACCCAAAGCCTTAAACCCTAAAACCTAGAAAAACACTTAACCTAAAACCCTAAACCTAAAAAAACCATAAGCCCTAATCCACAACTCTAAATCCTAAACCTACGTTCTAAGAAACCCAAAACCCTAAACCTTAAGAAACCCTAAAAATCATCTAAAACCCCTACAAAACCATAAGCTCTAAATCCGAAATCCTAAAAATATATAAAGCGAAAACCTAAGAATACAAAAAAAAAAAAAGAAATCTAAGCCCTAAAGACTAAAAAACACTAAGAAACACATAACCCTTAAAAACCCTATAAAACCCAAAAACCCCTAAACCTAAAAAAACTATAAGTTCTAAACCCTATTAAGCCCTAAAACGTATATGCTAATCCCTGAAAAATACAAAAAAGAAAAAACACAAAGCCCTAAACGTTAAACCTATAAAACCCTAAAATCCCTAAACCTAATAAACCCAAACCCATAAACCTTAAAAACCTAGATAAAACCCTTAACCTAAAACCCTAAACCTAAAGAACCCTTGGACCTAAACCCTAAACCCTAAGTCCTAAACTAAAACCCTAAATCCTAAACCCAAAACCCTAAGAAACTCTAAACCCTAAAATTAAGAAACCCCTAATCCTATAAACACAAAAATAAAACCTAAAACCATTTAAAACCCCAATAAAACCTAAGCTCTAAACCGTAAATCAAAAAAGTCCGTAAACCCTAAACTTAACAAACACAAAAAACCCTAAGCCCTAAGCCCTAAACCCAAAAAAACCCTAAGAGATACTTAACCATTAAAAACACCAAAAGTACCTAAACCCCAAAAACTATAAGTTCTAAACCCTATAAATCCCTAAATCGTATATCCTAAACCCTAAAAACACATAAAAAAAAATGCTAAGCCTTAAACCCTAAAAAACCCAAAACCTTAAACCCTAAAAATCCCAAAACCTTAAACCCTAAAAACCTAGATGAAACCCTTTACATAAAACCCTAAACCTAAAAAAACCCTATGGCGTAAACCATAAACCTTAATCTATAACCCTAAATCCTAAACCTAAAACCCAAAACCCTAAACTATTAGAAACCCTAAATCCTATAAACACTAAAATAAAACCTAACAACTATTGAAAACCCCTACAAAACCCAAAGCTCTAAACCCTAAATCCTAAAAATCCATAAACCCTAAACCTAAAAAACACAAAAAAACCCTAAGAAATAAACCCTAAACCCTAAGAAACACTTAACCCTTAAAAACCCTAAAAAACCCAAACCCCCTAAACTTAAAAAACTCTAAGCTCTAAACCCGATAAAGTCCTAAATCATATATGCTAAACCCTAAAAAACACAAAAAGAAACCTTAAGCCCTAAACCTTAAACCTATAAAACCCTAAAAAATTTTAACCTCAAAAACCCAAAGCCCTAAACCCTAAAAACCTAGATAAAACCCTTAATCTAAAACCCTAAACCATAAAAAACCCTAACCCTAATCTATATCCCAAAATCCTAAACCTAAAACCCTAAACCTAAATCCAATAAACCCTAAAATAAACCCTAAAACCCCTACAAAACCCTAAGCTCTTAACCCTAAATCCAAAAATCCATAAACCCTAAACCTAAAAAACACAAAAAACCCTAAGAAACACTTAACCCTTCAAAACCCGAAAAACCCTTAAATCTAAAAAAATCTAAGCTCTGAACCCTATAAAGCCCTAAATCATATATGCTAAACCCCAAAAAACCCAAAAAAAAAAAAAAAAAAAAAAAAAGAACTAAGCCCTAAAACCTTAAAACTAAAAAACCCTAAAAAACCTTAACCAAACAATCCCAAAGCCTTAAACCCTAAAACCCTAGATAAAACTGTTAACCTAAAACCCTAAACCAAAAAAAACCCTAATCCCTTAACCTTAACCTAAAACCCTAAATCCTAAACTTAAAACCCTACAAAACCCTAAACCCTGAACCTTAAGAAACCCTAAATACTATAAACCCTAAAAACCATTTGAAACCACTACGAACCTTAAGCTCTAAACCCTAAATCCTAAAAATCCGTAAAACCTAAACCTAAAAACACACAAAAAGACCCTAAGCCCTAAATAGTTATCCATTAAAAACCCTAAAAAAAACCCAACAACCCCTAAACCTAAAAAACACTAAGCTCTAAAACTTATAAAGCCCAAAATCATATATGCTATACCCTAATAACATAAAAAAAAAAAAAAGCCCTAACCCCTAAACCTTAAACCTATAAAACACTAAAAAACCTTAACCCAAAAAAACCCAAGCCCTAGACCCAAAAAACCAAGATAAAACCCTTAACCTAAAACCTTAAACCTATAAAAACCCAAAGACCCTAAACCCTAAACCCTAACCAAAACGCCTAAATCCTTAACCTAAATCCATAAGAAACCCAACACCTTAAGAAACCTTAAATCCTATGAACCCTAAAATAAAACATAAAAACCATTTAACACTCCAACAAAACCCTAAGCTCTTAACCCTAAATCCTAAAAAAATCAGTAAACCCTAAACAAAAAAAACCCTAAGCCCCAAACCCTAAAACCTAAAATACCCTAAGAAGCACTTAACCCTTAAAAACCCCTAAACCTAAAAAACTCTAAGCTCTAAATACTATAAAGCCCTAAATCGTATATGTTAAATCCTAAAAAAACAAAAACAAAAACACTAAGCCCTAAATCCTAATAACCTAGATAAAACCCTTAACTTAAAACCTTAAACCCTAACCCTAAAAATACCCTAAGAAACACTTAACCCTTAAAAGCCCTATAAACCCCAAAAACCACTAAACCTAAAAAACTCTAAGCTCTAAACCCTATAAAGCCCTAAACCGTATATGCTAAACCCTAAAAAACACAAAAAAAAACTCTAAGCACAAAACCCTAAAAACCTAGATAAAACCATTAACCTAAATCCCTAAACCTAAAAAAACACTAAGCCCTAAACCCTAAACCCTAAACTCTAAATCCATAATCTAAATCCTAAACCTAAATCCCTAATAATCACTAAAACTTAAGAAACCCTAAATCCTATACACCCTAAAATAAACCATAAAACACATTTAAAACCCTACAAACACCTTATCCCTAAACCCTTAATCCAAAAAATCCATAAACCCTAAACCTAAAAAGACACAAAAAATAACCTAAGCCATAAACCCTAAACTCTAGAAAACACTTAGAAACACTTCACCCTTAAAAACCCTAAAAAATTTAAAACCCCTTAACCTAGAAAACTCTAAGATATAAACCCTATAAAGCCCTAATTCGTATATCCAAAATCCTAAAACACACACAAAAAAAACCCTAAGTCCTAAACATATAAAACCCTAAAAAAACATAACCTAAAAACCAAAAGCTCTAAACACTAGATAAAACCCATAACCTGAAACCCTATACCTAAAAACCCCTAAGACCTTAACCCTAAACCCTGACCAGAAACAAAAAATCCTAAACATAAAACCCTAAGAAACCATAAAACTTAAGAAACCATAAATCCTATAAACCCTAAAACAAACAATAAGACGCATTTAAAACCCCTACAAACCCCTAATCCCTAAACCCTAAACCCTAATAATCCGTAAACCCTAAACCTAAAAAACTCACGAAAAAAACCCTAAGAATCACTTAACCCTTAAAAACACTAAAAAAAGCAAAGCCCCTTAACCTAAAAAACTCTAAGATCTAAACCCTATAAAGCCCTAAATGGTATATGCTAAACCCCAAAAAACACAAAAAAAACACTAAGCCGGAAACCCTTAACCCATAAAACCCAAAACAAAACCTTAACCTAAAACACCCAAAGCCCTAAACCTTAAAAACCTAGATTAATTCCTTAACCTAAAACCCTAAATCTAAAAAATCCTTAAACCCTTAACCCTAAACCCTAACCTAAAATCCTAAAAACACACAAAAAAAATATCCTAAGCCCTAAACCCTAAACCCTAAAAAACACTAAGAAACACTTAACCCTTAAAAACCCTAAAAAACCCCAAAACCCCTAAACCAAAAAAACTCTTAGCTCTAAACCTTATAAAGCACTAAATCGTATACGCAAAACCCTAAGCCCTCCACCTAAACCTTTATGTCCTAAAAAACCTTAAGTTAAAAAACCCAAAGTCCTAAACCCTTAAAACCTAGATAAAACTCTTAACCTAAAACCCTAATTAAAAAAACACCCTAAACCCTAACCTAAAACCCTAAATCCCAAACCTAAAACCTAATTCTTAAGAAACCCTAAATCCTATAAACCTTAAAATTAACCCTAAAATCCATTTAAAAGCCCGACAAAACC